>NC_069455.1:961350-981032 GCF_026875155.1 Cherax quadricarinatus | reverse complement strand
GCTTTGAGTATACTGATCTATTTGTACTCCCCTATTTGAGATTGTACCTATAGTTTCTAGTATCCATGCCCAGCTTTTCAGCTTGCCATTTACCAGGTTCCCGCCTTCGTAGCCTCGTTGAGTCTGCCTCCACCACTGCCTCATCGATATCACTCCTCTTTCCGACCACTCGGTGAATGAAGGAACGCTTTCCTAACATCCTTTTGAATAATCTGTCTTTATCTTACAGCTGTGTGCTCCACTTTCCATTTTCTACATTTCAAACATCCTGTCCCTTAGCTGACCTATCAGTTACCCTGAGTAACTCTTATGTTTTCAAAATGTCTTCGCTGGTTTTTCTGACCTCCGACGTCGTCAAATTCAATTTAAATAGCTACTCCTCTAGTCCCTCAGTTCAGGAGCAAGTTTTGTTGCATGCCTCTGCACTTTCTCCAGTATCATGATATGCTTTTTCAGGTGCGGGTTCCATACTGGTGCTGCTCACTTCAAGACAGACCTGATGTATGTTGTACCAAGGTCCTGGTATAACTCTCTGTTGAGTTTCCTGAAGCAACTCTTGATTTGCCAGACGAGCATTGGCTGTGGAGGTTATCCAACTGATGTGAACCTCTGGTAATTTACCAGGAATTATACTCTCCTTCAAGTTCTTCTGTCTGAGTGAAGTCTACAGCCTTTGTCCCTTAGAAAAAACCTTACCACGAGAGGGGTTAGAACCCGCGATCAGAGAGTCTTAAAACTCCAGTGGCTAACGCTTCGGTCTGGAGTTTTAAGACTTTCTGATTGCGGGTTCTAACCCCACCCGTGGTATGGTTTGTTTGTAATCGTGTCATTACGATTTCGTGAGTCATTTTGTCCCTTAGTCTATACCCCGTTTTCAATCTTGTTGCTCCAATATTTATGACCTTCATTTAGTGGGATTGAATTCAAGTAACGTCTTATTCTATCAATCTAACAACGTGTCCATATACGCCTGGAGCATTTCCTTGTCCTTATTTGTTTAGTTTCTGCTCCTCTGTTTCACATCATCTGTTCCACCGGGAATGTCATTCTCAAAAATCACTAAAAGAAGTGGTTCTATTACCGATCTTTGCGGAATCCCATTACTTACTGTTGTCCAATCTGACGTCTCTTCCCTGACAGTCACTCTTTGCTTCCTTCTCCCAAGATACTCTCTGATCTAACTGATCCACCTCAAGTTTTTTGGCCGAGCGTCTTGTGTAATTCAGTATCGAAGGCCTTTTTGCAATCTAAGAAAAATGCAACCGACACATCTGTCTTCTGTCTCACAAGTTATTGTCTATAAAACCATTTATTTCTGTGTTTTACTACTCTATCTTTGATAAATTTCTTCATTATCTCACGAAGAATATGTTTCAGAGAAACTGGTTATAGTTCAGCTCCTCCTCTCTGTCTCCTTTCTTAAATAACAGGACTTCTTTGTCTTCCAGAACTCTGGCAACTGTCCCGTCCCCACTGACTTATTATAGTCGGTTCATTAAATGTTTCCAGTTCATTAAACGTTTCTTTACCTCATCTATTTTTGTGTGGATTGCATCTAGCACTTCTTGTTGCGTCCTGTCTCTTAGTGTTCCTAGTACAGCCGCTGTTACCACTCAGAAGACAGCTTGTTGCGTCGTGTCTCTTAGTGTTGCTAGTACAGCCGCTGTTACCACTCAGAAGACAGCTTGTTGCGTCGTGTCTCTTAGTGTTGCTAGTACAGCCGCTGTTACCACTCAGAAGACAGCTTGTTGCGTCGTGTCTCTTAGTGTTGCTAGTACAGCCGCTGTTACCACTCAGAAGACAGCTTGTTGCGTCCTGTCTCTTAGTGTTCCTAGTACAGCCGCTGTTACCACTCAGAAGACAGCTTGTTGCGTCGTGTCTCTTAGTGTTGCTAGTACAGCCGCTGTTACTACTCAGAAGACAGCTTGTTGCGTCGTGTCTCTTAGTGTTGCTAGTACAGCCGCTGTTACTACTCAGAAGACAGCTTGTTGCGTCGTGTCTCTTAGTGTTGCTAGTACAGCCGCTGTTACCACTCAGAAGACAGCTTCTTCAGTCGAATTACTTTGTCCTTCACTGTCGTCTTCCTCTGAGGTTCCTGTGAGCTCATACTTGGTCGTTACTGTTGTGTTCTTCTTGTAATGTCCCGAAGTTTCCCTCCTCACTCATTCTAAATATAGTTATATTACTTAGGCACAATATCGTATATGATAAAATTTCAGGGGTAATAATAATAATATAATAATAATGATAATAATAATAATAATAATAATATAATAATAATAATAATAATAATCATAATATAATAATAATAATAATAATAATAATAATATAATAATAATAATAATAATAATAAAAATAATAATAATAATAATAATAATAATAATAATAATATTAATAATATTATTATTATTATTACTATTATGTATTATTATTAATATTACCATCAAAGTTATAAAATGATGATAATGATGATAATGATGATAATGATAATAATAATATAATAATAGATAATATAATAATAAAAAAAATAATAAATAATAAATAATAATAATAATAATAATAATAATAATAATAATAATAATAATAATATAATAATAATAATAATAATAATAAAAATAATAATAATAATAATAATAATATAATAATAATAATATAATAATAATAATAATATAATAATAATAATAATAATAATAATAATAATATATTGGATGGTAAAGACTTCCATCTGAAACTATTGTTTGCTTTTGGAATTTTAATGGTTGGAACAAGTAACTAAAAGAAACTATGTAGTACGATCTACATCATACATAATTTGCTTACCTGTGTTTCTAGGTGCACTGAGTCCCAGCTGCCTTGTCCCCGGAACTGTGAGTCCTTCCTGTGGACGTCTTCACAGGTGCTTGTGGAGTATCTTCAACAATTCTCACACTCACAGAAACAACGTTGCTCACAAGGAAGAAAGTGAACACCAGCAAGATAAACCTTAAGTGAGGGCTTCATATATTACTCAGACACCCATATTTTACCAATACTTCTGAAAAAAAGACGGTCCTGTTTAATACATATTTTAAATCGGAAACGGTATAAGATACCGACAAATATGAAATAAGATAGGTGTAATATTAGTATCTCTAAATGAGTTTGCATACTGGCAGAGGTGAGCTTAAAAGAGTTGAGAGCGAACAAGTGTGTGAGCCGCCAGGGGCTACAGGGACTGAGCTGACATGGACCAGTAGGGTTGTTGTAGTGAGACTAAACTGGTAGGTGATCGTGGTGTTCTGATGGTGAAGAGTTAATTTGTCTATGACTTCTGAAATCATAAAAGTATCAATGTTCTGGGCAACAGTGAGGTGATTGCAATCAAAACACTTCTCAGACATCGTGCTATAAGTATTCTGGAGCTCTCTCGGAATTTTCTCCAAGCTTATGGATGACTCTCCAATATAAAATTCTCCACAACCACCGCATGGGATCACCTTCACAACCACCGCATGGGATCACCTTCACAACCACCGCATGGGATCACCTTCACAACCACCGCATGGGATCACCTTCACAACCACGCATGGGATCACCGTCAAAGACCAGGTAATCAGGCTAAGGAAGGAAGGAGGAGAGACAACAAGAAATGACAGTGAAGTATGTGAGGAACTCAACAAGAGATTCAAAGAAGTGTTCACAGAGGAGACAGAAGGGGCTCCAGAAAGACGGAGAGGTGGGGTACACCACCATGTGCTGGACACAGTACACACAACCGAGGAAGAAGTGAAGAGGCTTCTGAGTGAGCTAGATACCTCAAAGGCAATGGGGCCAGATAACATCTCTCCATGGGTCCTGAGAGAGGGAGCAGAGGTGCTATGTGTACCCCTAACAACAATATTCAATACATCTATCGAAACAGGGAGATTGCCTGAGGCATGGAAGACAGCAAATGTGGTCCCAATCTTTAAAAAAGGAGACAGACATGAAGCACTAAACTACAGACCAGTGTCACTGACATGTATAGCATGCAAAATCATGGAAAAGATTGTCAGGAGAAGAATGGTGGAACATCTAGAAGGAATGATCTCATCACCAGCAGACAACATGGTTTCAGAGACGGGAAATCCTGTGTCACAAACCTACTGGAGTTCTATGACATGGTAACAGCAGTAAGAGAAGAGAGAGAGGGGTGGGTGGATTGCATTTTCTTAGACTGCAAGAAGGCGTTTGACACAGTACCACACAAGAGATTAGTGCAAAAACTGGAGGACCAAGCAGGAATAACAGGGAAGGCACTGCAATGGATCAGGAATACTTGTCAGGAAGACAGCAGAGAGTAATGGTACGAGGCGAGGTGTCAGAGTGGGCACCTGTGACCAGTGGGGTCCCACAGGGGTCAGTCCTAGGACCAGTGCTGTTTCTGGTATTTGTGAAAGACATGACAGAAGGAATAAACTCCGAGGTGTCACTGTTTGCAGATGACGTGAAGTTGATGAGAAGAGTTCATTCGATCGAAGACCAGGCAGAACTACAAAGGGATCTGGACAGGCTGCAGACCTGGTCCAGCAACTGGCTCCTGGAGTTCAATCCCACCAAGTGCAAAGTCATGAGGAGTGGGGAAGGGCAAAGAAGACCGCGGATGGAGTACAGTCTAGGGGGTCAAAGACTACAAACATCACTCAAGGAAAAAGATCTTGGGCTGAGTATAACACCAGGCACATCTCCTGAAGCGCACATCAACCAAATAACTGCTGCAGCATATGGGCGCCTGGCAAACCTCAGAACAGCATTCCGACATCTTAATAAGGAATCGTTCAGGACCCTATACACCGTGTACGTTAGGCCCATATTGGAGTATGTGGCACCAGTTTGGAACCCACACCTAGCCAAGCATGAAAAGAAACTAGAGAAAGTGCAAAGGTTTGCAACAAGACTAGTCCCAGAGCTAAGAGGTATGTCCTATGAGGAGAGGTTAAGGAAATCAACCTGACGACACTGGAGGACAGGAGAGATAGGGGGGACATGATAACGACTTACAAAATACTGAGAGGAATTGACAAGGTGGACAAAGACAGGATGTTCCAGAAGACTGGACACAGTAACAAGGGGACACAGTTGGAAGTTGAAGACACAGATGAATCAAAGGGATGTTAGGAAGTATTTCTTCAGCCACAGAGTAGTCAGGAAGTGGAATAGTTTGGGAAGCGATGTAGTGGAGTCAGGATCCATACATAGCTTTAAGCAGAGGTACGATAAAGCTCATGGTTCAGGGAGAGTGACCTAGTAGCGACCAGTGAAGAGGCGGGGCCAGGAGCTTGGACTCGACCCCTGCAACCTCAACTAGGTGAGTACAACTAGGTGAGTACAACCACCGCATGGGATCACCTTCACAACCACCGCATGGGATCACCTTCACAACCACCGCATGGGATTACCTTCACAACCACCACATGGGATCACCTTCACAACCACCACATGGGATCACCTTCACAACCACCGCATGGGATCACCTTCACAACCACCGCATGGGATCACCTTCACAACCACCGCATGGGATCACCTTCACAACCACCGCATGGGATCACCTTCACAACCACCGCATGGGATCACCTTCACAACCACCGCATGGGATCACCTTCACAACCCCCGCATGGGATCACCTTAAAAACCCCGATGGGATCCTTCAAACCCCCGCAGGGATCACTTCAAACCACGATGGTCACCTTAAAAACCCCCGAGGGATCACCTTCACAACCACCGCAGGGATCACCTTAAAACCACGATGGAACCTTCACAACCACGCAGGGATCCCCCTTAAAACCACGCTGGATCACCTTCACAACCACGCAGGGATCACCTTCACAACCACGCATGGGATCACCTTCACAACACCGCTGGGATCACCTTCACAACCACAAAGGGGGATACTTCACAACCACGCATGGGAATCACCTTCAAACACTGCATGGGTCACCTTCACAACCACCGCATGGGATAACCTTCACAACCCCGCATGGGATCCCCTTCAAACCCCCGCCAATGGGATCACTTCAAACCCACCGCATGGGATCACCTTCCACAACCACCGCATGGGATCCCTTCAACAACCACCGCATGGGTTTCACCTTCACAACCCCCGCATGGGATCACTTCACAACCACCGCAGGGGAATCACTTCACAACCCCCGCATGGGATCACCTTCACACCACCGCATGGGATCACCTTCACAACCACGCATGGGACACCTTCAAACCCCCGCAGGGGGATCACCTTCACAACCCCCGCATGGGATCACCTTCAAAAACCACCCTGGGATCACCTTCACAACCACCGCATGGGATCACCTTCACAACCCACCCATGGGATAAACTTCACAACCACGCATGGGATCACCTTCACAACCCCCGCATGGGATCACCTTCACAACCCCCGCATGGGATCACCTTCACAACCACAGCATGGGATCACCTTCACAAACCACCGATGGGTTTCACCTTCACCAAACCAACCCCCCGCATGGGTTTCACCTTCACAACCACCGCATGGGATCACCTTCTAAAAACCACCGCATGGGATCACCTTCACAACCCCCGCATGGGATCCCTTCACAACCACCGCATGGGATCACCTTCAAAAACCACGAAATGGGAAACCTTCACAACCACCGCAGGGGGATCACCTTCACAACCACTGCATGGGATCACCTTCACAACCACCCGCATGGGATCACCTTCACAACCACAGACATGGGATCACCTTCACAACCACCGCATGGGATCACCTTCACAACCACCGCATGGGATCACCTTCATCAACCACCGCATGGGATCACCTTCACAACCACCGCATGGGATCACCTTCACAACCACGCATGGGATCACCTTCACAACCACCGCATGGGATTCACCTTCACAACCACCGCATGGATCACCTTCACAACCACGCATGGGATCACCTTCACAACCACCGCATGGATCACCTTCACAACCACCGCATGGGATCACCTTCACAACCACAGCATGGGATCACCTTCACAACCACCGCATGGGATCACCTTCACAACCACCGCATGGGATCACCTTCACAACCACCGCATGGGATCACCTTCACAACCACCGCATGGGATCACTTCACAACCACACGCATGGGATCACCTTCACAACCACCGCATGGATCACCTTCACAACCACCGCATGGGATCACCTTCACAACCACCGCATGGGATCACCTTCACAACCACCGCATTGGGATCACCTTCACAACCACACCGCATGGGATCACCTTCACAACACCGCATGGGATCACCTTCACAACCACTGCATGGGATCACCTTCACAACCACCGCATGGGATCACCTTCACAACCACCGCATGGGATCACCTTCACAACCACCGCATGGGATCACCTTCACAACCACAGCATGGGATCACCTTCACAACCACCGCATGGGATCACCTTCACAACCACCGCATGGGATCACCTTCACAACCACCGCATGGGATCACCTTCACAACCACCGCATGGGATCACCTCACAACCACCGTTCATGGGATCACCTTCACAACACCGCATGGGATCACCTTCACTATCCACCGCATGGGATCACCTTCACAACACCGCATGGGATCACCTTCACAACCACGCATGGGATAACACCTTCACAACCACCGCATGGGATCAACTTCACACCACCGCACGTGGGATCACCTTCACAACCACCGCATGGGATCACCTCTTCCACAACCACACCGCTGGGATCACCTTCACAACACCGCATGGGATCACCTTCACAACCACCGCATAGGGATCACCTTCACAACCACCGCATGGGATCACCTTCACAACCACCGCTGGGTCACCTTCACAAAACCACCATGGGATCACCTTCACAACCACCGCATTGGGTAATCACCTTCACAACCACAGCATGGGATCACTTCACAACCAACCGCATGGGATCATCCTTCACAAACCACCGCATGGATCACCTTCAACAACCACGCATGGGATCACCTTCACAACCACCGCATGGGATCACCTTCTACAACCACAGCATGGGTATCACCTTCACAACCACCGCATGGGATCACCTTCACAACCACGCATGGGATCACCTTCACAACCCACCGCATGGGATACACCTTCATCATCACCACCGCATGGATCACATTCACAACCACCGCATGGGATCACCTTCACAACCACCGCATGGATCACCTTCACAACCACGCATGGGATCACCTTCACAACCTCCACGCATGGGATCTACCTTCACAACCAAGCATGGGATCACCTTCACAACCACCGCATGGGATCACCTTCTACAACCACCGCATGGAGATCACCCTTCACAAACCACCGCATGGGATCACCTTCACAACCACCGCATGGAGTCACCTTCACAAACCACCGCATGGGATCACCTTCACACCACCCGCATGGGATCACCTTCACAACCACCGCTGGGATCACCTTCACAACCACCGCATGGGATCACCTTCACAACCACCGCATGGATCACCTTCACAACCACACGCATGGATCACCTTCACAACCACCGCATGGGATCACCTTCACAACCACCGCATGGGATCACCTTCACAACCACCGCATGGGATCACCTTCACAACCACCGCATGGGATCACCTTCACAACCACCGCATGGGATCACCTTCACAACCACCGCATGGGATCACCTTCACAACCACCGCATGGGACACCTTCCAAACACCGCATGGGATCACCTTCACAAACCACCGCATGGGATCACACAACACCGCATGGGATCAACTTCACAACCACCGCATGGGATCACCTTCACAACCACCGCATGGGATCACCTTCACAACCACCGCATGGGATCACCTTCACACTGGCTTCATAGTCTTTTGTCTTGTAGATGTCATCGTGGCTACCTTAATGTTGCTCCTAGCACATCGTGGCTACCTTAATGTTGCTCCTAGCACATCGTGGCTACCTTAATGTTGCTCCTAGCACATCGTGGCTACCTTAATGTTGCTCCTAGCACATCGTGGTTACCTTAATGTTGCTCCTAGCTCATCGTGGCTACCTTAATGTTGCTCCTAGCACATCGTGGTTTACCTTAATGTAGCTCCTAGCACATCGTGGCTACCTTAAAGTTGCTCCTAGCACATCGGTGGTTCTACCTAATGTTGCGCCTAAGCACTTCGTGGCTACCTTAATGTTTCTCCTAGCACATCGTGGCTACCTTAATGTTGCTCCTAGCACATCGTGGTTACCTTAATGTTGCTCCTAGCACATTGTGGTTACCTTAATGTTGCTCCTAGCTCATCGTGGCTACCTTAATGTTGCTCCTAGCACATCCGGGCTACCTTAATGTTGCTCCTAGCAGATCGTGGTAAACCTTAATGAAGCTCCTAGCTCCTCGTGGCCTGCCTTAAGTTGCTCCCTAGCACATCGTGTTACCTTAATGTGCTCCTAGCAACCATCATGGCTACCATAATGTGCCTCCTAGCACATCGTGGTTACCTTAATGTTGCTCCTAGCACACGGTGGCTACCTTAATGTTAGCTCCTAGCCACATCGAGGCCTACCTTAATGTTGGCTCCTCGCACATCGTGGTTACCTTAATGTTTCTCCTAGCACATCGTGGGCTACCTTAATGTTGCTCCCTAGCTCATCGTGGCTACCTTAATTAAGCACCTAGCTCATCGAGGCCCCTTAATAATGTGCTCCTAGCTCATCGTGGCTACCTTAATGTTTGCTCCTAGCTCATCGTGCTACCTTAATTGCTCCTAGCTCATCGTGGCTACCTAATTTGCTCTCCTAGCACGACTGAGGCTACCTAATGTTGCACCTACTCTCGTGGCTACCTTAATGTTGTCTCCCTAGCTCATCGTGGGCCTACCTTAATGTTTCCCTCCTAGCACATCGTGGCGAAGAGAAAGAAGGCCATAAGTGGGGAGTTATGTTGCTCTAGCTCATCGTGGGTACCTAATGTTGCTCATACTCCTCGAGGCTTACCTTATGTTGCGCCTAGCTCATCGAGGTTACCTTAATGTTTCTCCTTAAGAGGAGGAGCACATCGTGGCTACCTATGTTGCCTCCTAGCACATCGTGGCTAACCTTAATGTTGCTCCTAGCTCATCGTGGCTACCTTATGTTGCTCCTAGCTCATCGTGGCCTATCTAATGTTGCTCCTAGCCATCGTGGCTACCTTAATGTTGCTCCTAGCTCATCGTGGCTACCTAAATGTTGCTCCTACTCATCGTGGGCTACCTTAATGTTGCCTCCTAGCACATCGGTGGCTACCTTAATGTTCTCCTAGCTCATCGTGGCTACCTTAATGTTGCTCCTAGCACACGTGGCTACCTAATGTATTGCCCTAGCAAGCACATCGTGGCTACCTTAATGTTGCTTCCTAGCTCATCGTGGCCACCTTAATGTTGCTCCTAGCTCATCGTGGGCTACCTTAATGTTGCTCCTACACATCGTGGCTACCTTTAATGTTGCTCCAACTCATCGAGGCTATCCTAAATGTTGCTCCTAGCTCATCGTGGCTACCCTAATGTTGCCCTAGCACATCCGTGGCTACCTTAATTTCTCCTAGCACATCGTGGCTACCTTAATGTTGCTCCTAGCACATCGTGGCTACCTAAGTTGCTCCTAGCACATCGTGGCAACCTTAATGTTGCTCCTAAGCACATCGGTGTGGCTACCTTAATGTTGCTCTAGCACATCGTGGCCTACCCTAATGTTGCTCCTAGCAACATCGTGGCTGCCTTAATGTTCTCCTAAGCATATCGTGGCTACCTTAATGTTGCTCCTAGCACATCGTGGCAACCTTTAATGGTTCTCCTAGGCACATCGTGGGGGGGCTACCTTAAGTTGCTCCTAGCACATCGTGGCTACCTTAATGTGCTCAAGCACATCGTGGCTCCTTAATGTTGCTCCTAGCACATCGTGGCTACCTAATGTTGCTCCTCCTAGCACATTCGTGGCTACCTTAATGTGTTGCTCCTGAGCACATCGTGGCCTACCTTAATGTTTGCTCCTAGCACATCGTGGCTACCTTAATGTTGTCTCCTAGCACATCGTGGCTACCATTAATGTTGCTCCTAGCACATTCGTGGCTAAAACCTTAATGATGCTCCTAGCACACCGTGGCTACCTTAATGTTGCTCCTAGCACATCGTGGCTACCTTAAGTTGCTCCTAGCACATCGTGGCTAGCCCCCCCCCCCCGGGAGGGGCCGCCTCACCGAAAGTTGCTCCTAGCACATCGTGTCTACCTTAATGTTGCTCCTAGCACATCGTGGCAACCTTAATGTTCTCCCTAGCACATCGTGGTTACCTTATGTTGCTCCTAGCTCATCGTGTTACCTAATGTTGCTCCTAGCACATCGTGGTTACCTTAATGTTGCTCCTAGCTCATCGTGGTTACCTTAATGTTGCTCCTAGCACATCGTGGTTACCTTAATGCTGCTCGTAAACACATCGTGGTTACCTTAATGTTGCTCCTAGCTCATCGGGTATACGCTTAATGTTGCTCCAACACATCATGGTGTACCTTACTGCTGCCCTAGCACATCGTGGTTACCTTAATGTTGCTCCTAGTCATCGAGGCTACCTTATGTCGCTCCTAGCTCATCGTGGTTACCATAATGTTGCTCCTAGCACATGTGGGCAACCTAATGTTTTGGTCATAGCAAGTGAGCGGTAGTACCTCATCAACTGCTGGAACAAAGATCTTACCAGACGAGCGTTTTTCCTGCCTAGCGAGTCAATATTTTCCTGTGCTCTTCTCCTGGATATTGTAACAGATAATGTTCTGATGAATTAACAACATTCAACAAGACAGGCCCAGAGATTGAAAAACCTTTGCTATGAAGAGACCATATGATCACACTATCTACGATCTGGTTTCAGGGAGGTAATATAAGCGCCAAGTTCTCTTTACTAGTTGGTTGTTTCTGATGAGTTTCCTTGAAAGCTTACAGGAAGTCAACTAAAAAACAACTGCATTATATCTCACGCCACGACGCCCAGAACAAAGAGAGAAGTGATCCTCAGTGTTCCACCTCAACATACACATTTCCACCTACTTTCCTCCAAGACGAATATTGCAGACAACATCAAATTATTCACACAACTCCAATTTTCCATCTAACTTTATTAATGAACTGCAGCTACTAGCGGTCCCAGTTTTACATAATAATAATATCTTCAGTTCTACCAGTACACGTACAAGGTATACTGACCTAGCGGACAACAATGACATCCTCATATACAGAAAGCCCAGGATTTAGGCAAATTATGTCGTTTGTCCCGGGAAATGCGGCCCGTGGCCTGGTGGCTAAAGCTGTCGCATCACACACGGAGGGCCCGGGTTCGATTCCCGACGGGGGGGGGGGATATTTCGACTTTTTTTCCCTTTAAACACTACTGTCCTTTTCACCTAGCTGAAAATAGGTACCTGGGTGTTAGTTGATTGGTGTGGTGGCATCCTGGGGACAGATGAGGACCAGAATGGAAATAAGACAGACGGGTCCTCGATGACGCACTGACTTTCGGGGTTATCCTGAGGGGCTAACCCTCCAGGTTTAAAAATCCTAATAAAATGTTATCATAACTTATCTTAAAGTTTTGGAAGAATCACACGAGAGCTCCAGAAGAACATATAACAGAGCTGCCCAAATATAATACCCTGCTTCAACCATCGAAATACTGCCATCTTATGAAGTTTATTAAGGAAGACAGACTATCACTGGGAAAGAGAGTAACCAAAACGATGATGTCGGGAAAGTAAATACTGTAAATCAACGTTTTTATGTAACAAGACTTGCAGTGTTAATTACCATCACAACACCGTGATCTACTAATAGAGTTTGAGTTTCTGCAACGAGCCTACTGATCCAAGTCAGCTCAACTCCCCCTAGCTCCTGGCTCACAGCTGTACTAGTCTGGCATCTCACCATGTCTCCTCCATCACTGTGGTTATCTCTGTAGGATTTTCAAACCACTCGTAGAGAAAACATTTTCCCGGTTAAAATAACCAATACTACAAAATGTCTTATTTCACATAATTTTAATATATTTTCCACCAGAGTTCCCTATATCGTTTCTGTCTCCATTAATATTTTTATAAGTTATGTAAGACACTGGCAAATAAATTTTCAAGGATCTTCTTCTTGGTATTCGCTCCTTTCCCCACCTAACCTTGATGGGTTTACTGATGCTGGTCAAGAGCTCCTGATCCAAGGAACAATCTTCCCAGTATTGGAATTAAAATTTTATTCCTTTCCCCCCCCCCATTACCGTGGCGCTTAATGTCCACTAAGGATTAATGCTTCACTATGAATATAAATTTAAAAAAGTCAAACCTCGACTATTTTGCTCGGATATTTTAACAAATTTTGGATGCGCAGTATTTTGTACAATGTTTTACTATATATATATTTTTATAATTTGATTAGTCAGTCAACATTTTGTTACAGTTGTTAATCTCTGGAGGCAAGATGAACACACATTATTCTTCATCAGTCAGAGAGGAATAACATTTTGATTTTCAGTTTGACTTACGTATAACGATGGTCAAGTTTTTCTTTGTTATCGACGTATTTTTGCATTTAAAGGAAATACAATCATCACCACAATGTGTATATTATTATCTATATTATCGTATGTTGTGTGATGGTCAATAAAATAATGGATCTTCTGTAATTTCTTTACTTTCACCTATTATTCAATTATTTTCCAGTTTGGTAGACTCCAGCAGCGGCGAAACTAACAACAACAACAACAACAACAAGTAAAATAATAAAGACCAACAATAAATTAGGATCACCTTTATGAACGTGAACTGAAACCTATTTTGGGAAACTTAATTCTAATCGTTCACGTTCTTTCTCTGAGAAGAACGTGAACGACTTAAACACATGGAGAAGAAAAAATAAGGGAAACCAGTGGATGACTGTGATGGTAGACTGATGCTGGACACAGTGGATGACTGTGATGGTAGACTGATGCTGGACACCAGTGGATGACTGTGATGGTAGATGATGCTGGGAACAGGGGGATGACTGTGATTGTAGAGATGCTGGACACCAGTGGATGACTGTGATGGAGACTGAAATGGACACAGTGGATGACTGTGATGGTAGACTGATACTGGACACAGTGGATGACTGTGATGGTAGACTGATGCTGGACACAGTGGATGACTGTGATGGTAGACTGATGCTGGACACCAGTGGATGACTGTGATGGTAGACTGATGCTGGACACCAGTGGATGACTGAGATGGTAGACTGATGCGGGACACCAGTGGATGACTGTGATGGAAAGACTGATGCTGGGCACAGTGGATGACTGTGATGGTAGATGATGCGGGGCACAGTGGATGACTGTGATGGTAGACTGTGCTGGACACGTGGAGACTGGATGGTAGACCTGATGCTGGGCACAGTGGATGACTGTGATGGTAGACTGATGCTGGACACCAGTGGATGACTGTGATGGTAGACTGATGCTGGGCACAGTGGATGACTGTGATGGTAGACTGATGCTGGACACCAGTGGATGACTGTGATGGTAGACTGATGCTGGACACCAGTGGATGACTGTGATGGTAGACTGATGCTGGACACCAGTGGATGACTGTGATGGTAGACTGATGCTGGACACCAGTGGATGACTGTGATGGTAGACTGATGCTGGACACCAGTGGATGACTGTGATGGTAGACTGATGCTGGACACCAGTGGATGACTGTGATGGTAGACTGATGCTGTACACCAGTGGATGACTGTGATGGTAGACTGATGCTGGACACCAGTGGATGACTGTGATGGTAGACTGATGCTGGACACCAGTGGATGACTGTGATGGTAGACTGATGCTGGACACCAGTGGATGACTGCGATGGTAACTGATGCTCGACACCAGTGGATGACTGCGATGGTAGACTGAGCTCGACACCAGGGGAAATGACTGTGATGGTAGAACTGATGCTGGACCCAGTGGATGACGTGATGGTAGACGAGGGCTGGACACCAGTGGATGACTGTGTGGTAAGACTGATGCTGGACACCAGTGGATGACTGTGATGGTAGACTGATGTTTGGACACCAGTGGATGACTGTGATGGTAGACTGATGCTGGACCCCAGGGATGACTGTGATGGTAGACTGATGCTGGCACAGTGGATGACTGTGATGGTGGGACTGATGCTGGACACCAGTGGATGACTGTGATGGTAGATGAGCTGGACACAGTGGAATGACTGTGATGGTAGACTGATGTTGGGCACGGTGGATGACTGTGATGGTAGACTGATGCTGGACACCAGGGGAAATGATTTGTGAATGGTAACTGATACTGGACACCAGTGGAGACTGTGACGGTAGACTGATGCTGGACCCCAGTGGATGACTGTGATGGTAGACGTAAGCTGGACACCAGTGGATGACTGGAGGGTAGAGTGATGCTGGACACAGTGGAGAGGGATGGTAGACTGATGCTGGACACAGTGGATGACTGTGATGGTAGATGATGTGGACACCAGTGGATGACTGTGATGGTAGACGATCCTGGGCCCACAGTGGATGACTGTGATGGTAGACTGATGCTGGACACCAGTGGATGACTGTGATGGTAGACTGATGCTGGACACCAGTGGATGACTGTGATAGTAGACTGATGCTGGACACAGTGGATGACTGTGATGGTAGACTGAAGCTGGACACCAGTGGATGACTGCGATGGTAGACTGATGCTGGACACCAGTGGTCGACTGTGATGGTAGACTGATGCTGGATACCAGTGGATGACTCTGATGGTAGACTGATGCTGGACACCAGTGGATGACTGTGATGGTAGACTGATGCTGGACACCAGTGGAGGATTGTGATGGTAGACTGATGCTGGATACCAGTGGATGATTGTGATGGTTAGAACTGATGCTGCCACCACCAGGGATAAACTGTGATGAAGGAATGATCTGACCCAGTGGATGACTGTGATGGTAGACTGATGCTGCCACCAGTGGATGACTGTGATGTAGCTGATGCTTTTACACCCATGGATGACTGGTGATGGTTAGACTGATGCTGGACCAGTAGATGACTGTGATGGTAGATGATGCGGACCAGTGGATGACTGTGATGGTAGACTGATGCGGGCACAGTGGATGACGTGATGGTAGACTGATGCTGGACAAAAGTGGATGACTGCGATGGTAGACTGATGCTGGACAAAGGTGGATGACTGTGATGGTAGACTGATCCTGGGCACAGTGGATGACTGTGATGGTAGACTGATGCTGGACACCAGTGGATGACTGTGATGGTAGACTGATGCTGGACACCAGTGGATGACTGTGATGGTAGACTGATGCTGGACACAGTGGATGACTGTGATGGTAGACTGAGGCTGGACACCAGTGGATGACTGCGATGGTAGACTGATGCTGGACACCAGTGGATGACTGTGATGGTAGACTGATGCTGGACACCAGAGGATGACTGTGATGGTAGACTGATGCTGGACACCAGTGGATGACTCTGATGGAAGACTGATGCTGGCACCAGGGGGATGACTGTGATGGTAGACTGTTGCTGGATACCAGTGGTTGACTGTGATGGTAGACTGATGCTGAAACACCAGGGATGATTGTGATGATAGACTGATGCTGTACACCAGTGGATGACTGTGATGGTAGACTGGTGCTGGACACCAGTGGATGACTGTGATGGTAGAATGATGCTGGACACCAGGGGGAGGGACTGTGATGGTAGACTGATGCTAGACACCAGTGGATGACTGTTATGGGTAGACTGATGCTGGAACCAGTAGATGACTGTGATGGAAGACTGTTGCGGGGCACCAGGGGATGACTGTGATGGTAGCTGATGCTGGACACCAGTGGAGGGACTGTGATGGTAGAGTGATGCTGAACCCCAGGGATGACGTGATGGTAGACTGATGCTGTACACCAGTGGATGATGTGATGGTAGACTGATGCGGGACCCCCAGGGATGACTGTGATGGTAGAACTGTTGCTAGACACCAGTGGATGACTGTTGGTAGATGTTGCTGGATACCGGTAGGACTGTGATGGAAGACTGATGTGGGCCCCAGGGGGTTGGACTGTGTGGTAGACTGATGTCACCATGGATGACTGTGATGGTAGACTGATGCTGTACAAAAGGGATGACTGTGATGGTAGAACTGATGCTGGACACCAGTGGATGCCCTGTGATGGTAGATGATTGCTGTACACCTGGGGATGACGGTGATGAAAGACTGATGCTGGATACCAGTGGATGACTCTGATGGTAAAACTGAGCGGGAAAACCCCAGTGGATGACTGTGATGGTAGACTGATGCTGGACACCAGTGGATGATTGTGATGGTAACTGATGCTGTACACAAGGGGAGATTGTGAGGTAGTCAAAATGCGGACACCAGTGGATGACTGTGAAGGTAGACTGATGCGGGAAACACCAGTGGTTTGACTGTGAAGGTAGACTGATGCTGGACACCAAAGGGATAACTGTGATGGAAAGACTGATGCGGACACCAGTGGATGCCTGTGAGGGTTTAGACTGATGCTGGACACCAGTGGATGACTGTGATGGTAGACTGATGCTGGACACCAGTGGATGACTGTGATGGTAGACTGATGCTGGACACCAGAGGATGACTGTGATGGTAGACTGATGCTGGACACCAGTGGATGACTGTGATGGTAGACTGATGCTGTACACCCGTGGATGACTGTGATGGCCGTCTGATGCTGGACACCAGTAGATGACTGTGATGGTAGACTGATGCTGGATACCAGGGGATGACTGTGATGATAGACTGATGCGGACACCATGGATGACTGTGATAGTGGGACGGGCTGGGACCCAGTGGAGGACTGTGATGGTACAGGGATGCTGGACACCAGTGGATGACTGTGATGGTAGAATGATGCTGGACACCAGGGGATGACTGTGATGGTAGACTGATGCTGGACACCAGGGGATGACTGTTGGTTTTGAATGATGCTGGACACCAGTGGATGACTGTGATGGTAACTGATGTGGACACCGGGGGATGACTGTGATGATAGACTGATGCTGTACACCAGTGGATGACTGTGATGGTAGACTGATGCTGGACACCAGTGGATGACTGTGATGGTAGACTGATGCTGTACACCAGTGGATGACTGTGATGGTAGACTGATGCTGGACACCAGTGGATGACTGTAAATGGTAGACTGATGCGGACACCAGGGATGACTGTGTTGGTAGATTGATGCTGACACCAGGGGATGACTGAGATGGAGACTAAATGCTGGAAACAAGTGGAAGTTTGTGTGGTTGCCTGATGCTGGATACCAGTAGATGACTGTGATGGTAGACTGATGCTGGACACCAGGGGATGACTGTGATGGTAGACTGATGCTGGACACCAGGGGATGACGGTGATGATAGACCGATGCTGGATACCAGGGGATGACTGTGATGGTAGACTGATGCTGTACACCCGTGGATGACTGTGATGGCCGTCTGATGCTGGACACCAGTAGATGACTGTGATGGTAGACTGATGCTGGATACCAGGGGATGACTGTGATGGTAGACTGATGCTGGACACCAGTGGATGACTGTGATAGTAGACTGATCCTGGACACCAGTGGAGGACTGTGATGGTACAGGGATGCTGGACACCAGTGGATGACTGTGATGGTAGAATGATGCTGGACACCAGGGGATGGACTGTGAGGTAAAACTGATGTGGACACAGTGGATGACTGGATGAAGACTGTTGCTGGACACCTTAGGATGACTGTGATGGTAGACTGATGCTGGACACCAGTGGATTACTGTGATAGTAGACTGATGCTGGACACAGTGGATGACTGTGATGGTAGACTGATGCTGGACACCAGTGGATGACTGTGATGGTAGACTGATGCTGGACACCAGGGATTACTGTGATAGTAGATGATCTGGACACCAGTGGGATGAACTGTGATGGTAGATAATGTGGACACCAGTGGATTATTTGGATAGTAGACTGATGCTGGACACAGTGGATGACTGTGATGGTAGACTGATGCTGGACACCAGTGGATGACTGTGATGGTAGACTGATGTTGGACACCATAGCATGACTGTGATGGTAGACTGATGCTGGACACCAGTAGATGACTGTGATGGTAAAATGATTTTGGACACCTAGCTGACTGTGATGGTAAAATGATGCTGGACACCAGTAGATGCCCTGTAAATGGTAACTGATGTTGGACACCATAGCATGACTGTGATGGTAATGATGCTGGACACCATAAGGACTGTGATGGTAGACTGATGTTGGACACCATAGCATGACTGTGATGGTAGACTGATGCTGGACACCAGTAGATGACTGTGATGGTAGACTGATGCGGGGACCCATGCATGACTGTGATGGTAGACTGATGCTGGAAAACCCAGTAGATGACGGGTGATGGTAGACTGATGCGGATGTTGAGAAAGGGTTTTACCAGCAAAGGTTAAAGATTAAATATACGGGGAACTAAGCTACAAAAGCATACACCCCTTTACACAGCCCCCCTGCAGTCGAGGTCTTGAGAAACTGTCGTAGCCATTCGCAACAGGCTGAATGTAAATACATATAATAAATTACCCCTAGGGGTTTTATGATGTCAGTGTATTTCTTTC
>NC_069455.1:880953-960850 GCF_026875155.1 Cherax quadricarinatus | reverse complement strand
TCCCTAGCTCATCGGGTCCCTTTAATGTTGCCCCTAGCTCATCGTGGCTACCTTAATTTTTCTCCTAGCAATGTGGCTACCTTTAAATGTTGCTCCTAGCCATCGTGGTCCCCTTATGTTGCCAAGCTCACGTGGCTCCCTTTAAGTTGCTCCTACTCTCGTGGTTCCCTTTAATGTTCTCCTAGCACACGTGGCTCCCTTTAATGTTGCCCCTACCATCGTGGCTACCTTAAGTTGCTCCTACCCAAATTGGCTCCCCTTTGTTGCCCTACCCTCATGTGGCTATTTTAAATGTTGCTCCTACACTCGGGCTACCTTAATGTTGCTCCTACCCACGGGCTACCAAATTTTTGCCCTAGCTCTTTCGGGGCTACCTTAATGTTGCCCCCTAGCACACTGGCTCCCTTTAAATGTTTCCTATCATCGTGGCTACCTTAATGTTGCTCCTAGCACTCGTGGCTACCTTAATGTTGCTCCTAGCACATCGTGGCTACCAAAATTTGCTCCTACTCATCGTCTACCTTAATTTTTGCTCCTACTCATCGTGGCTACCTTAATTTTTGCTCCTAGCCTCGGGGCTCCCTTAATTTTGCTCCTAGCCATCGTGGCTTTTTAATGTTGCCCCTACTCTGTGGCTCCCTTTAATGTTGCCCCTCACATCGGGGGCAACCTTAAGTTGCTCCAGCCCTCGTGGCTCCTTAATGTTCTCCTACAACGGGGCTACCTTAATGTTGCCCTACCACATCGTGGCCCCTTAATGTTGCCCTAGCACATCGGGGCTCCCTTTAATTTTTGCTCCTACCATCGTGGCTCCCTTAAAATGTTCTCCTGCACATCGGGCTCCTTTAATTTTCTCCTAGCATTGGGCTCCAAAAGTTCCCTTAGCACTCGTGGCTCCCTTAATTTTGCTCCTAGCACATCGTGGCTACCTTAATGTTGCTCCTACACACGGGGGCTACCTTAATTTGCTCTAGCACACGTGGCTACCTTAATGTTGCTCCAGCACATCGTGGCTCCCTTTAATGTTGCTCCTACACCGTGGCACCTTAAGTTGCCCTAGACAACGTGGCTACCTTAATTTGCTCTACACATCGTGGTCCCTTAATTTTGCTCCTGCACATCGTGGCCCCTTAATGTTGCTCCTAGCACACGTGGTCCCTTTAAATGATTCCTAGCACACCGTGGCTCCCTTAATTTGCCCCCTAGCACACGGGGGCCCCTTTAATGTTGCTCCAGCACATCGGGGCTACCGAAAAGTTGCTCCTAGCACATGGGCTCCCTTTAAAAGTTGCCCTCACATCGGGCTACCTTAATGTTGTTTTAGCACATCGTGGTTACCTTAATGTTGCTCCTAGTTTCGGGTTCCCTTTTAATGTTGCTCCTACACTCTGGTTACCAAAATGTTGCTCCTACCATCGGGGGTTCCCTTAATGTTGCTCCTAGCACTCGTGGTTACTTAATGCTGCTCGTACACTCGTGGTTACCTTAATTTTTCCCCAGCTCTCGTGGTTCCTTAATGTTGCTCCTAGCACCATGGTTACCTTAATGCTGCTCCTGCCATTGGGGTTCCCTTAAGTTGCCCCTACCTCGGGCTACCTTTAATGTTGCTCCTAGCTCATCGGGGTTTACCTAATGTTGCTCCTACCATGGGGCTACCTTAATGTTTGTATAGCAAGTGTGGGTGGGTCCCCTCATAAACTGGGAAAAAATTACCAGACGAGCGTTCCTGCCTACTAGAAATTTTCCCCGTGCTTTTCTCCGGGAATTAAACTGATGAATTTGTGAATCTAACAACTTTCTAAAGACAGGCAGATTTGGGAAAACCTTTGTATGAGAGAGAACCATAGATAAACTCTTATCTACGATCTGGTTTCAGGTGAGGAATATAATGCGCCAAGTTCTCTTTACTAGTTGGTGTTCTGAAGAGTTTCCTTGAAAGTTTACAGGAAGTCAACTTATAAAGACAACTGCATTATATCTCACGCCACGACGCCAGAACAAAGAGAGAAGTGATCCTCAGTGTTCACCTCAACATACGACATTTCCAGCTCTACTTTCCTCCAAGAAGAATGTGCAGACAACATCAAATATTCACACAAATCCAATTTCCATCTAACTTTATTAATGACTGCAGCTACTAGCGGTCCCAGTTTACATAATAATAATATCTTCAGTTCTACCAGTACACGTACAAGGTATACTGACCTAGCGGACAACAATGACATACTAATATACAGAAAGCCCAGGATTTAGGGCAAATTATGTCAGTTTTGTCCCAGGATGCGGCCCCGGTGGCCTGGTGGCTAAAGCTGTCGCATCACACACGGAGGGCCCGGGTTCGATTCCCGACGGGGGGGGGGGATATTTCGACGTGTTTCCTTACACATACTGTCCTGTTCACCTAGCTGAAAATAGGTACCTGGGTGTTAGTTGATTGGTGTGGGTGGCATCCTGGGGGACAAGATTGAGGACCAGAATGGAAATAAGACAGACAGTCCTCGATGACGCACTGACTTTCTTGGGTTATCCTGAGTGGCTAACCCTCCAGGGTTTAAAATCCTAATGAAATGTTATCATAACTTATCTTAGAAGCTTGGAAGAATCACACGAGAGCTCCAGAAGACATATAACAGAGCTGTCCAATATAATACCTGCTTCAACCATCGAAATACTGCCATCTTATGAAGTTTATTAAGGAAGACAGACTAGTCACTGGGAAAGAGGAGTAACCAGACGATGATGTCTGGAAAGTGACTACTGTGATCAACAGTGTTATGTACAAGACTTGCAGTGTTAATTACCATCACAACACCGTGATCTACTAATAGAGTTTGAGTTTCTGCAACGAGCCTACTGATCCAAGTCAGCTCAACTCCTCTAGCTCCTGGCTCACAGCTGTACTAGTCTGGCATCTCACCATGTCTCCTCCATCACTGTGGTTATCTCTGTAGGATTTACAAACCACTCGTAGAGAAACATTTCCTGGTTAAAATAACCAGATACTACACATGTCTTATTTCACATATTTTTAATATATTTTCCACCAGAGTTCATATATCTGTTTCTGTCTCCATTAATATTATTATAAGTTATGTAAGACACTGAGCAAAATATTTGCTAAGGGATCTTCTTCTTGGTATATTACGCTCCTTCCACACCTTAACCTTGATGGGTTGACTGATGCTGGTCAAGAGCTCCTGATCCAAGGAACAATCTTCCCAGTATTGGAATTAAATTTCATTCCTTTCCCCCCCCCCATTACCGTGGCGCTTAATGTCCACTAAGGATTTAATGCTTCACTATGAATATAATTCAAATAAGTCAAAACCTCGACTATTTTGCTCGGATATTTTAACAAATTTTGGATGCGCAGTATTTTGTACAATGTTTTACTATATATATATTTTTATAATTTGATTAGTCAGTCAACATTTTGTTACAGTTGTTAATCTCTGGAGGCAAGATGAACACACATTATTCTTCATCAGTCAGAGAGAATAACAGTTGAGTTTCAGTTTTGACTTACGTATAACGATGGTCAAGTTTTTCTTTGTTATCGACGTATTTTTGCATTTAAAGGAAATACAATCATCAACACAATGTGTATATTATTATCTATATTATCGTATGTTGTGTGATGGTCAATAAAATAATGGATCTTCTGTAATTTCTTTACTTTCACCTATTATTCAGATTATTTTCCAGTTTGGTAGACTCCAGCAGCGGCGAAACTAACAACAACAACAACAACAACAAGTAAAATAATAAAGACCAACAATAAATTAGGATCACCTTTATGAACGTGAACTGAAACCTATTTTGGGAAACTTAATTCTAATCGTTCACGTTCTGTTTCTCTGAGACAGAACGTGAACGACTTCAACATCATGGAGAAGAGAAATAACGGAAACCAGTGGATGACTGTGATGGTAGACTGATGCTGGACACAGTGGATGACTGTGATGGTAGACTGATGCTGGACACCAGTGGATGACTGTGATGGTAGACTGATGCTGGGCACAGTGGATGACTGTGATTGAAAGACTGATGCGGGAACACCAGTGGATGACTGTGATGGTAGACTGATACTGGACACAGTGGATGACTGTGATGGTAGACTGATACTGGACACAGTGGATGACTGTGATGGTAGACTGATGCTGGACACAGTGGATGACTGTGATGGTAGACTGATGCTGGACACCAGTGGATGACTGTGATGGTAGACTGATGCTGGACACCAGGGGATGACTGTGATGGTAGACTGATGCTGGACACCAGTGGATGACTGTGATGGTAGACTGATGCTGGGCACAGTGGATGACTGTGATGGTAGACTGATGCTGGGCACAGTGGATGACTGTGATGGTAGACTGATGCTGGACACAGTGGATGACTGTGATGGTAGACTGATGCTGGGCACAGTGGATGACTGTGATGGTAGACTGATGCTGGACACCAGTGGATGACTGTGATGGTAGACTGATGCTGGGCACAGTGGATGACTGTGATGGTAGACTGATGCTCGACACCAGTGGATGACTGTGATGGTAGACTGATGCTGGACACCAGTGGATAACTGTGATGGTAGACTGATGCTGGACACCAGTGGATGACTGTGATGGTAGACTGATGCTGGACACCAGTGGATGACTGTGATGGTAGACTGATGCTGGACACCAGTGGATGACTGTGATGGTAAACTGATGCTGGACACCAGTGGATGACTGTGATGGTAGACTGATGCTGTACACCAGTGGATGACTGTGATGGTAGACTGATGCTGGACACCAGTGGATGACTGTGATGGTAGACTGATGCTGGACACCAGTGGATGACTGTGATGGTAAACTGATGCTGGACACCAGTGGATGACTGCGATGGTAGACTGATGCTCGACACCAGTGGATGACTGCGATGGTAGACTGATGCTCGACACCAGTGGATGACTGTGATGGTAGACTGATGCTGGACACCAGTGGATGACTGTGATGGTAGACTGATGCTGGACACCAGTGGATGACTGTGATGGTAGACTGATGCTGGACACCAGTGGATGACTGTGATGGTAGACTGATGCTGGACACCAGTGGATGACTGTGATGGTAGACTGATGCTGGACACCAGGGGATGACTGTGATGGTGGGACTGATGCTGACACCAGTGGATGACTGTGATGGTAGACTGATGCTGGACACCAGTGGATGACTGTGATGGTAGACTGATGCTGGACACAGTGGATGACTGTGATGGTAGACTGATGTTGGGCACGGTGGATGACTGTGATGGTAGACTGATGCTGGACACCAGTGGATGACTGTGATGGTAGACTGATACTGGACACCAGTGGACGACTGTGACGGTAGACTGATGCTGGACACCAGTGGATGACTGTGATGGTAGACTGATGCTGGACACCAGTGGATGACTGTGAGGGTAGAGTGATGCTGGACACCAGTGGATGACTGTGATGGTAGACTGATGCTGGACACAGTGATGAATGGATTGGTAGACTGATGCTGGACACCAGTGGATGACTGTGATGGTAGACTGATCCTGGGCACAGTGGATGACTGTGATGGTAGACTGATGCTGGACACCAGTGGATGACTGTGATGGTAGACTGATGCTGGACACCAGGGGATGACTGTGAAAATTTAGACTGATGCGGGAAACACAGTGGATGACTGTGATGGTAGACTAAAGCTGGACACCATGGATGACTGCGATGGAAGACTGATTGGACACCAGTGGTCGACTGTGATGGTAGACTGATGCTGGATACCAGTGGATGACTCTGATGGTAGACTGATGCTGGACACCAGTGGATGACTGTGATGGTAGACTGATGCTGGACACCAGTGGAGGATTGTGATGGTAGACTGATGCTGGATACCAGTGGATGATTGTGATGGTAGACTGATGCTGCACACCAGGGGATGACTGTGATGATAGACTGATGCTGTACACCAGTGGATGACTGTGATGGTAGACTGATGCTGCACACCAGTGGATGACTGTGATGGTAGACTGATGCTGTACACCAGTGGATGACTGTGATGGTAGACTGATGCTGGACACAGTAGATGACTGTGATGGTAGACTGATGCTGGACACAGTGGATGACTGTGATGGTAGACTGATGCTGGGCACAGTGGATGACTGTGATGGTAGACTGATGCTGGACAAAAGTGGATGACTGCGATGGTAGACTGATGCTGGACAAAGGTGGATGACTGTGATGGTAGACGGGACCCGGGGCACAGTGGATGACTGTGATGGTAACTGATGCTGGACAACCAGTGGATGACTGTGAGGTAACTGATGCGGGCACCATTTGATGACTGTGATGGTAGACTGATGCTGGACACAGTGGATGACTGTGATGGTAGACTGATGCTGGACACCAGTGGATGACTGCGATGGTAGACTGATGCTGGACACCAGTGGATGACTGTGATGGTAGACTGATGCTGGACACCAGAGGATGACTGTGATGGTAGATCTGATGCTGGACACCAGTGGATGACTCTGATGGTAGACTGATGCTGGACACCAGTGGATGACTGTGATGGTAGACTGATGCTGGACACCAGTGGATGACTGTGATGGTAGACTGATGCTGTACACCAGGGGATGATTGTGATGATAGACTGATGCTGTACACCAGTGGATGACTGTGATGGTAGACTGGTGCTGGACACCAGTGGATGACTGTGATGGTAGAATGATGCTGGACACCAGGGGATGACTGTGATGGTAGACTGATGCTAGACACCAGTGGATGACTGTTATGGTAGACTGATGCTGGATACCAGTAGATGACTGTGATGGAAGACTGATGCTGGGCACCAGGGGATGACTGTGATGGTAGACTGATGCTGGACACCAGTGGATGACTGTGATGGTAGACTGATGCTGTACACCAGTGGATGACTGTGATGGTAGACTGATGCTGTACACCAGTGGATGACTGTGATGGTAGACTGATGCTGGACACCAGGGGATGACTGTGATGGTAGACTGATGCTAGACACCAGTGGATGACTGTTATGGTAGACTGATGCTGGATACCAGTAGATGACTGTGATGGAAGACTGATGCTGGGCACCAGGGGATGACTGTGATGGTAGACTGATGCTTGACACCAGTGGATGACTGTGATGGTAGACTGATGCTGTACACCAGTGGATGACTGTGATGGTAGACTGATGCTGGACACCAGTGGATGACTGTGATGGTAGACTGATGCTGTACACCTGGGGATGACGGTGATGATAGACTGATGCTGGATACCAGTGGATGACTCTGATGGTAGACTGATGCTGGACACCAGTGGATGACTGTGATGGTAGACTGATGCTGGACACCAGTGGATGATTGTGATGGTAGACTGATGCTGTACACCAGGGGATGATTGTGATGGTAGTCTGATGCTGGACACCAGTGGATGACTGTGATGGTAGACTGATGCTGGACACCAGTGGATGACTGTGATGGTAGACTGATGCTGGACACAATGGATGACTGTGATGGTAGACTGATGCTGGACACCA
This sequence comes from Cherax quadricarinatus, assembly GCF_026875155.1. NCBI lineage: Eukaryota > Metazoa > Arthropoda > Malacostraca > Decapoda > Parastacidae > Cherax > Cherax quadricarinatus. The sequence continues at coordinate 953,294 of NC_069455.1, read as the reverse complement.
GTGATGACGTGATGGTAGACTGATGCTGGACACCAGTGGATGACTGTGATGGTAGACTGATGCTGGACACCAGTGGATGACTGTGATGGTAGACTGATGCTGGACACCAGAGGATGACTGTGATGGTAGACTGATGCTGGACACCAGTGGATGACTGTGATGGTAGACTGATGCTGTACACCCGTGGATGACTGTGATGGCCGTCTGATGCGGACACCAGTAGATGACTGTGATGGTAGACTGATGCTGGATACCAGGGGATGACTGTGATGGTAGACTGATGCTGGACACCAGTGGATGACTGTGATGGTAGACTGATGCTGGACACCAGTGGATGACTGTGATGGTACAGGGATGCTGGACACCAGTGGATGACTGTGATGGTAGAATGATGCTGGACACCAGGGGATGACTGTGAAGGTAGACTGATGCTGGACACCAGGGGATGACTGTGATGGTAGACTGATGCTGGACACCAGTGGATGACTGTGATGGTAGACTGATGCTGGACACCAGGGGATGACTGTGATGATTGACTGATGCTGTACACCAGTGGATGACTGTGATGGTAGACTGATGCTGGACACCAGTGGATGACTGTGATGGTAGACTGATGCTGTACACCAGTGGATGACTGTGATGGTAGACTGATGCTGGACACCAGTGGATGACTGTGATGGTAGACTGATGCTGGACACCAGTGGATGACTGTGATGGTAGACTGATGCTCGACACCAGGGGATGACTGAGATGGTAGACTGATGCTGGAAACAAGTGGAAGATTGTGATGGTTGCCTGATGCTGGATACCAGTAGATGACTGTGATGGTAGACTGATGCTGGACACCAGTGGATGACTGTGATGGTAGACTGATGCTGTACACCAGGGGATGACGGTGATGATAGACCGATGCTGGATACCAGTGGATGACTGTGATGGTAGACTGATGCTGTACACCCGTGGATGACTGTGATGGCCGTCTGATGCTGGACACCAGTAGATGACTGTGATGGTAGACTGATGCTGGATACCAGGGGATGACTGTGATGGTAGACTGATGCTGGACACCAGTGGATGACTGTGATAGTAAAACTGATCCTGGACACCATGGAGGACTGTGATGGTAAGGGATGCTGGACACCAGTGGATGACTGTGATGGTAGAATGATGCTGGACACCAGGGGATGACTGTGATGGTAGACTGATGCTGGACACAGTGGATGACTGTGATGATAGACTGTTGCTGGACACATTAGGATGACTGTGATGGTAGACTGATGCTGGACACCAGTGGATTACTGTGATAGTAGACTGATGCTGGACACAGTGGATGACTGTGATGGTAGACTGATGCTGGACACCAGTGGATGACTGTGATGGTAGACTGATGCTGGACACCAGTGGATTACTGTGATAGTAGACTGATGCTGGACACCAGTGGATGACTGTGATGGTAGATTAATGCTGGACACCAGTGGATTACTGTGATAGTAGACTGATGCTGGACACAGTGGATGACTGTGATGGTAGGCTGATGCTGGACACCAGTGGATGACTGTGATGGTAGACTGATGTTGGACACCATAGCATGACTGTGATGGTAGACTGATGCTGGACACCAGTAGATGACTGTGATGGTAGACTGATGTTGGACACCATAGCATGACTGTGATGGTAGACTGATGCTGGACACCAGTAGATGACTGTGATGGTAGACTGATGTTGGACACCATAGCATGACTGTGATGGTAGACTGATGCTGGACACCAGTAAGACTGTGATGGTAGACTGATGTTGGACACCATAGCATGACTCTGATGGTAGACTGATGCTGGACACCAGTAGATGACTGTGATGGTAGACTGATGCTGGACACCATAGCATGACTGTGATGGTAGACTGATGCTGGACACCAGTAGATGACTGTGATGGTAGACTGATGCTGGATGTTGAGAAATGGTTTACCAGCTAAGGTTAAAGATTAAATATACGGGGAACTAAGCTACACAGCTACATCGCCTACACAGCCGCCCCTGCAGTCGAGGTCTTGAGAAACTGTCGTAGCCACTTCGCAACAGGCTGCAATGTAAATACATTAATAATAAATTACCCCTAGGGGTTATGATGTCAGTGTATTTCTTTCACTGATTTCTGACTGGAAAACTTACTTGTGTGGACTCAAATGTCTGCTCTTCACTGGGGTTTATGGTAAGTTACTAATTTGTAACTTTGTTCTCAACTGTGCAGTCAATCGTACTCATTATGTCTTAGTACACTTACCTGGGTATATGTATCTGACCCATAGATACACCCGGATATCCGATGACTTGATTGAAGAATAATGTTCCTTCAAGAATGTCGCACTACACTCTGTTGGATCACAACTCTCGTTGTTACACTGTTCTTCAAGATTTGTTCATTCCTTACAATCTATTTACTAAAGAAGCTGATCACACTTCTCTGTAAGTGTTTATTGTGTTTGTGAGACACTTATTTGTACACACTAACACACAGATCAGTGTTCTTTGTTGGTTATCCTGGCGTCAGTGTGACTCCCAGTAGAGTCAAAAGTAATCTGAAGACGCCACAGCCTCCTGCACCGTCACTGCCCCTAACACATAAAGGAAAACCTGACCTACTACCTTTTGCTTCCTTGCCAAACTTCCTCCATAAAGCAAAGCAGAATGTTTGAATCTTGCTGTCTTAAGCATAGACAACAATGTACACTATCTTTACCATGGTAATAAAGTGGGAGCAGGATTTTCCTTAATTGTCCTGCTAAGGTAAGAGATGGACTGTCTTTTATTAAATTACACTTTGCAACACTGGACTCTTGCAAGGAGCGGCGGCCGCGTGACCACGTCACATACTCGTACTGCATTTGGGATCAATTACTTGATATAGCAGTAAACAAAAAGCTTGCCCCTTCTGAGAGGGCTGGGCCCCTCAGGGCTGAAAGGGGCTGAAGGGGGCTGATACCCCCCTCCTGGAGAAAATTTCTCCACACTGGGGGGCGGCAGAGGTTCGCTGCAGGTGAACTATTCATCACTTAACATTAATTTGATTTTCTCACTCGCCACCACTGCTGCTTGTCTTTTCTGAACAGCTTTAGTCTGTGTGGTTTCTGGAGAATCACTAATTTTGTTTTCAACACTGTGTAATTCTAACGGCACTAGTTTATTTATTGTCTGCTTATTCACTACACCTTTGCTTAAAACATCAACTGTCCTGATGATTCCAATTTTTCCAAGTGACCATTCGGACCTCGGACCCTCATTGTCAATAATCGTTATGTCACCAGGTCTTAAGGACTTATGATTTTCAGGAACACCAGTTCCATAGAAGTTTTCTCTCAATGAGGTGAGATAGTCTTCTCGCCAGATTTTCTCCCAACGTTCAATCACTTTATTAAGGTGTTTGAATTCACTTCTGAGTTGCTCAGGTTCGAAATAAGTAGGATCCTCTATGATTTCTTTATCATTCATGGGAGGAACAGGTTCGAGCCTTCTGCCATGTAGTAAATGAGATGGACTTAACACTTCTAAATTGTCCAGATCATCGGTAACATAAGTTAGAGGTCTGTTGTTGACTCTATTTTCTATTTCAGTCACAACTGTATTGAATTCTTATAAATCTATTCTCTGACGATGAAGAGTCTTACTCAAACAACGTTTCACAATGCCGATCATTCTTTCATAAAATCCACCGTGCCATGGAATTTAGGAGGAATGTATCCCCCAACGACAACTGCGTTGATTCAGCATCTGTTGTACTTCTGGTTGATCAAAGATTTTTGCTTATATAAGCAGCACCAGCAACAAATTTTCGTTGCATTATCTGAAATCATCAGTCTGGGACATGCCCTTCTGGCTGCAAACCTTCTGAATAATTTGATAAAGGTTTCAGCAGACATGTCAGGGGCCCTACTTCTAGATGAAACTGCTCTAGTTGTAGCACAAGTGAACAAACAGATGTACACCTTGATGGGAACTTTGTCAACTGTTTTGGTTAAAATTATTGGTCCAGTGTAATATACACCTGTCACCTCAAATGGAGTGATATGACAAACTCTTTTAAGGGATATGGAGGTGGACCTGGATACTGACCCTACTCGCATATCGTAGTGACGACAAGTAAAACAGTCCTTTATTTATTTTTTCACACTTTGTCGACCTTGAGGTATCCAGTAGATTGTCGTATATGACAAAGGTGTCAGCTTACCCACCATGTAACACGTTACTGTGGGCGTTTGCACAATCAGTTTTGTTAGCCAATGATTCTGGGGGTCAATATTGGAGTATGGCTTCTTTAGGTAGTGAAGAATTATGAATTTTTCCTCGACATCTCATAATCTTTTTCTGAGTAGAGATAAAGTCCTAAAGAATTAATCATGACAGGTTTTCTTTTGGGGGTTTATCTTGTGTTCTAGAAAATTTATATTCTGTAAGAAAACGTCTTTCTGTATTAGTTTCACCCAGTATTTAATGGGTTCAAGGACATTCATAATCAGTTTTATTCCTTTAATGAATTTTAAAGACAAGAGCTGTAACTCTTAAGAGTTTACCCAAAGATGAGTATTAGATCCATCAATGACTATTTCTGTTGTGTCTGCAGTATTTACACACTTATTTCTGCTGTGTTCAAGCAGACTGTTTCTTCTGGCATAATGTGAGCCTTTTGCTGATGCCAGTTATTTTCATTAGAGAGCCAGTTCGGTCCGTGGAGCCATAATTTATTATCCACAAATTTTTTTTGAGTGGGGCACCACGTTTACAACATGTCAGCTGGATTCTCTTTTGGGTAGAGACGTGGAGAAAGAGAAATCTCTCTGCATCTCTTTTATTTCTGCTACTCTGTTCTGTACATAGACCGCTTACTCTTTATTATTTCTTAACCACTGGAGAACTGCTTCGGTTTTTTCAATAGTGAGATGATCAAGTACTATGTTGAGATAGACAGCTAATTTTTACCCACATAAGTGCTGTCATTTCCAATTGTGTACTGTTCTGACCTTCAAGGGTGCTACCCTGGCCTTTGAAGTAATTAGTGTACTTCCTTCAGCATTACTCATGTAAGCTACAGCGCCATAACCTCTGGTTGAAAGCATCACAGAACACATGAAATTTTGTAATTGTTTCCTCTTGACCTATTTGTCTGGGAAATTTAATTTGATGAAGTTGTTTAAACTCCCTGGATATTTCATCCCATGCTTGACTCATTTCTAGAGGCAAGTTCTCATCCCATCCAATTTTGAGCTTCCATGCTCTTGCATAAGCATTTTACCCTTTATGGTAATTGGTGAGACGAGTCCTAGAGGATCAAAAAAATTGTGATACCTCTGACAGTAAACTACGTTTAGTGAGTGTACTGCATTTATTTATTGTTTATCCTTTTGAGACTCAAGTATCTTCCTGTTTTCCAATTAAGTCCCAGCATATTGTTGCAATCGGGAATTTCAGTTTCGGGAAATCTTCTTTGATAAGTTCCCTTTAATTGCTTTGAATTTGTATTCCAATCCTTAGAGGCATATTTGCTTCTTTCATCTCCTTGTTAGCTTCTCTGTATAAGGATTTCAATCCTCCTCTTTATTCACATACCTTGAAGATTTCCACATAGAAATTTTCCCTTTTAAGATTTCTTAAAGGGGACTTTCAGATTTCTTCAAATGTGTATTTAGAGTATCTTCTAATAAGAATGGAGAAGATGTTGCACCAAATAATACTGATTTGAAACGAAAAGTTTTCACATGACTTTGAGAATCATATTTGAGAATCATATTTCTTGTAGTCCGACTCTTGTGTACGAATGGTATATAATACCGACAAGATGAGAGTAAGACACATGTGCAACATCTGGGTATCTTTATTGTAGACGTTTCCCCCATACAGTGGCTTTATCAATACAAATTCCAGGACATAACTTGAAGACAGTAGAACTATGTACAGAAGATGAGGTAATCAGTCCCTCACCCTAGGAGTAGGTGTGAACAGCACCATAGTCGTGGAGATTCTGAAGCAGAAGAAAGAATCCTGGCGCTTATATAGTAACGTCAGGTGAAGCAGACGAGGGCAAATTCACTGGTGGGCGGGATTCCCCAGTGGAAGTAGGTCCTTCCCAAAGAGATGGGTTAGTTGTAGTAGTAGTTGTCGTAGTTGTGAAGGTTATGTACATGTCCTCAGAATTAAAATTCCAGATGTTGCAGTGTCTGACAAGTTGTGTACGAATGGTATATAATACCGACAAGATGAGAGTAAAACACATGTGCAACATCTGGGTATCTTTATTGTAGACGTTTCGCCATCCAGTGGCTTTATCAATACAACTAACCCATTCGTACACAACTTGTCAGACACTGCAACATCATGGAATCTTAATTCTGAGGACATGTACATAACCTTCACAATTACGACAACTACTACTACAACTAACCCACTCTTTGGGAAAGGGCCTACTTCCACTGGGGAATCCCGCCCACCAGTGAATTTGCCCTCGTCTGCTTCACCTGACGTTACTATATAAGCGCCAGGATTCTTTCTTCTGCTTCAGAATCCCCACGACTAGGGGTGCGTTGCACCTACCCAGGGTAGGGACTGATTACCTCATCTCGACATATTCACTGTCTTCAAGTTATGTCCGGGAATTTTTTTTGAAAAAAGCCACGGGATGGCGAAACGCCCTACAAAAAGATACCCAATGTTGCACAGGGCAAAACTCCATCTGCGGTAAATATACCATTCGACAAAACTTGTCAGACACTCAACATCGGGAATCTTAATTCTGAGACATGTACATAACCTTCCAACTACACAACTACAACTACAACAAACCCCATCTTTTTGGGAAGGACCACTTCCACTGGGAACCCCCCCACCAGTGAATTTGCCCCGTCTCTTCACCTGCTTACTATAAAAGCCCAGATTCTTTTTTCTGCTCAAATCCCACACAAGGTGCTGTTCGCACCTACCCTGGGGTGAGGACGATACCTCTTTCGTACTATTCTACTGTCTTAAAATTTGTCCTGAATTTGTATTATAAAGCCACGATGGCGAACGCACAATAAAGATACCCAGATGTTGCACATGTGTCTTACCCGCCGCCCCTTTAAAAAGTTTTGGAAAAATATCAGCGTGTACAAGGGGTTTGTGCGAAATTTCATAACACCTCCAAAGCTTCCTTTATGAGGGCCGGTCATCAAACAGTCTTTAAGACTTGCTACACTTTATTTGCACGTGCGCTGCAATTAAAACAACACGTAGGGAGGGGTTTCAGAATCTTTCTGACTCCAGGTGCGGGAATATGGCGTTTGTCTTCAACTTACTTCGCTTTTTCCCAATAAAATTTTATTTCCAACTTTCTTGTTGATATTTTCTAGACAGTCAGAGCTCTGGTTCTTCCTGAGCTCAGTATTTGGCTTCATCGCCGAAACCCAGCGATAATTGTAGGCAGTTGGTGGATTTAATTTCCATGGAAAACCTAACCCAATACTGTCCATCTTTATTTTTAACATGTCCAAATTTTGGTTATAAGCTGAGCCCCCCCTTGTGGCTTGGTTTATTTAAAATCAATACCTATCGCGTCTAAACCACAACTTACAACGTTCTTTATTCTTTCCCGTAATGAAATTTTTGCTGTGGACATGATCAAGGTTATTCTCGTAAAAAACGAAAAAACAGCCCCCCCCAAAAAAAAACCAAAAAACCCCCACACCCAAGGAAAAAACACAAACACAAAAAAAGGGAAAAAAACAAACCCCAAGAAAATCAAGGAAAAGGCCCACAAAAGGGTAACCCTTAGCCCCGGGGGAAAAAACCAACCCACCCGAAAAAAAACACCCCCAAAAACCCCTTTTTTCCCCAAACCAAAGGGCCTTCAATTTCCCAAATTTAAAAAACCAAAACCCCCCAAACGCGAAAAAACCCCAAAACCCCCCCCCGCAAAAGCCAAAAAATAACCCCCCCACACGGGGGGGCAAACCCCCCTTTTTTTTTTCCCCCCCCCATTTTGGGAAGCCCCCCCCCCCAAAAACAACAACAAAACCCCCCCCAAAAAAAAACCCCCCCGGGACCCCCCGGTTTCCCCCTTACCCCCCCCCCCCCCCCCCCCCCCCTTTTTTCAAACCCCCCCCCCCCCAAAAACCTTTTTCTTTTTTCCCCCGCGCCCACAACATAACCCCCCCCCAACCCACGGGAGGGGGGGAAATTTTTCTTTTTTTAAATATTAAGGGAACCACAAGGGAAATTTTCGCCGTTTTCTTTTTATAAACATTTTTTAAAAAATTAATTTTTTCAATGAAATATTTTTTTTTTTAAAAAAATTTTACTAAAAAACAGCTTCTACTGTTTTTTTTCCCTTTTTTCCAAGACCAATAGTGATTCTGGCTGGTCATATGTCGTTTACCAAAATTTTGTGGAAAAAAAAAAGCTATAAAAACCTGTTTTTTTGGGAAAGGGGGTTTTTTTTATTCAGTTTCTGCAAAACTGTTCTTCTTATAAAGGGCCCCTTTTTGACCTTGATCAAATATTTTTACACATTGGTTTTGTGTAATTTATTAGAAAAACCCAACTCAGCTATCGGGAGAGCATTTGTTTTAAACTTATCTCCCACATTTAATGATTTTTGCTTGTTGCCTTCCTGATTCTGGGGAAGTCTGCGTGTTCACAAAAAAATTTGGGGCATAATGCTGTATGATGAAAACCCTTCCTTTTAAAACACTTCTTCATGAGCACTTTCCCCCCCTTGTGTTCACCAAAAACATTTGGGAAGGGCATCTTTTCAGCTGGTGAACACTTTGTTTACGTACCTTCATTGATTTTAAATTAAATAAAAACCCGGGTCCCCAAATTGTTCCGTCACAAAGTACACTTTTGGGGGTACTTTTAAATTTGTGCCCAGTCTTTTTTAACGGGTCTTTTTGTATTCAAAAGTTTTAAAAATGCCTATATGGGATTTCCCATTCTTTTGTTTAGTGGGAGAAAGGTAATTCTTTTTATACTGAGTTGAATTTTTTATTATCCACGGGGGGGGGGGGGTTTTTTCATTTTTGCTCTTTTGCTTTGCATGCATGAAACATTGTTTGTCAAATTGTTTAATTTTCTTTACAAGTGAAATAGCGTTTTTTTTAAACATAATTTTTTAATCTTTTCAATGGGTTTGTGGTGAAAACTTATTTTGTAAAAACCCCCACTGAAAAACCAATCACTTTTGTCTTATGTCATTTTTAAAGCACCTAGAATTTTGAGACTTTTGTCAATGTGATTCAAAAATCCCCTTAAGCCCTAATAAAAATGTTGGGGGGCTTCAAGCCTTAAATTAAGACTTCATGTCAAAACTCGGGCCCTTGTCACATCGAAGTAATTGTCTTTTTAAGAAAACGAAAGGGCTTTTTTGATAATTCCCTTTTTAAAAAAACCACCGGAAATGCCCTTAAATTTTCATTTCTTTAGGGTTTTCCCCCTTTCAAAAAATATTTAAGAAAATTTTAACTTGGGCCAAACTCATCTACTCACTTCGTAAATTTTACTTTTGGTTTGAAAACCACTAATAAAATTTTCTTCAAAATTTAAATATTTTGGGAAAATAGGTAATAAACAATGTAGGTAACCTTGGTAATGGGACACTTGCGGGTGGCAATTTTGGGGGTGCCAAAATTTTTGGAACCATTTTTTTTATTATTTTTTAAAAAAACTTTAAACGGGGCTTAACTAAATAAAAAAATTAAAATGATTTACAGAAAGATCGCCATCCTGCAGAACAACACTTGAAAAAATTATAACAACACATTGTAACTGCCCCAAAAAAGGGTTACAAAATTATACACCACAAAAAATTTCCATATAACAACAAAACAATAAGAAAAAAAAAAAAAGGGGGGAACCGACCCCTAATTTCATTAAAAACCCCTTGGAAAACATAACTTACAGGTGCCCCACATTAAAAAGGGCCAAATAAAAAAAAATTTAAAATATAAAAAACCTTGAAACTAAACTTTTTAGGTTTATGTCCAAAACCCTAATATGACTGAAAAAAGGGTTTGACAACCTTCACAGTAGACAATAAGGGGAATGCCCCTACATCATAATTTTCATTAAAAAAAAGAAACTAAACTTCCACAACTAACAACCTATACAAAAAAATTTCCCTTTAAAAACATACAAAAACGCCTCATTTACAACCCTTTTAAAGTCACTGAAAAATAAGAAAATCTTAACCCTTTCAACTTAAACTTAAAATATTAATCAGCGTCTTCCAGATAATGATCACATTAAATAAAGAAAAGAAACAAAACCCCAGTTGTCAGGGTAATGCCTAAGGGACAACCACAATATAACAAACAAAATAAAAAAATTTTATACTAACAAAAACCGCCATAAACTTTAAAAATTAATAACAACAACTTAACACCAAAAAAACCACATACACATATCTAAAAAACAAAATAACTTTCAAAAACTTTAAACTTGAGCCTTTTTACACGAAAACCCAAAAACAAGACAACGTACAGAAACACTCATTCCCAAGGGTAAAAAATATCAAGTATATAAAAATCCACTAAAACCCAAAACCCTTAAACGGGTATTTTAAAAAATAATATTACTATGACAAATACAAAGGTTTAATCAATAGAAAAAATGTTCACTATAAAAATACATCCTTTAATCACACCCTTCACATTATTTCTTTATAAACAATTGACCTAAAATCAAAATTCCGTTAACACAATTTATATTTTCCCCCCTTTCCCAACTAACCCCATACAAAAAAAATTCTCTAAAAACATACAAAAACGTTCCCCTTTAACAAAACTTTAATGAGCCCTTAAAAAATTTAGGAATCTTTAGCCTTCCCCTTCTCAAACAGTAAAAGAACTTTATATAATGCTAAAAAAAAGCCCAGTACACCAAAAAAAACCCCCTTTAAATCAGGGCCATAAAAAAAAAAAGCCCCAGAAAACCAAAAAATCCCTTTAAAGGAGAATACCCATGCAGAAAACTCCAAACAAAATGCATAAAAAGTGCTTAAAAACCTACAGCCATAAGACCTTAGAAGACCGGGGTTTTTAACCATCCCCCACTTCCCCCCAAACATGCTTGAAAAAAACGTTCAGTTTTTTATAAAACGTTTTTAACAAGCAAACCCACGAACATGACTACCGGGAAAAATTACTACACACTTAAAACCCTCAACACCTGGGCCAAGATTAAACAGGGGTAGTGAAAACCCCCAAAACCCCTTCCTCAATTTTTCAAGGTCACTTTCCGGCTTTTCCCAAATGGCGACCAGGCTTTGTTTTGGGGCCGGCCACTTTTTACTCCCAAAAAAAACCCCCACAGTATTAAACCCTTTGAACGCTTCAGGGTACTTTAACACCTTGCTGAACAGTTACTCGTACGGGTTCCCACTCTACGCCGACTGCCACGTGAAAATAAAAGGAATGTTCCACCTGTGGGCCCCGCGGAAAACATTTTTCGTTTTTTCCCCTTTTTCCCCTGCTGTTTTCCCAAACGGGCATCAACTGAAAAGTGATCACCTACCTTGCAGCCAAGTGTGCGGTCAAAGGGATACCCTTTCTAAAAAAAAAAAGGGAAGAAACAAAAAGCCTTCTGGAACCTCCCTACATACGTTTAAATTTTGCCAAATTAAATCTACAACACCCAAAAGTTTTCTACAAGCAACTCAACAGGCGCCCAAAAAATCCCAAAAAAGCATTCTACTCAGCCCCCCCTTCCCACCGTCATCACTCCCCCAAACCTTTTGGACGAAACCCAAAGATCCACTACTGTTTATTATACGCTCAAAATCAGAACATTTGGGCTGTACCTACCCAATTTAACTCTAAAAATCAAGGGTTTTTTTTGCATTAAAAAACAATCCTTCTTTTAAATTTTTCCCGCTCTCCCCCTTCTGAAAAAATTTCCCTAAAAATTCACCAAAAACCCCCCTTAATCGCCAACTCTTCGCAAAAGTTCCCAAAATAAACCCCAAACCAACTAGTGCGTCAATCCAACAACGACCAATGAGAAGCCTCCACCGCCCCCACCTCTCACTGAACCCAAACCCAAATCAGAAGCCTTACCACCAGAAAAAATAAAATTAATTCGTCTACTGAAGTTAAAAAACAAAGCAAAAACCACCTTCCTTTACTCCACCACCCCCCTTTCTCTATTTAAACCACGTCGTTTACCGGGAAAACACCATGCTTTAAAAACAAAAAAGGCCCTCGAAATTCTACACCACGAGGCTTTTACCCTGCAAGCATGACCCCGCCTAAACCCTCACCCCAAACTTCCCCAAGACAACACTGAAACAAACCAAAAGGGCAAAAGAAAGACCACTCCCACCAACAACCAAAAAACCCACCAACCCCGAAACCCAAACCCGAAAAAAAACAAACAGCCTCCCTTTAATTGTGATCCCAACTCCTCGAAAACAAAAAACCCCACTTTTTAAACGGTTTAAGACCATAACCCCCTCATCCTTTTTGGGCCCCCTTCTGAAAACCCCCAAAGCTCCTGCCGCTGCCTTCGCCATCCTCCCCCTAGTGGGGCCCCAAGAAATTTGACATCAGTCAAGCCTCTCTATCTACGTCCCTTTATTTTTGAACCACATGCCCCAAAAGGGGTTTTTGGGGGCCACTTGCCTTGATTCCACCTTTTCCCCCATCCCCCACCCTTTTCCAGTTTTTCCATCCTTCCCTTTTCCTTCTTTCCTTCCCCCTCTTAACGACAAACTCTCTCGCCTTGATCCGATCCGATGCATAATATCAAAAAAAAAAAATTTTAAACCCCTAATTTTTAAAAAAATAAAAATAAAACGCACATGACACATGCACAATTTAAAACTATTAAAGTAAAAATCCCACATAGACCCAAAACTCCCGCAAGGTTTACACCTATAATCTTAACACCCTTCACATTAATAAATTAAAAAGGTCATGACGACCCCCCCCCCGACATCTCAACACAGAATTCCCCCATACATTATTACAAAATTTTTTCTTGACCTTCATCACCCCTTTTCCCGTCAAAACCCACAGCATTCTACATAAACTTATGCCACAAAATCCACATTTTTATTTAAACCCCATAAAACCTCACTCTCACCCCCCCAAGAGGCGAAACCCCGCTGGGAAACCCCCCCGACTTTTCCCCTTCTAAAATGTAATCCCCAAACCCCCCCCCCCCTTCATACTCAGCCCAAATTTCAGATTCACGAGAAACCCTAACGGGAAAAATTTAAAACCCCTTTCCCAAAAAACCTCCCGTCCACCTCCTCCCATAAATGTAAACCAGCATTGTAATCCTTAGGAAAAAACTTTGAATTTTGGAAATTTTAATACAGTTTTTCTGTTAAGGGCACATCGTAAAGATAAACCGTTTTCCGCTAGTACCCGCCCCCCGGGACCTCCAAAAAAACCCCCCCCCCCCTCACACCCCACGATATATAAAATAAAAACCACCAAATTTTAAAAAATCTAAACTCTTGGACACTCTCGTCGAAAACCCCCCCACATCTAACTTTGTGCAAAGAAACCCCCAGCCCCCCCGGGGGGCCCCCCCCCCCTGTACCACCCCAACTTAACCAATACCTAACAAACCCCCGCCCCTCACAGAAAAATACGCAAAGGAACGCCGTCCCCATTCCCCCCCCCCCAACAGTTTTCCCCAAACCCCCCGCCCCCAAAATTACCCCTTCGGTTCTTAGTACCCCTCTCCCACGGGATTTTGCCCCTCCAGAAAAGATACTTTACCCCCCGGGCCACCCTAGGATTTAACTTCAAAACCCTTTATTTAAAACCAAAAACCCAAAAACTCAAAGCATAAAAAGGGGAACAATCCCCAAATGGGGGCAACAATCCCCCCTGCAAAAAACCTACACAAAACCCCTATTCGAATTTTCCCCCGTTCTCTAAACCCAAAATCAAAAACCCCCAAAACATTTTCACATCCCTCCCAAATTCAAACACCAAACCCTACAACTTTCCCAACCCATCATTAAATTTTTTTTCCCGCTGGCCCCCCCCCCCCACCCCCCCTCGTCAAAAAACCTTTTCCCATTTTTGAAAACCCCACATTTTTAAACCCCCCTTCTCAATCCATTAAAACCCCCAAAACACCCTGAATTTCCCAGGGGAACAATTTACAAAACCCCTCTCCCAGCCAATCGCAACTTGAACCCCACAAAAATTTTAAAAAACCCCCTCAGAATTCCCCCAATCGCCTCCCCTGTTTTTTTGGGGAAAACCCGGGTGGGTACATTTCCGAACCTTTCTAACAATAATACATTTTTTTCCCAAACCCCTCTTTGGGAAAAGAGTCGAAGATGAGGCGCAATGCACCCCCCAAAGCCCCCCCTGTTTCCCTTCATCAACCTATTTGAGTTTTTCCCTTTTCGAGCAGCGTCCAATTTATCCCTATAGATGAACCACAAATTTTTTTTAAAGACACCATTTTTCCTCACAACGTTACATCCCCCCCCCCACCCCCCCACCAACACCAAACCCCATGACCATTGACCTTTTCACATTTTTCCCTCCCCTCCCTGTTTCACTCCAAACAAATTTCCCCACTACCTCCAAACCCCCCCCTTTCCCGAACCCAGGCGTTTTATCACTAACCCAAAACCTAATTTTTTCCAGGCCCAAAACTTTCCCTACCCCCCCCCACCCCCCCCAAAACTTTTTTGCATACAATATGTTCAACCAAATTTTAAAAAGGGGTCCTGAATGCAAAGCCAAAAAAATATTTTTGCCCAATTTCCCCTACCCAAACAATTTTCCCCCCCCCAGCCATCCATTAATTCCCGTACCCTCAAACTTAGCTCCCTTTTTACAACAAGATTACCCAAATTAAAATATTTTTTTTTTCCCCCTAACCCGGCCCCCTAAGTAACTCCTCCCAATGCCCCCTTTTTCCAAACCCTGTCCCTAGGCCCCCTGCCAGTCTAAGCCAAAAACGCCCCCCCCCTCCCCCCTTTTTCTCCCAAAACCCTCTCAGTATCCCAAGACCTTCAATCATCGACCTTCCCCGGGAATCTATAAATGCGTTTTTTGAAACCACTCCCCTACCCACACATTTAAACCCGTTAAACCCAAGAAATTTTTGCGACAACCCTTTTAATCTTTCACTTTAAAAGTAATATTTTCCTGGAAATTTCCCTTTAGGGTGGGGCTGCCCCTTACCCTTCAACCAACACTACAACTTTCTGTTTTTTTGTGTTTTGGGCCGTTGTAGTGTTGGGCCCTTCTCCTTCAAATTTTATTTTTAAAAACCTAACAATGAAAAACCCCTTTTTACCTCCCCAAATTTTTTAGATAAAAATTCACCTGGAGGGCCGCTACTCCCGATGCTTTGCCCCCTTCCTCATTCCCTTTAAAACCAATTTTTTTTGCCCCTTTTTATTATATCCCTCCTAAAGCCTTCCTATCCTATTCCCTTTAAATTACACACACATAAATCACACAACCCTTTTTCTAAAGCTACAAACCCCCACCCCCCCCCACTTTTTCCAATACCTTTCATACCATTTATCCCATACACACAAAATTCCTTTTATAGCCCATATCTCCTGACCCCCCCTATAACCTCCCGCCATCTCATGTACCTCTAACCTTGGAATGGCTGTAAAACCCGCTGCCTTTGCTTTTGACGTGGCAACACACAAGTTGATGGCTTGTCCCTTCCCCCAAAACAACCCCCTCTAAACCCCGCCTGCACCCTTACCTCTTTTAAAACCCCTTATTTTTTTTAAATCCCTCATCCCCCCCCTTGACCCCAGCAATTTCATCCCCAAAAGGAAAAGTTTGCCTCCCCCCAGGCCCCCCGCCCATAACAACCCCTTTAAACCCGTCCCCCTAAATAATTTGAAAATCCAAATTTTAAAATTATTTTAAAAACAAAATTTTCCCTCCCTCACTAATATTTCCTAATCCTTTTTTTCCCCTTTGGGACACAATCCCACCCTTTTTAAGACATCTTCCACCCCCTGTAGTCCCGCTAAACTCCCCTTCCCCTAGGACAGAAAATCCCTCTAACCCCTCCCCATCACTCAAAAAACTTTAAATTTAATTTTTCCCTAACTCATGCATATTTCCGCAAGCATCTCTCCCCCCAACCTCCCCCCCAAAAAATGCTCAAAAAATCCGACAATGCTACTTCAACAGTTTTTTAAAGATTGCACTACAACCTCGGGGAGAAAGATACACCCCATCTAACCCACTGCATACCCCTCCAAAAAACGTATGCTCTTTTTCCCACGCCCCCCCCAAATGCCATCCATAACGAAAAATCCCTCATTAAAACTCTTAGGGGCCAGGGGAAATTAAGGCCCTGCCCCCTTTTTGGGTTTCCCAAATTTACCCTTCCCAAAAAAAGCAATTCCAGTCACCCTCCCTAACCAAAAAACCACCACGGTAATTGGGGCCCGGGGAAAAAAAAACAAAGGGCCCCACACACAAAAAACCCCCTGCTTCAATCCCTGTACGAAAAATTCCCGGAGGGCGCATACACGCTTTACAAAGGGGCCCCAAGTTTTCCCAAACCACCAACCATCCCACGCACCCAAAAAACCCCCTTTCCCCCCCCCCCCTCCCCTTTTTCCTCTTTTAAATTAAAATAAAACCCCCCCCCCTCCTTTTTGACCGGGGAAATGGGAAGGGGTTTCCACCTGAAAAACCCCCACCTCCAGCAACCACCCCCTTAAAAATTGCTCCTGAAGGAACACAAAAATCCCACTTAAATTTTCAAAACAATTTTAAACCCTTCCTCTCCACACAAATTTCAAAAAAACCATTAACGTTTAAATGTCAACACTGGGAAACCAAATTTAAAATTTCCCCCCGCCCCTGCCTCCTCCTTCAAAACCTTCCCCTGGGCACCGAACTTTAAAAATTTCCCCTTGTTTACCTTTCCCCCCTTCCCTCTCTCCCCTCCACTTCTTTCTGTGCCTCCGTTGTGGGCCCCCACTACCTTCAAACCCAGACTAAACCCCCCCAAACCCTTTCCTTTTAAAAACAAAACAATCACAAAAAAACGGCTTGGGGTTTCCCAAAGGCTAACCAGCACCAATTTTGAAACCATTGAAAAAGAAACACCAAAAGAAAAGGGAATATAACAGGGGCTTAATACACAAAGATATTCACAAACACTATTCATCAACCTCACTAAATTTTTAAAAAAAGCCAAACAACAAACTACTCCCGTAGATTTTTACTACACTAAGGAATATAAAAAAGACCTTGGGAAAACACCTTTTCAATTCTAGGGACCCCCCAAACTGAGAAAAACCAAAATAAATTTCCAAAAACTAAACCTTACGGGAAAAACCACTAAAAACCCCCTGACACAGCAACCCAAAAATTTAAAAGACTTTTTTCTCAAACATAGGATCAACCCCGCCCGGGAAAAAACCCAAAATAAACCCAAAGCCCACCCGGGGGGTACCTAATGGAAATTTTCCCTAATTTCCTTTTTATCTTTCACCAACTGAACCCCACTGAAGTCATTTAAAATCATAAAGTCACTTAAAAAAAAACTCGGGGAATCTGCTCATGTCCCACCATTACTGTACAACGAGCGGCCCCTTTTCCTTTTTGGCATGCTATTTCATTTCTTTTTTTTAAAAAGTTTAATAGAGGGCTAAGCACCCTCCCGAAACCCCAATCAAGATGGGAAGGGTTACACCAAAACAAAAAGGGGGGAGACCCTACAGACTTAAAAAAAAACATAGGCCAATAACTAACTTTAAAAATTGCTATCCAAAATCTTTTTGAAACTTTTGCACAGGAGAAATGTATTCATTTATAAGGGTCAAAAAATAAATCAACCCCGGCCCGTTTTGGGTCCCCGGAAAAATTTAAAAACCCTAATATGCAATCATAAAAAAAGCTAAAATCTGCTTTACACCCGCACAGGAAAAAAAAGGGAAAATCCCTAGGAATTTTTATTTACCCCAAGAAAACTTTTTACACAGTAAAACCCCGAAATCCAAATCCACAAAAAATTTTACCAAATACTTTTAAGAGGGCCCTGCGCTTTCTTTTTTAAATCTTACATTATTAATAGGGATCAGTACGTACCATTAAAAAACACAGCATCAGCAAAAACGGCCCACTTAAAACTGGAGTTTTTCCGCAGGGAATGTCCTTTTCCCCTGCTCTTTTCCCCCATAAACATTTAATTTACCTACCAAACTTAAACCCCCAAAAACCTAAAACCCTTCTCTTTTCTGGTTACATACTTATGTCATCTCCCCCCTTTAAACATTTTCCACCCTTAACAAACCCTTGTTTAAAGAGGGGCTGATTAAAAATCGACTTTTTATGACAGCCCAAAAAACTTACCTTTAAAACTGACAAAACTTAAATATATTAAAGTTTGTTTGCAGAGGGAGGAGATGCACAAATTAACATTAAAATGACAACACTCCCAAATTTCCAGAAATAAAAGGGGGAAAATTCTTAGGCTTATAAACCTTTACAAAAAACCTGAATTTCCCCACCCATATCCAGCATAAGCCAAAAAAAATAAACCAAAACGGTTGGGATCTCTCCAAGATACGATACTACGTGCCGCAAAATGCCCTTCTCACACTATACCACTCACTTATTTATCCATACCTCACCTATGCTATTTGTGCTTGGGGATCAACTGCAGCAACACACCTAAAGCCAATAATAACCCAACAAAAAGCTGCAGTAAGAATAATCACTAAATCCCATCCCTGGCAGCACACCCCCCCACTCTTCAAAGATCTAAACTTACTCCCAGTTCAGTACATCCACACTTACTACTGTGCAATCTATATCTACAGGGCCTTAAACTCTAATATCAACCTTGACCTTAAACGCTTTCTTGGTAGTTGTGACAGAACCCACAGGCATAACACCAGAAACAAACATCTCTACGACATTCCCCGTGTCCGACTAAACCTTTACAAAAATTCAATGTATGTCAAAGGCCTAAAATCTGGAATACTCTACCTGAGAACTCTAGAACTGCAGACACATTCATCACCTTCAAAAACTACCATTAGAAAACATCTTATCTCCCTGATACACCCCGTCAACTAACTTCACAAATACCACCTGGTGGTTCACACTTACACTCGCACACTCATTTGACCATAAACAGAAATATTAATCTCAGTCTTAATATAATGATCCTGTGATACTCCAATACTGAAACTATATACTGTGCCAAAACAAAAGCATTCACACTGCTAAACTCACAAAATAGTATTTAGTCACTTAGCCATAATACCAACTTACCTCATAATTTGTAATATTTTACATTTAAGAATAAAACTAAGTATGCCCGAAATGCCTAGCCATGCTAAGCGTTCTAGTGGTACACTCTGTAATCTCAATTTTACTACATGTTAAACCAAACAATAACCAAATTTCTGTAAACTAAGCATTGTAATCCTTATAGAGAATAAACTTTGAATTTGAATTTGAATTTGAATTTGAATATTTGCTTCTCAGGCCGCTGTGCTGGCATTAGGATATTATCTGAATCCGATGTATCGGCCCTCCTTCTCGTGACAATCGCATCCTCCATAGCTTGGTCTGGGGATGCCTCACAATGTACCTCAACCTCCACTGTACACTGTTTCAATGATCCTGGTGACACCTCTGCCACACTGTCACTCCCGTTGTCTGGATAGTTCTCCTGTTGTTGACACACCGCAGCCATCAACTCATCATCTACCACCTTCCCAGGTGCAGCTTCATCCTCAGGCAATGACAAGGACTTCAGCACCTCAGCTAATTCCTCTCAGTTTCCAACACTTACTGGCCTCTGGAAGCGTCTCAGGGCCAGTTAACTGGTCGAGGGCCACACCCTCTCCCCCAGTCTCATGCACCTCATCCACTATCTCGCTCCATAGACGACCATGCCCTCCTTCATGTCGCTGATCCCCACCTGCTTCCTCTGTCGTAGAAGCGGAAGCCTCCACCTCTGGGACAGGAGCTCGTTGCCGCTTCCCACACGCCACCACTATGTGATCATATTCCCCATGTACGTCTGCATGTACGTCTTTGACTGGCGTACGAAACCATGATCTGTGTCCTGAATTCCTGTAGGTACACGTAGGATGGTATGGGGTGTCGTAATGTCATTTTTAGGTTAAAAGGGCCTTCTGGCAGACCTGCATAGGCACCCATCCCCCACGTACCATGCTGGGCCAAATGAACAGTCCCATATTTCTCAAAAACTTTTCTGATGTCTGCCTCATCAGCCTCAAATGGGACAGTATGCAGTTTGATCCATGTATAATGCCTGGATACATCGATCATCCTCACACGAACAGCTGGTGTTGCATCAAGACTTACGTCCTGAAAACGGTTGACCAACGATTCATAGACCGTTGCTGAGAGCAGTTTCACAAAAATTCTATGTACTCTATTTAAGGCTACCCCGTATAACTCTCTATCCTGAATGCCATATGTCTCTCTGATGATCTTAGGTAGTAATACTTGCTCTGAAGCTGGTGTTATTGCCCCTCGGAGAAGCTCAATGCAGACAGTGTTGATCTTGCGTCTATGACTGAACGCCATGATGACTGATGGTAGTTCTCCTGGTTTGACGGCAGAGGCGCAACAAGCACCACTTCACACCACCGCAGCCAGGCAACTGAGGAGCATCTGTGCAGTAGATCCTCTCGGCCTGAGAGCGAAGAGGACAATGGTGTTTGACCATTAGTTACAGGAGGTCTCTGTGACAGAGTTTTCCGGCAGATAGCCTGTATTTCTGTCCACCTTAAATGTTGATTACTAAAAGTATCCAAAGCATTTTTAATTTCAA
Source organism: Cherax quadricarinatus (assembly GCF_026875155.1). Classification (NCBI taxonomy): domain Eukaryota; kingdom Metazoa; phylum Arthropoda; class Malacostraca; order Decapoda; family Parastacidae; genus Cherax; species Cherax quadricarinatus. The sequence continues at coordinate 932,493 of NC_069455.1, read as the reverse complement.
CCTCAGAGGGATCTGATTCTAGAAACTCCTTTTCATAATTAGTATAGTCTGAATTAATTATTTTCAGATGTTGTGTAAGTAATTCAAATTTTACCTCAAGATCATCAAAATCTATGTTTGTATCTTGAGTTAATCCTATACAGAATGAATAGAATTTTTAATTTTTTTTATTGGTAGTAACGGATGCCACTCCTTAGGTTTAAGAGCAAAGATTCCTAAAATTTACTTGAGAATCAAATGCTGGCGCTCAATCCTCCCATTACCACTGGGATGATAGGGTGTGGAGAAGAGGCTTCACTCCCGGAAGTTGGTAAAGATGTTGCATAAATCAGATGTGAATTGTGTCCAAGCGGTCAACAAAATTTCCCTAGGGATGCCCACTCTGGAGAAGATGGAACAAAAGGCTTCCATGCCACCTCTGCAGTATTTATGGGTCTTTTAAGGTATGGCTTCAGGGAAACTCGAAGGCATAATTCAACTAAAGTTAATAAATATCTATGTCCCCCCAAATGAAGTGAGATACAAGGACCCAGACGATGTCAATAGCTACTCTTTTCATAACGTACCGTAAAGATTGTCATTTTGACCATAGTTACTCGCCTGGTACCTCGGGAGATGACAGTTTGGCAAACTTTAGCACGATCTACAATAGGTAGTGACATCAGAGGACATTATTTTTTGGCCAAAAATAGGTTTCCCTAATTTATTTAAGAGTTTACGATGCGGAAATGTCCGCCACTGGCAGGTCATGAGCCATTTTAAGAACAGTCCTCTCTGCATTGACTTGGAGCAACTAAGATGGAATATTCTATCTCTCGAAATTAATTTGAATACTGACTAGTACAAGATACCTTTTATAACTACCAATTATATTAAAAGTTTTCCATTTGAATAACTTGATTTTGTTTACGCATTATGGCAATTCTGAATGAGAATGGCAATTACGTTGTAAATTGACAAAGGAGTCCTCGATATATCTAAAGGCTAAGAGGCAGGGCAAATCAAAGGATGGATAAGTAGAGAAGCCTGGGGCTTTGGTTTGAGCCCTATGTCCAAGACATTTTTATGTAATTGATTGATATCTTCACTTTCATCTAACAAGAGAACCGGTGATCCTACTACGCTCGCTTTCGAGTAGCATCATTGGTTTATTAATCCCACATGAATCTCACGAGACATTGTCCTAATCTTAACTTACGAAGGTGGCATCTCTGACTCTACAGAAAGAGAAACTGAAACACCTAAAGTCCATTTTTGGTGATGAAAGGTCAATCTCCAGAAGGAAAGAATGCATCTTTTCATTACCTATGTACTGTGCAAGAGTGATGGGAGCTAGTAACGGCTTCATACCAACCTGGGAACCCATTTGCCCTAATGTAACAACGATGGTAGAAAGTTTTCCGTATGGCCCAAGTAGTCTGAAAGTATAGCAAAGGAACGAGTTTCTTAAGGAGTTAGTGAACAGCTTCTCATAGAATGACATACATGTGCATCCCAGTGTCACGTAAAATGGTAGATACATTAAGTCCATTAACTGTTCCTGAACCAGAAGGGGTGCTTGGTCATTACAGTCTTTAAAACATCTTCCAACTTTTTGGACCTTCTTTCTAGAAGGACAATCGGACGTTAAGGCCCTTAACATCACACAAATGGACAACAGGATATAAGAAGTCATTTTACTTTCCACTAGAGGCATGATTTCTATAAGGTCCTGATTAACCCTTGCCCTTAGGGTCGATCCCTTTAGGTCTTTATAGGAATTGTGGAGCCGTCACATACAGTCAAGCAAGCCTCAGCAACTTCCTCAGCTTTAATCGTTACGTTTCCCCCCTTTTCACCCCCCCCCCCCCCCCCCCACCCCCACCCCCCCCCCCACAACCACCCGTGGTAAAAAAAAAAAAAAAAAAAAGATTTGTAAAAAAAAAAAATATGATGTAGGTTATGTATATATGGGGAAGAGCATGTAAGGAACTGTCAGTATCATTGAAGTATCTAAGAATTCAAACTGTGATCAATTCTTCCGAACTCTCTATCCAAAAGTTCGAACAAACGAAAGAGTGTTTACCTGTAACTGCTGAAAGTTCTGGCCAGCTGTAAAGGTGGCATACCTGAAATCTTTCCCTGTAAGAATTTGTGGTTTTTTGATATGCTTAAGGATTAACTTCTTGATAGGTTTATAATTACATATGAATCCTGCACAAAGTAGCATAGATATTCAAAAGCGGTAACCATAAAATAACATTCCTAACCGGTATCCGGTGTCAGCAGGCCATTCACAGAGGGTACGGTATTTACAAACCTGATAATGTATGAAGTTATGTCTTCCCTCCTCAGTGAAGGGAGTAAATTAGGTGTTGAATATGTCCTGACTGCACTTGTTCCATTACTCTCCCTTCTCTATTGTTGTTGTGTAAAAGTTAACTTTTTTATTCTCTAATTCAAGGCGAGATTTTTCGACTCGCCGATCCTTTTCTCTCTCTATTAACTCATGGTCTCTCTAGCTTTTTTTCCTCAACTTCTCTAACCTTTGCTCTTTCCTCAAGTTCTCTTAATTTAACTTGTCTTCAACGTACTCTAGCTCTCGTCCTCACGATCAAGTCTATCACCACGCTCCTTTTGTCCTTCTCTCTCTTTCGAACTGTCTTTCTTGGATTTCTCTCTCAATTCTCCTCTCTTTCTTTTTCTCTTCCCTTTTGATTCCCTCTCTCCTTTTCTTCTTCTCCTTTCTTCCCCATTCTAACTGTCTTTCTTCTCTCTATTCTCTCTCTTCAAGTCTTTCATGGATCTTAGCACTAATGAAAGATTCAAAATTTTTCCCTGTTATTCTCTAACTTACTTCCAGCATTCATCCAAAACTGGTATTCATCCAATACTTGCAAGAAATAACTTTAAACTAACCTATCAGTGAAAATGAAAACGGGTATTAAAGAAAACGGAGGGTTCAATTCCTGTTCCCAATGCAAATGAAAATAAACAAGAGGGCTCGAATCCCTAATTCAATTAAACAGTATGTATTAATTAAAACGAAGGTTCTAATGCCGGCTCCGAGCATACAGTAAGTAGAATGGGGTCACCTTGACCATCCAATCTTCTCACCAACAACTCAAGAGTGTCTATGACATTCCTCTTGATATAATAAAGAGCTTCAAATGAAACAAATTGTCCACTGGAAAATCACTGGAATATAATATCCGCACCAGAAGAGCAGTGCCGCGTGCCTCGTTGAGCTCCGGTTTTCTCGTGTTTACACACAGTCGCTCTTACTTGCTATAACTTTAATTTGTGCCATCAATCCTATACGATACATCCCACTAGCGCCTGGAAACCAATTCTTGGCGGAAAACATTCACCCGCCAGTATACTGATCAAAAAATGGACAATTAGTGTGCACATACCTAGCAGATTTTACTGCCAGAGGGGGAATTATAGGCCTGTGTTCCGTGTGCAAAATAATAATAATTAGAACTTTCCTTTGTCATAGGAAAGAAAGTCTCCCTGATAAACATTGTTGTATACATAGTTTTAATAGAGTATACTACAAGTGGCTCCCTAGTATATAGACGGATAAAGGGCTAAAAGTGTCATTTAAAACATGTGAATTTGTAACTGAAGTGATAAGCCTATAGAGCGTGCCAGAAGTCCGCCAGAATCAGACCACAGTGGTCAGCTGTTTTTAATAATCTCCCTGCCTCTAGTGTACTCGCATATATCTAGTGAAAACCAGTGAATAGCAAAATACAGTGTTGTAGTAGCAACTAACCGTATTATAATGGTAATACTTTAGTTGAAAAAAAAGGGTTTGGAGTGACTTCTTAGTTTCTTTTTATCTTGAAATCCCAGACGTTACAGGAATTCATATAACCTGTATTTCCCAGCGTCGCAATATACACAACGAGAAGCAATTTATTACTACAGAAAAAGCGTCTTCCTCCCAAAATTTCCACCAGTCAACTATATGATAATATAGCATTTATTGTGGTGGAGACAAAAAAAAAACTAGAAAACTAGATACGCGATAGATATACAAGGGTTTGAGGCTCGACTGTTTCGTCTCTGTAGTGGCTGCCAGAAATCACCGGCTCGTCAACACGCAAGTTATACTTTGTATCAATCAAATCACATATTACTCGGGTAGATAATTCAAGTTAGATACTTCATGTGTTACCGCAAAACACCGACTATTATGTTTTTAAATAAGTGCTCCACTATCAGATCAGATCGAACTTGGTCCCGAACCCTCGACTGGTCCGAACCCTTGATGGTCCGAACCCTGACTGGTTTCAAACGGGATTCGTTGGACAATAAAGCAACTGTAAAACGAATGGGGTTGTAGGGCGCCTTATCAAAAACAAACAATAAATATAAATCATGAACGTACAACGTTAAGCGTCCCGAATTAAGTTAAAATAGAAAATCAAATAGCTATAGCTTCATTTAAGGAGGTTATTAATAGAGTATCAAGAGTTTCTAGTAGAATTACAGTAAATCAACCACTCAAATCATTATGAAGCTCTGGTGTAGTCTGCAGTCAATCAAACAAACGGGCTTCCACATGGATAAAGTTTCTTTTTGAGGAAATTTGGTGTCAACTCCCCGCCTTGTGCAGGATATCCAAGTAACAGCTACAAGCAGTATTAAAACAGGGAGTGTTTTGGGATATAGCCCAAATGAGGAAAATCTTGGACTAAAATCCACAAGGTTAATAAAGAGGATAACAACAAAGCTGCCTTCATAGAGAACCTGGAAGCTTTCTACAATCCGATGGGAACATAAAAAATTCCGGGCTGAATGTATAGCCCTTGATACTGGCCATGTATCAGAAACTGTAAGGCTGGAGGTGATGTCCTGGTAGTCAGTAAATGTGGGGACTGATAGTGCTGTCGCTGGGAGACAGTAATGACGCTGGAGGTGCTGTCCTGGGAGTCAGTAATGGTGAAGCTGGAGTGCTGTCCTGGGAGACAGTAAGGTGAAGCTGGAGGTGCTGTCCTGGAGACAGTAATTGTGAAGCTGGAGTGCTGTCCTGTGAGACAGTAATGAAGTGCTGGAGGTGCTGTCCTGGGAAGAGCAGTAATTGGTGAAGCTGGGAGGTCTGTCCTGGGAGACATTAATGGTGAAGCTGGAGTTCTGTCCTGGATACAGTAATGGTGAAGCTGAGGTACTGTCGCTAAGATAAGATAAGATAAGATAATATTTTCGTTCGGATTTTTTAACCCCCGGAGGGTTAGCCCCACCCAGGAAACCCAAGAATTTCAGGCGTCATCGATGACTGTCTAACTTATTCCCTGGTCCTTAATTCCTAGTCCCCCAGGATGCGACCCACACCAGTGCAGTCGACTAACACCCAGGTACCTATTTGCTGCTAGGTGAAACAGGACAACAGGAGGTGAGAGGAAACGTTTCGAAATGTTTCCACCCTCAGGAATCGAACCCGGGCCCTCCATGAGTGAAGCGGGGCTTTAGCCACCAGGCCACCGGGCCAGGAGAACAGTAATGAGGTGAAGCTGAGGTGCTGTCCTCCTTGGAGACAGTAATGGTTAAGCTGTGAGCATTTTGTCCCAGGTATCGGGAATTATACGCAGAAGGAATACATATAAGATGACCTCATAGGGACAGGAGTCTTGTGGGGAAACAAGTGTAGTCAAAGATAAGATAAAACCAATATTGCAACTAGAAATACCACAGGGAAAATAAGCAAACAAGAGGACTATCCCCTACTATAGTGAGGATAATTACCAAAAAACCAACTGTGGGAGCTCCATTGTTGGTGCTAGGAGGATAGGAAAAAGACAGAGGGAAACATGCACCAAACAGGGAATACAGTCACATAAACCCATAGCAAACGGAAACAAGTCTACCCTGGCACATACTATTCACTTGTATCTGACAGAAATGGGAAATCTGGAAAAACAGACGGACGTGCAACATGACCACCCTATAAAACACCATTCCCATATGACAACAGGAAAATGTAAACTCCCTCCTGTAAGCTGTTTTTCACCCCGAAATGTTACCTCTCATACAAGGATATACTGTGCTATAAAACTTTTTTAAATTGCAGCACACAGCAAGCCATCTAAAGGGGTAACAAAAAGATTACAAACATCCAGGCCATGGGAAAACCTGGGTAGCCACAGCCACTCAAGAGGGATAGGTTTTTTATGTGCCAGAAGAAAAAAAAAAACCTGGCAGGAAATGGCAAGAAAATCGTACACCAAATCAGTCATATCCTGGAGTGGAACCACAGTCGAATGGCCTCCACTCCAAACCACAGATAAACAGATAACTAATGCGAAAAAAATCCCCATCGCAGTACCACAATACCACCAGTCCGATGACATTTCTTCTTTGCAATATACAGGGTCTAAGCCATCAACAACAACAAAAATACCTTTCATCCGTGGACTTCTGCAGAGGCAAAGGCAATGTTCCGCGGCTTTCACTGAGGACCCACATGAAAGGATCACTTGGACAACGAAAATATGGATCCCAGTTACAAATACCTATACAGATGTGACAGAGTGAACAGGCAAAAGGGGGGTGGGGTTGGCCTGTACATTGCAGAGTTCACTTGTTTAGCACAGAACAGCTAAATGCCTCAAATGATGTAGTGGAAGTTTAGGCAGTAAAGGTCGAGAAACCAAAACCTAGTCATTGTGGTAGTCTACAAGCCTCCGAGCAACATCCCACAGCAATTCCAGGAACAGCTGTAAAAAATTGAGACGCACTGTCGTGGAAAATCTTCCAGCTCCTGCACTCAACATCTTGTCTCTGAGGATTTCACTTAGGCACCTAAATGGAGGAGAATATAGCAAATAATATTGCAGCAGTAAGAACACCATAGGCAGCTCTGATGAAAACTCACACTCACGCGAGCTTTTTAAATCTCTGCACAAAATTCAATTTAAAACCAGCAAATAATAGAGCTACTAGACTGGAGAATACACATACCACAACTTCACTAACAATGATGATCCTGATAAGAAAAATGTCACATATCAAAAACAATATACTCAGATCACAACATAATGAGGTTCATACATTATGCGTGGAGCCCCAACGACATAATGAGACTATCACGAAGGAGCATTCACCAAATTCAACTTCAATAAACAAAAAAATAAAGTGGGACCAGTAAACCAAGTCCTAACCGATATAAGCTGGAAGATATACTATGCAACACAGACCCCACGTATGCCTAGAACAGATTAACTTGGTGGCACTCGATGTATGCACAAGGCTTATTCCTCTAAGAAAAAGAGGAGTAGATGTAAAATAGAAAGAGAAGCAGGCGCTCCCTTTACAGGCACGGAAAAGAATAACAGAGCGGCTAAAAGAGTCAATATTTCTGAAATGCGTAGGGAGACACTGGTCAGAGAAATAGCAAGCAACGGAACCAAGCTAAAGGAATCTTATAGGAGTCAGGAATCGCGGGAAGAACAAAAGCCATAAATGAAAACCGAAAAGAAACCCAAAGAATTTCATCTCCTATGGCAAATCAAAGTCGAGAACAACATCCATATTGGGGCCCCTACTTAAACAAAGATTGGGTCCAACACAGGATAACAGTCAAGGAAATGAGTGAGCTACTCCAAGTCCGCAAATAGACCAGTATTTTAGCGAAGCCGCTAACCAGGACTGAGAGTCCGAAGATCAAATTAATTTTTTATGAGAGAGCCACAAATTTCGTTAACACAAGCCTATCCGATGTTATCTTGACGCCAAAATGACTTTCGAACACAGGCGATAAATGACATGCCCCCATGCACGTCTGCCCCCAGGGCCAGACTCATGGAACCATGTGTTCATCAAGAAACTGCAAAAGCCCCCTATGACGAGCCTTTTTTCCTTCCCTATGGAGAGGGAGCAATGGACACGGGGGTCGTCCCACAGTTACTAAAAACAACGCAGAACATATCACCACGACCATACAAAGTGGGCAGTAAAGAGCTCACAGCAAAGAACTACATGACCGATACACTAACATCCATATCATAAAAATCTTTTAAAGGGTCCAACAAGAATCAAGATCACCACCGCATCTAGATAACCCATCAGTTACACAACCCAGGGCAGACATGGGTTATAAGAACAGGTTCGCTCCTGTCTGTCTCCAACATATTGGATCACTACGACAAGGTCCTAAATGCACTATAAGATAAAAAGAATGCAGATGTAATATATAAGACTTTACAAAAGCCTTCGACAAGTGCGTGACCATGGCGTAATAGTCAGCACAAAAATGCGTGCTAAAGGAATAACAGAAAAGTCGTCGAATGGATCTATAATTTCCTCACTAACAGAAACTCAGAGAGGAGTCCGTCACAGAGTAAAGTCCGAGGCAGCTACGGTGAAAAGGCTCTGTTCCACAAGGCACAGTACTCGCCTCACCATCTTGTTCCTCATCCTCATATCCGACATAGACAAGGATTCAGCCACAGCACCGAATCTTCCTTTGCAGATGACACCCGAATCTGCATGACAGTGTCTTCCATTGGCCAGACACTGCAAGGCTCCCAGGCGGACATACAACTCGAATCCTTCAGTGGGCTGTGCAGAAAACAATGTGAATTTCAACGAAGAGAAATTTCAAGTAATCAGATATGGTAAACATCGAGGAAATAAATCTTCATCAAGTACAAAACAAATGCTGGCCACAAATATGGCGAAACGCCAACGTTAAAGACCTGGGAGTGATCATGTCGGAGATCCACCTCCAAGGACCATAAACATTTATCAATCGCACTGGCTAGAAAAATGACTGGTGTATTGGATATGAGAAACCTTCAAAACTAGGGAGGTGGCCAAGCCCAAGATGAACACTCTTCAGTCACTTGTATCTTATCTAGGCTGGAATATGGCTGCACACTAACAAACATCAACCTTTCAATGCAGGTGAAATTGCTGAACCTAAGAAAATGTACATATAACCTTCACGCGGCGCATAACGGAGATAAAACACCTCAAATACTGGATCACTTTGATGTTCCTAAACCTGTATTCCCTGGAGCGCCAAAAGCGGGAGAGATACATGATTATGTACACCTGAAAAATCCTAGAGGGACTAGTTACCGAATCTTGCACACAAAATCACCTCACTACGAAGCAAAAGACTTGCAGACGATGCAACTCCCCCCCAATGAAAAGGGCAGGGTGTCACTAGCAAGGTTTTTAAGAGACCATACAATAAGTGGTCAGGGGCCCGATACTGTTCAATCTGCCTCCCCAGCAAACATAAGGGGATTACCAACAGACCCCTGGCATTCTTCAAGCGGCACAGACAACACCTAAAGGTCGGTTCCTGACCAGTCCGGGCTGTGGCTCGTACTTTTGGTTTGCGTGCAGCCAGCGCAACATCCTGGTTGATCAGGCTCTGATCCACCAGGAGGCCTGGTCACAGACCGGGCCGCGGGGGCATTGACCCCCGGAACTCTCTCCAGGTAAACTCCAGGTAAACTCCAGTCTAATCCTCCAAAGTGTTTCAAGCTCACACAAAAATAGATGGCAGAATTAACTAGTATTCCTGCCTGACTTGACTTACATAAATTGAGACTAGACATCACCAAATCTTTTAAATACCTGTACTGTAGTCCTACCATAGAGAATGATTACTCATGGCTGGTGGTAACCGTCTGTGGTATGCGGCGTTGAAGTTCCAATGGTAGATTTGATATTGGATGTTGATATTGATTCAGTAGAGTTATCCTGGCAAGTCGCCCACTTTGGTGAAGGCATACTCAGCCCTGTAACAACTTCATACAGTATACCCATGCTGCTCCTCCTCATGAAAAATTAATGAATAGAAAAAGAAATAATAACAGACAAACATAAACACTTTATTATATAGAAAATATAAAATATAAAACACATAAATATTAAAGTATTAATCCCACATTAAAGAAAATGAAAAATGAAAAATATATATGATACTGAATTTCAACGCTAATTTAAAACTTGGGGTGTCTGGTGTTGGTGACACTGTTGTTAGTTGAAATAGTATGCCTGTTGCTGATGGAAAGGGGAGGGGTCGCAGTGTTGGTTACAACCCACCGTTCATTCTTACACAGTATAGCCGTGAGTATTATATCCCGATGACAAGGAAAGCAGATCTTACCACTGCAATGATAGGTGTTACGTCGGGAATAGCGGGAGCATGACTTACCCTACCTTAACAAGTAGCCGCAATGAAACTATATGTTACTATATATTACTCCCTCTCTACTCCTATCTATTGAACTTTCCCTCACACCGATCCCTAATTACTGCCCCAGCAGAGGTGCTGTTTGCCCCATCCGGCCCGTGAATGTATTCCATTGTATGAGCTTTGAGGGTTTGATTATTGTACCAAGGTTATTCCCATCTCGTGTTGTATTCTGAGTCCTACCCACTCTGAGAAACCTTCAAATTCATGGCGCTAACCAGACTGAGAGTCGAAGTCAAAATTAATTTTTTTATGAGAGAGCCACGAGAATTTGGCAAACATAAGCTATCTGGTATAATTAAACCGACAATATTACAGTAATAGCGGACACAAGTGCAACTAATGTAGACATTTATTGTGGCAAAACGTTTGTCGCACTCCCAGGACTTTATCAAGCCGATTACAAACAATACATGGACACAGAGGGTATATAAGGCTCAGAGTAGGTGAATATCTAGTGAGGTACCATTTCGATTTCACTATTGGTAGTAGTAGTAGTAGTAGTATTGGTAGTGACAAAAGTAATACAATATGGTAGAGCAATTAATTCGTACCGAAGATTAAAAATGATAGTAACAAGCTATTACTTGGTGTACATAAAATAGGTTGGACAAATATAAACTGGAGTGAGGAAGCTTGTTTTCAGTGTTTCACTCTCTGTGCATTGTTGTAGTATAACAGGAGAGACTATGTGATGGCAGGGTTTACTGTTTTCAGTAGGATTCTTCTAAGACTTTCGGAGATGGTGAAGCTGCCGTTGTTTTGTTTAATTGTATTCGAAACAGCGATCAGTGCTGAAATCAAGGCACTTGCGTGTGCGTAAATTAGTTTCTTTATCAACTAAAATTGGGCGTCCATCTGAATTTCATAAGAGATTGGTGGAATTTCGGTGTTGTACACAGGCGTTCGAGGTTCTACGACGTAAAGTCAACCAGGACCTAAATCTTCCTTTACCTCCCGGAGATTTTGTTGACTTGATTGAACTCTGAGTTAACATCAACTGTTTTTCCTTCAATAACAAAGCTCTACAACAAACCTACGTAACATGGTAATGGGTCCCCAATAAGTGCCGTCCTAGCCAACTTATACAAGTAACACCTATAGTCCGAACTACTTCGCAACATCATCCCTTCAAGCGTCGACCTTGGTTACGTTTACGATGAGACGATGTCCTCCGAAAAACTCCAAAACCGTTTTGATGTACGGGGATCTTCAGTCAAGGCACAACGCAGTGAACCGGTATCGATTCATTTACACTAAAGAAGAGTCCAATGAGAGACAAGCTACCTTCCTCGGACGTCCTATTCACAAAGTAGACAACAATCCCCTAAGATATCAAGTTTAATCGGAAACCACCAATAAAAATGATCTCACACACAATCTATATCCAGTCAAGATACCAAGACCAAAAGAGCATCATCATCGGTTTTTCCTAAGAGCATACCGAATTTGTATCCTGATTTTTCTTGACGAGGAATGAACTTACATTCAAACAGAAACTTTCCAATGAGTTATACAATTTCTTGCTTTTCTCATCAAAGACTGCAAGAAAAGATCTCTTCAGATCATCATTCCATCCACGCATCAACACCTCTCCCAACAAAGTTTATAATTCTTCCCAACAAGCCAGGTTCACTAAACGTCTCAAAGTACTATTCACAAGTCTAACCCCAGAGTCGCCATCACGCGTTCTTCTTCTCTTATCTTCTACCCACTTCCCAATAATAGACTAACCAAGGACAAAACCCTAGCACCCACGAACCAGTCATGCAGGAGTTTACACTCTACCCAGTTGGAAGGCAGTGAACAAGATCTACGTAAGGGTGAAACAGCAAGAAACCCTCGACACACCGCCTCAATGAACACATAAACGGCATGTAGGAACGACAACTTAAACAACGCCTGTGTACAACCACCGAAATCCACAATCATCTTATTAAATTCAGTGACGCCCGAATTAGATGATAAAAGAAACTAATATTTCCGCACACGCAAGTGCCTTGAAATCAGCAACCGATCGCTGTTTCGAATACAATTCAACAAAACAACGCAGCTTCACCATCTCCGAAGTCTTAGCAAGAAATCTCCTGAGGAACAGTAAACCCTGCCATTCACATAGTCTCTTCCTGTATATAACTACACAATATCAAAGAGAGTGAACACTGAAACAAGCTTCACATTCCAGTTTCTATTATTTGGTCCAAGACTAGTATTTTTAATGTTACCCAAGTAATACTTTTATATCCTTTTACTCATGTACGAATTAATTGCTCTACCATATTGTATTACTTTTGTCACTACCACTACTACTACTACTACTACTACTACCACTAGTGAACATCGAAATGGTACCTCACTAGTATTCACCAGCACCTGAGCTTTATATACCCCTGTGTCCATGTATTGTTTGTAATGGCTTGATAAAGCTCCTGGAGAGCGAAACGTTGCCACAATAAATGTCACATTAGTTGCACTTGTGTCCTTTTACTTTACATAAGCATATCTGATATTATCCTGACGCCAAATGATTCCGAACAAGCCATAAATGACATGCCCATGCACTCTGCCCCAGGGCCAGACTCACATGGGAACTCCGTTGTTCATCAAGAACTGCAAGAAGCCTCTATCACGAGCTTTTACCCTCCTATGGAGAGGGAGCATGGACACGGGGGTCGACCCACAATTACTAAAAACAACAGACATAGCCCCACTCCACAAAGGGGGCAGTAAAGCAATAGCAAAGAACTACAGACCGATAGCACTAGCATCCCAATATCAAAAAAATCTTTGAAAGGTGATTCCTAAGAAGGCAAGATCACCACAAATCTAGAAACCCATCATTACACAACCCAGGCAACATGGTTAGAACATGTCTCTCCTATCCTGTCTCAACTATTGGATCACTACCGACAAGGTCTAGATGCACTATGACAAACAAAAAGAATGCAGATGTAATATATACAACTTGCAAAAGGTCTTCCAGCAGCATGGTTGCTGAGTGAGAGTGCATCATGGGTGATGGCTTGAAATCTCCACCCACAATAATACACTCAGTGCGAGCTTAGTGCAGGAGCTCTGCATTGTCGAGGTGTGTCTTGGGTTCTTGTAGATGTTATAGATGGTAATGGGCGCCCCAGGTATGGTGCACAAAGGATGGCCTTACCTTGAACTCCTCCCACAGTCCACAGGTTGGCTAAAACCTCGAGAGGTATTGTAATTGGATTCAAATACAGCTGTTGCCTCTAACATTGAAAGCCCGGGTCCATTGTGCGGAAAATACCCAGCAAAACCGGTATTCTTGGGAACATAGTCGGAGACAGTCAGAGTTATTTCTTGTAATCAAGACGATTCTACCGAATTGTGAAGGCTATACTCAGCCCTTGTAAACAACTTCAGACAATATAACCCAGGCTGGCTCCTCCTCAGGAAAATTAATGAATAGAAAAAGTGTAAGTAATAACAGACAAATAATAAAACTCTTTCTTATATTATAAAAAAAAAAATATAAAACACTTATATATGAAATATTAATCCTACATTAAAGAAAATGAAAAAAGAAAAATAAAAATAACTGAATTCAACGCTAATTTATAACTTGGGTGTCTGGTGTTGGTGACCACTGTGTTGTTTAATTGGTAGCCATTGCTGATATAGGGGAGGGGGTCCAGTGTGGTTTACAAGCCCACGGTTCATTCTTCCACAGTATAGCCGTGAGTAATATCACCGAATACAGGAAAGCAGTTCTTTACTACTGCAATGATGAGAGGTTACGTCTGCAATTTCATACAGGTGCCAACATGTAATTAAATCCAAAAAGGGGAATGTCTTCAGGACGTTAGTCATCTCCATCAGTTTTCAGCTGTTTGATGGCAGGTGACCCTCTCTGGTCAATCCAAGAGTAGTGCTGGGAGCTTGTGAGTCTAGTGATTACTGTGATGGACCGGAGCCCCACACGTCCACCTAATCGGGTGGGGAAGAAGGAGGGAAGAAACAGCGGAGCTAGACTGATCCTACCTTAACAATCACCTGCCATTCCAACTATCACTCCTCGGGGTGGGGGAAAAAAAGGTGGACTAGCGGATGCTTGACTTACCCTACCTTAACAAGTAGCGGCCAAAGAAACTATTGTTACAATATACCCCTCTCTATCCTATCTATTGAAAATATCCCTCACACTCCCCCAAAACCCAGACTTATAGTCAAGGATATAAGGAAGAATAGGCAGGAAAAAAGTTCTAACATATGGAAGTGCGCGTAAGGCAAGAATCTTCTATTTACTGACTGTCCGACCTTAACCAGTCAGAGAAATAATTGGATGAACTTTGATATACTCAAAAATGGAACTTAAAAAGCCTGAAGTGCCAATGTCCATCTCAAGAGGCGACCTGTTGGTTCCCTTAAAAGTTTTCAATGTATATCAAAAGGTTTGTGGTCCCGTTTCTAAAGATGAATTCATTTTCCCCAGCAAATAAAAATTTAAGTTTTGGAGATACCCCACAGACAAGGGCCAAACATTCCTTTTCAATGGTGGTGTATCTCGTTTCTGGCGGGAGGAGTTCCGCTAGGGAAGCATACAGGGAAGGGAGTAACCATCATGGTATTGTAAGTAAACACGCACAGCCTAACCAGTATTGGATGGCATCTAGTCTCTTAAGCAAATGTTTTATTAATATCTGGAATCTTAATTATAGGGTATTCGAAAAGATACTCTTTTAATCACATTAAACTTTTCGCCGACTAACGTCGGCAAGTTTCAAGAGGTCTGTAACCTTCACAACTTTTTAAGGAAGTCGGATAAGATGCCTGTAATATCATTAAGGCTTGGGAAACCCGTGCATAGAAAATTTTCCAGAACCAAGAAAGGCTACTCAATAGCATCTATGGTTTGGGGAAATTTAATTTCCCTTAATAAAGCGTAGATCCTTACTGGGAGAGGCTGCAGAGAGAGTTATTAGAAAGTATGCAGACCAAGATATCTAATCTTGTTTATAACACCAGTGAAAGCATTTTCTTTTCTTCTTCGCTTGGCAGTGAGGCCATGTGAGCCTAACTACGCAAAACTGATGTTATTGTTTTGATATGTTCGCCCACGTGGATGTCACTTACTTAAATGTTATCAAAATAAACTGAAACATTTGGGCCATATTACCCAAGACCTTATCTCATCAGTCTCACGTAGGTAACACCTGTCAGTTACCAAACCGAAGGGCTAGTTTCTATATTGCATCAGTCCTAGGTGTGTGGGAAAAGCAGTGTACTGCTTAGAAGAAGGATCTAATATTACTTGATGATATGCCTGCGCATAATCAATCTCTGAAAAAGAAGGAAGCGTCATAAAATTTGTGTAGATCGCTATCTATAAGGGCATAGGGCTCAGCATCCCACCGATTTAGCATTAAGGCATCTGAAGTCAAGTACAAGTCATAAATGAATTAACCTCCTGCTACCATGACTATTACTGTGAACAATAAGAAGATACTGAAGGTTCAATGAATCTTTAGTTGTTAATAAAAATTGTCTACTTCTCTGGTCAAATCATCCCTAAGGAGAACTGTAACTGGGTATAATTTTCGTTTGATAGGATTGTCCCTCACTAAGTCAATCTATGGACTACCGTGGAGATTTACACCTGAATATCAGTAAAAGACGCCTGAAAATTAACTCCACAACATTGAAGTAGTTCATGTCTCTATGGTCCTCCAAAGATTCCTTAATATTAATGTTGGTGCGTCCGAGTTGTCAGAGAGTCACCAAGTCAGGTAGTTTCTTCATCAATATTCTAAGTTATATGGTCAATTACGAGCACGACCTTACATTCTTCAGTTGTCGTAACTAGATCGTGTGGAAAAAACCTAAGTCAAAGTTAATTAAGGTCAGTTAACTGAATTTCATCGGTAATTTTCTTAAGGAGGTGATTATGATAAAGCTTAGGTTTTCCCCTGACTTCTATGAGGTAGTCAACTTCCGCAAAAATTTTTAATAGCTTTATAGTGGTACCTTTCCAAGCTACTAATAATTTATAATGTACTGATCGGCAAAAGTACAAGAACTTCATCCCTACTTTAAAACTTCTCCTCTGACTTTTTGGAATCAAAATAGGTTTTGTACTGGTCCATATGACAAAGCTTAGGTTTTTTCGAAACTATGTCAGAGTCTCAAGTTTGGATCTAAGGTCAAGGAGAAACTGGTAAGAAGACTGAACCTCAGCACTCATCTCCTCATTAGTCCATAGAGGGCATGAAGGATGGACAATGGGCCTCTGGCCTGTCTACCATAGAGAAGTTCAAAATGTGAAAACCCCAAGAGTCCCAAGGGAACTTCCCTCATGGCAACAAAGCACATAGGTAGTAACGGATGCCACTCCTTAGGTTTAAGAGCAAAGATTCCTAAAATTTACTTGAGAATCAAATGCTGGCGCTCAATCCTCCCATTACCACTGGGATGATAGGGTGTGGAGAAGAGGCTTCACTCCCGGAAGTTGGTAAAGATGTTGCATAAATCAGATGTGAATTGTGTCCAAGCGGTCAACAAAATTTCCCTAGGGATGCCCACTCTGGAGAAGATGGAACAAAAGGCTTCCATGCCACCTCTGCAGTATTTATGGGTCTTTTAAGGTATGGCTTCAGGGAAACTCGAAGGCATAATTCAACTAAAGTTAATAAATATCTATGTCCCCCCAAATGAAGTGAGATACAAGGACCCAGACGATGTCAATAGCTACTCTTTTCATAACGTACCGTAAAGATTGTCATTTTGACCATAGTTACTCGCCTGGTACCTCGGGAGATGACAGTTTGGCAAACTTTAGCACGATCTACAATAGGTAGTGACATCAGAGGACATTATTTTTTGGCCAAAAATAGGTTTCCCTAATTTATTTAAGAGTTTACGATGCGGAAATGTCCGCCACTGGCAGGTCATGAGCCATTTTAAGAACAGTCCTCTCTGCATTGACTTGGAGCAACTAAGATGGAATATTCTATCTCTCGAAATTAATTTGAATACTGACTAGTACAAGATACCTTTTATAACTACCAATTATATTAAAAGTTTTCCATTTGAATAACTTGATTTTGTTTACGCATTATGGCAATTCTGAATGAGAATGGCAATTACGTTGTAAATTGACAAAGGAGTCCTCGATATATCTAAAGGCTAAGAGGCAGGGCAAATCAAAGGATGGATAAGTAGAGAAGCCTGGGGCTTTGGTTTGAGCCCTATGTCCAAGACATTTTTATGTAATTGATTGATATCTTCACTTTCATCTAACAAGAGAACCGGTGATCCTACTACGCTCGCTTTCGAGTAGCATCATTGGTTTATTAATCCCACATGAATCTCACGAGACATTGTCCTAATCTTAACTTACGAAGGTGGCATCTCTGACTCTACAGAAAGAGAAACTGAAACACCTAAAGTCCATTTTTGGTGATGAAAGGTCAATCTCCAGAAGGAAAGAATGCATCTTTTCATTACCTATGTACTGTGCAAGAGTGATGGGAGCTAGTAACGGCTTCATACCAACCTGGGAACCCATTTGCCCTAATGTAACAACGATGGTAGAAAGTTTTCCGTATGGCCCAAGTAGTCTGAAAGTATAGCAAAGGAACGAGTTTCTTAAGGAGTTAGTGAACAGCTTCTCATAGAATGACATACATGTGCATCCCAGTGTCACGTAAAATGGTAGATACATTAAGTCCATTAACTGTTCCTGAACCAGAAGGGGTGCTTGGTCATTACAGTCTTTAAAACATCTTCCAACTTTTTGGACCTTCTTTCTAGAAGGACAATCGGACGTTAAGGCCCTTAACATCACACAAATGGACAACAGGATATAAGAAGTCATTTTACTTTCCACTAGAGGCATGATTTCTATAAGGTCCTGATTAACCCTTGCCCTTAGGGTCGATCCCTTTAGGTCTTTATAGGAATTGTGGAGCCGTCACATACAGTCAAGCAAGCCTCAGCAACTTCCTCAGCTTTAATCGTTACGTTTCCCCCCTTTTCACCCCCCCCCCCCCCCCCCCACCCCCACCCCCCCCCCCACAACCACCCGTGGTAAAAAAAAAAAAAAAAAAAAGATTTGTAAAAAAAAAAAATATGATGTAGGTTATGTATATATGGGGAAGAGCATGTAAGGAACTGTCAGTATCATTGAAGTATCTAAGAATTCAAACTGTGATCAATTCTTCCGAACTCTCTATCCAAAAGTTCGAACAAACGAAAGAGTGTTTACCTGTAACTGCTGAAAGTTCTGGCCAGCTGTAAAGGTGGCATACCTGAAATCTTTCCCTGTAAGAATTTGTGGTTTTTTGATATGCTTAAGGATTAACTTCTTGATAGGTTTATAATTACATATGAATCCTGCACAAAGTAGCATAGATATTCAAAAGCGGTAACCATAAAATAACATTCCTAACCGGTATCCGGTGTCAGCAGGCCATTCACAGAGGGTACGGTATTTACAAACCTGATAATGTATGAAGTTATGTCTTCCCTCCTCAGTGAAGGGAGTAAATTAGGTGTTGAATATGTCCTGACTGCACTTGTTCCATTACTCTCCCTTCTCTATTGTTGTTGTGTAAAAGTTAACTTTTTTATTCTCTAATTCAAGGCGAGATTTTTCGACTCGCCGATCCTTTTCTCTCTCTATTAACTCATGGTCTCTCTAGCTTTTTTTCCTCAACTTCTCTAACCTTTGCTCTTTCCTCAAGTTCTCTTAATTTAACTTGTCTTCAACGTACTCTAGCTCTCGTCCTCACGATCAAGTCTATCACCACGCTCCTTTTGTCCTTCTCTCTCTTTCGAACTGTCTTTCTTGGATTTCTCTCTCAATTCTCCTCTCTTTCTTTTTCTCTTCCCTTTTGATTCCCTCTCTCCTTTTCTTCTTCTCCTTTCTTCCCCATTCTAACTGTCTTTCTTCTCTCTATTCTCTCTCTTCAAGTCTTTCATGGATCTTAGCACTAATGAAAGATTCAAAATTTTTCCCTGTTATTCTCTAACTTACTTCCAGCATTCATCCAAAACTGGTATTCATCCAATACTTGCAAGAAATAACTTTAAACTAACCTATCAGTGAAAATGAAAACGGGTATTAAAGAAAACGGAGGGTTCAATTCCTGTTCCCAATGCAAATGAAAATAAACAAGAGGGCTCGAATCCCTAATTCAATTAAACAGTATGTATTAATTAAAACGAAGGTTCTAATGCCGGCTCCGAGCATACAGTAAGTAGAATGGGGTCACCTTGACCATCCAATCTTCTCACCAACAACTCAAGAGTGTCTATGACATTCCTCTTGATATAATAAAGAGCTTCAAATGAAACAAATTGTCCACTGGAAAATCACTGGAATATAATATCCGCACCAGAAGAGCAGTGCCGCGTGCCTCGTTGAGCTCCGGTTTTCTCGTGTTTACACACAGTCGCTCTTACTTGCTATAACTTTAATTTGTGCCATCAATCCTATACGATACATCCCACTAGCGCCTGGAAACCAATTCTTGGCGGAAAACATTCACCCGCCAGTATACTGATCAAAAAATGGACAATTAGTGTGCACATACCTAGCAGATTTTACTGCCAGAGGGGGAATTATAGGCCTGTGTTCCGTGTGCAAAATAATAATAATTAGAACTTTCCTTTGTCATAGGAAAGAAAGTCTCCCTGATAAACATTGTTGTATACATAGTTTTAATAGAGTATACTACAAGTGGCTCCCTAGTATATAGACGGATAAAGGGCTAAAAGTGTCATTTAAAACATGTGAATTTGTAACTGAAGTGATAAGCCTATAGAGCGTGCCAGAAGTCCGCCAGAATCAGACCACAGTGGTCAGCTGTTTTTAATAATCTCCCTGCCTCTAGTGTACTCGCATATATCTAGTGAAAACCAGTGAATAGCAAAATACAGTGTTGTAGTAGCAACTAACCGTATTATAATGGTAATACTTTAGTTGAAAAAAAAGGGTTTGGAGTGACTTCTTAGTTTCTTTTTATCTTGAAATCCCAGACGTTACAGGAATTCATATAACCTGTATTTCCCAGCGTCGCAATATACACAACGAGAAGCAATTTATTACTACAGAAAAAGCGTCTTCCTCCCAAAATTTCCACCAGTCAACTATATGATAATATAGCATTTATTGTGGTGGAGACAAAAAAAAAACTAGAAAACTAGATACGCGATAGATATACAAGGGTTTGAGGCTCGACTGTTTCGTCTCTGTAGTGGCTGCCAGAAATCACCGGCTCGTCAACACGCAAGTTATACTTTGTATCAATCAAATCACATATTACTCGGGTAGATAATTCAAGTTAGATACTTCATGTGTTACCGCAAAACACCGACTATTATGTTTTTAAATAAGTGCTCCACTATCAGATCAGATCGAACTTGGTCCCGAACCCTCGACTGGTCCGAACCCTTGATGGTCCGAACCCTGACTGGTTTCAAACGGGATTCGTTGGACAATAAAGCAACTGTAAAACGAATGGGGTTGTAGGGCGCCTTATCAAAAACAAACAATAAATATAAATCATGAACGTACAACGTTAAGCGTCCCGAATTAAGTTAAAATAGAAAATCAAATAGCTATAGCTTCATTTAAGGAGGTTATTAATAGAGTATCAAGAGTTTCTAGTAGAATTACAGTAAATCAACCACTCAAATCATTATGAAGCTCTGGTGTAGTCTGCAGTCAATCAAACAAACGGGCTTCCACATGGATAAAGTTTCTTTTTGAGGAAATTTGGTGTCAACTCCCCGCCTTGTGCAGGATATCCAAGTAACAGCTACAAGCAGTATTAAAACAGGGAGTGTTTTGGGATATAGCCCAAATGAGGAAAATCTTGGACTAAAATCCACAAGGTTAATAAAGAGGATAACAACAAAGCTGCCTTCATAGAGAACCTGGAAGCTTTCTACAATCCGATGGGAACATAAAAAATTCCGGGCTGAATGTATAGCCCTTGATACTGGCCATGTATCAGAAACTGTAAGGCTGGAGGTGATGTCCTGGTAGTCAGTAAATGTGGGGACTGATAGTGCTGTCGCTGGGAGACAGTAATGACGCTGGAGGTGCTGTCCTGGGAGTCAGTAATGGTGAAGCTGGAGTGCTGTCCTGGGAGACAGTAAGGTGAAGCTGGAGGTGCTGTCCTGGAGACAGTAATTGTGAAGCTGGAGTGCTGTCCTGTGAGACAGTAATGAAGTGCTGGAGGTGCTGTCCTGGGAAGAGCAGTAATTGGTGAAGCTGGGAGGTCTGTCCTGGGAGACATTAATGGTGAAGCTGGAGTTCTGTCCTGGATACAGTAATGGTGAAGCTGAGGTACTGTCGCTAAGATAAGATAAGATAAGATAATATTTTCGTTCGGATTTTTTAACCCCCGGAGGGTTAGCCCCACCCAGGAAACCCAAGAATTTCAGGCGTCATCGATGACTGTCTAACTTATTCCCTGGTCCTTAATTCCTAGTCCCCCAGGATGCGACCCACACCAGTGCAGTCGACTAACACCCAGGTACCTATTTGCTGCTAGGTGAAACAGGACAACAGGAGGTGAGAGGAAACGTTTCGAAATGTTTCCACCCTCAGGAATCGAACCCGGGCCCTCCATGAGTGAAGCGGGGCTTTAGCCACCAGGCCACCGGGCCAGGAGAACAGTAATGAGGTGAAGCTGAGGTGCTGTCCTCCTTGGAGACAGTAATGGTTAAGCTGTGAGCATTTTGTCCCAGGTATCGGGAATTATACGCAGAAGGAATACATATAAGATGACCTCATAGGGACAGGAGTCTTGTGGGGAAACAAGTGTAGTCAAAGATAAGATAAAACCAATATTGCAACTAGAAATACCACAGGGAAAATAAGCAAACAAGAGGACTATCCCCTACTATAGTGAGGATAATTACCAAAAAACCAACTGTGGGAGCTCCATTGTTGGTGCTAGGAGGATAGGAAAAAGACAGAGGGAAACATGCACCAAACAGGGAATACAGTCACATAAACCCATAGCAAACGGAAACAAGTCTACCCTGGCACATACTATTCACTTGTATCTGACAGAAATGGGAAATCTGGAAAAACAGACGGACGTGCAACATGACCACCCTATAAAACACCATTCCCATATGACAACAGGAAAATGTAAACTCCCTCCTGTAAGCTGTTTTTCACCCCGAAATGTTACCTCTCATACAAGGATATACTGTGCTATAAAACTTTTTTAAATTGCAGCACACAGCAAGCCATCTAAAGGGGTAACAAAAAGATTACAAACATCCAGGCCATGGGAAAACCTGGGTAGCCACAGCCACTCAAGAGGGATAGGTTTTTTATGTGCCAGAAGAAAAAAAAAAACCTGGCAGGAAATGGCAAGAAAATCGTACACCAAATCAGTCATATCCTGGAGTGGAACCACAGTCGAATGGCCTCCACTCCAAACCACAGATAAACAGATAACTAATGCGAAAAAAATCCCCATCGCAGTACCACAATACCACCAGTCCGATGACATTTCTTCTTTGCAATATACAGGGTCTAAGCCATCAACAACAACAAAAATACCTTTCATCCGTGGACTTCTGCAGAGGCAAAGGCAATGTTCCGCGGCTTTCACTGAGGACCCACATGAAAGGATCACTTGGACAACGAAAATATGGATCCCAGTTACAAATACCTATACAGATGTGACAGAGTGAACAGGCAAAAGGGGGGTGGGGTTGGCCTGTACATTGCAGAGTTCACTTGTTTAGCACAGAACAGCTAAATGCCTCAAATGATGTAGTGGAAGTTTAGGCAGTAAAGGTCGAGAAACCAAAACCTAGTCATTGTGGTAGTCTACAAGCCTCCGAGCAACATCCCACAGCAATTCCAGGAACAGCTGTAAAAAATTGAGACGCACTGTCGTGGAAAATCTTCCAGCTCCTGCACTCAACATCTTGTCTCTGAGGATTTCACTTAGGCACCTAAATGGAGGAGAATATAGCAAATAATATTGCAGCAGTAAGAACACCATAGGCAGCTCTGATGAAAACTCACACTCACGCGAGCTTTTTAAATCTCTGCACAAAATTCAATTTAAAACCAGCAAATAATAGAGCTACTAGACTGGAGAATACACATACCACAACTTCACTAACAATGATGATCCTGATAAGAAAAATGTCACATATCAAAAACAATATACTCAGATCACAACATAATGAGGTTCATACATTATGCGTGGAGCCCCAACGACATAATGAGACTATCACGAAGGAGCATTCACCAAATTCAACTTCAATAAACAAAAAAATAAAGTGGGACCAGTAAACCAAGTCCTAACCGATATAAGCTGGAAGATATACTATGCAACACAGACCCCACGTATGCCTAGAACAGATTAACTTGGTGGCACTCGATGTATGCACAAGGCTTATTCCTCTAAGAAAAAGAGGAGTAGATGTAAAATAGAAAGAGAAGCAGGCGCTCCCTTTACAGGCACGGAAAAGAATAACAGAGCGGCTAAAAGAGTCAATATTTCTGAAATGCGTAGGGAGACACTGGTCAGAGAAATAGCAAGCAACGGAACCAAGCTAAAGGAATCTTATAGGAGTCAGGAATCGCGGGAAGAACAAAAGCCATAAATGAAAACCGAAAAGAAACCCAAAGAATTTCATCTCCTATGGCAAATCAAAGTCGAGAACAACATCCATATTGGGGCCCCTACTTAAACAAAGATTGGGTCCAACACAGGATAACAGTCAAGGAAATGAGTGAGCTACTCCAAGTCCGCAAATAGACCAGTATTTTAGCGAAGCCGCTAACCAGGACTGAGAGTCCGAAGATCAAATTAATTTTTTATGAGAGAGCCACAAATTTCGTTAACACAAGCCTATCCGATGTTATCTTGACGCCAAAATGACTTTCGAACACAGGCGATAAATGACATGCCCCCATGCACGTCTGCCCCCAGGGCCAGACTCATGGAACCATGTGTTCATCAAGAAACTGCAAAAGCCCCCTATGACGAGCCTTTTTTCCTTCCCTATGGAGAGGGAGCAATGGACACGGGGGTCGTCCCACAGTTACTAAAAACAACGCAGAACATATCACCACGACCATACAAAGTGGGCAGTAAAGAGCTCACAGCAAAGAACTACATGACCGATACACTAACATCCATATCATAAAAATCTTTTAAAGGGTCCAACAAGAATCAAGATCACCACCGCATCTAGATAACCCATCAGTTACACAACCCAGGGCAGACATGGGTTATAAGAACAGGTTCGCTCCTGTCTGTCTCCAACATATTGGATCACTACGACAAGGTCCTAAATGCACTATAAGATAAAAAGAATGCAGATGTAATATATAAGACTTTACAAAAGCCTTCGACAAGTGCGTGACCATGGCGTAATAGTCAGCACAAAAATGCGTGCTAAAGGAATAACAGAAAAGTCGTCGAATGGATCTATAATTTCCTCACTAACAGAAACTCAGAGAGGAGTCCGTCACAGAGTAAAGTCCGAGGCAGCTACGGTGAAAAGGCTCTGTTCCACAAGGCACAGTACTCGCCTCACCATCTTGTTCCTCATCCTCATATCCGACATAGACAAGGATTCAGCCACAGCACCGAATCTTCCTTTGCAGATGACACCCGAATCTGCATGACAGTGTCTTCCATTGGCCAGACACTGCAAGGCTCCCAGGCGGACATACAACTCGAATCCTTCAGTGGGCTGTGCAGAAAACAATGTGAATTTCAACGAAGAGAAATTTCAAGTAATCAGATATGGTAAACATCGAGGAAATAAATCTTCATCAAGTACAAAACAAATGCTGGCCACAAATATGGCGAAACGCCAACGTTAAAGACCTGGGAGTGATCATGTCGGAGATCCACCTCCAAGGACCATAAACATTTATCAATCGCACTGGCTAGAAAAATGACTGGTGTATTGGATATGAGAAACCTTCAAAACTAGGGAGGTGGCCAAGCCCAAGATGAACACTCTTCAGTCACTTGTATCTTATCTAGGCTGGAATATGGCTGCACACTAACAAACATCAACCTTTCAATGCAGGTGAAATTGCTGAACCTAAGAAAATGTACATATAACCTTCACGCGGCGCATAACGGAGATAAAACACCTCAAATACTGGATCACTTTGATGTTCCTAAACCTGTATTCCCTGGAGCGCCAAAAGCGGGAGAGATACATGATTATGTACACCTGAAAAATCCTAGAGGGACTAGTTACCGAATCTTGCACACAAAATCACCTCACTACGAAGCAAAAGACTTGCAGACGATGCAACTCCCCCCCAATGAAAAGGGCAGGGTGTCACTAGCAAGGTTTTTAAGAGACCATACAATAAGTGGTCAGGGGCCCGATACTGTTCAATCTGCCTCCCCAGCAAACATAAGGGGATTACCAACAGACCCCTGGCATTCTTCAAGCGGCACAGACAACACCTAAAGGTCGGTTCCTGACCAGTCCGGGCTGTGGCTCGTACTTTTGGTTTGCGTGCAGCCAGCGCAACATCCTGGTTGATCAGGCTCTGATCCACCAGGAGGCCTGGTAAAGACCGCCGCGGGGGCATTACCCCCGGAACTCTTCTCCATGTAACTCCAGGTAAACTCCAGTCTAATCCTCCAAAGTGTTTCCCAAGCTCCACAAAAAAATAGATGGCAGAATTAACTATGTATTCTGCCTGACTTGACTTACATAAATTGAGACTAGACATCACCAAATCTTTATAAATACCTGTACTGTAGTCCTACCATAGAGAATGATTACTCATGGCTGGTGTCACCGTTCTGTGGGTATGCGTCGTTGAAGATCCAATTGTATATTTGATATTGGATGTTGATATTGATTCAGTAGAGTTATCCTGGCAAGTCGCCCACTTTGGTGAAGGCATACTCAGCCCTGTAACAACTTCATACAGTATACCCATGCTGCTCCTCCTCATGAAAAATTAATGAATAGAAAAAGAAATAATAACAGACAAACATAAACACTTTATTATATAGAAAATATAAAATATAAAACACTTAAATATGAAATATTAATCCCACATTAAAGAAAATGAAAAATGAAAAATATAAATGATAACTGAATTCAACGCTAATTTAAAACTTGGGTGTCTGGTGTTGGTGACACTGTGTTGTTGAAATTGTAGCCGTTGCTGATGATAGGGGAGGGGGTCGCAGGTGTTGGTTACAACCCACCGGTTCATTCTTCACAGTATAGCCGTGAGTATTATATCCCGATGACAGGAAAGCAGGTTCTTTACCACTGCAATGATGAGGGGTTACGTCGGGAATAGCGGGAGCTTGACTTACCCTACCTTAACAAGTAGCCGGCAATGAAACTATTGTTACTATATACTCCCTCTCTACTCCTATCTATTGAACTTTTCCCTCACACCGATCCCTAATTACTGCCTCCAGCAAGAGGTGCTGTTTGCCCCTCCGGCCCTGAATGTTCCATTGTAGGACTTTGAGGGTTTGATTTGGTACCAAGGTTATTCCATCGCTGTTGTTTTCTGAGTCCTACCCACTCTGAGAACCTGCAAATTCATGGCATCCACTGTCTCCTCCTCGGTCAGTAAGCACACTCTCATGAGCGTACTGAATGCATACTGCTGGAATGCGCTCTGTTGTTCCATGGAGTTGATTGTGTTGCAAATAAGATCCGTGAACACCTTGATGAGTGCTACGAGATCCTCCCTGGTGAGGGCCTGCTTTGGGGTTAGGTTCGAAACAGTGGATATTATCTGGGCTGTTGTGGTCTGTAGGGACTGCTGAGGGTTGGATTTCTTTATTGTATGCACCGTGGTCTGTTGCTGTATACCAGGTTGGGTAGCCGGGATCTGCTGGTGAGGTGCCAGTTGAGTCTGCAAAGCGCCTGTGCCGGGTAAGGAGTGCCTGCGTTGTCGTCCTATGGCCTGTGGGAGCTCGTTTAGTGCCGCCTGCTGATCGCATTGACCAGATGTACCCTGTTGACGCCTCCTGTTCCTCTTGTTTCTGTTTCTTCGTTGAGGTAGGGGTGCAGGAGGTTCTTGACCTTGACGCCTGGTTGAGACCTCGAGGGCTGGGAATTCCTGGGCATTGACTTGGGTTAGCTGCTGAGAGATCTGTGGTATGGCAGGGTTCTCTGCACCCATCGTTTGCTGAGAGTGATGATCCATCGTAGCCTGTTGCCGAGTTTTTGGCGTCTTCCAGACTACTTGAATTCTGGAGAGCCTCTCGGGGCATCGAGGATTCCAGGCATGATGTTTCTGCCTGCAGTTCGGGCATTGTGGAGTGGGTGGCGATGCTTTTTTCAGCTTGGTGATGCATTCCTCGGTAGGGTGGTGCTGGCTGCAGACACCACAGATTACTCTGTTTGGACAGAGTGCACCCAGGTGTCCATAACACTGACACTTGAAACAGCGAACTGGTTCTGCTGTGAAGATCTTGACATCGTACTTGCCCCAAGAACCGAGGTCCAGCTGGGATGGCAGTGGTCCTACATGCTGAATGAGGACCTGTCGGGTTGGTGCGTTGCCTGCCGTCTTTGCCTTGAGACATTGAGCTGACACCACACTGGGGTGAGCTGCTACTGCCTCGATGGGCATCATCAGCGGGTATCGCATCACTACACCCTTGGTGATCTTCTGCCGAGAGTCCAGTTCCTCCAGGGTGAATGAGCAATCTGTCTCCATGACTCTCTTCAAGGTGGTATACATTTCCTTGTTGAGAGGAGTCAATGTTGGTTCTCCCCTCAAGTTGAACCATATCTTGAACTTCAGATTGTGTCGTGATTCCAGGTATGAAACAACGCCGTAGTGGGTTCTGTAGTCCCCGTAAGACTTCACCTTGAATTTGCAAGGTCGGTTGAGCTGGTTTGCCTGCTTCTTGGACGGACGGCTCTTCTTCTTGTTGTCCGCAGTGTTCCATCCCTCTTGGTTTTCGGGGGATGGGGTGTTTATTTCCTCCCCTGTTTCCATTGCCGTTGGCTCCATGGTTGGAACTGTCAGATATGCTACAATGTGAGCAGGATCTTCCTCTTCCTCTTCCTCTCGCAACTTCTTCGCTAGAATTGCGCCCCACATTTCCAAATCCGAGTCCTCCGTCGTGTTCATGGAGCATCGTGGTCTCTTCTTTTTGGCAGAAGCCATGTGCCTATTTTGTGATAAGGTAGTGAACTTCCTCCAGTTTTGGTGAATAAGACGAAGTGTTTGCACTCTTTCTTGAAAATATTTATCAAAAATATACCTCAAACAACAACTGAGAAAAGACTGAAAAAGGACTGATTTACTGAAAATGCCCTTGTGTAAAACTTTTTTCCTAAATGGGACGACGTAAGGTTGTTTGGACACTTGGCGCCGAGAGAACAATGCTTATACGAATTTCTGCTCTATTAGTTTCCTCTAAATATCTTGTCTTCATTTCACAAAAAAAATAAAGTTTGTTAGTTCTTGGAATGTTGCAAAATATCAGCCCTTTACTCCCACATAAATCCCAAAATAATTGGAATATTTCCCAAAATATTCCACCAGAAAATAGAGAAATCATTATTTTACAATTTCTTTGAAAATTATTCCATTTAATTAAGTAATAAAGGAAGAATTATTTACATTAGGTGAATAAGTTACTTCCGAGATATTGGCCGGAGCGCCGGACGGCCCCCGTCTCAAAAAAAAAAAAAAAAAAAAAAAATCGCGAAAATCGCGTTTGTTTGGGTGTTTTTCTTAGTAAAACTGATGTTCTAGTGCATTATCCTCTTCAAAACCCGTTTTCTTTTCTCGGATAAAAGAATACGGATGAGAGGATTCACTCTATCGAAATATTCCCAAAGGCTCCGCCATTTATGGTTATTTTTTTTTCTAGAGTTATAACATTTTTTGTATGTTTTTTATAGTTTTTATTATATCAATTAGATCAATTCGATAGTAAAAAAGCAAAGATAGACTTAAACCTTTAAAATCCCACTCTCTGAACACAAAATGGTAAAAAATCCCGACAGGTTGTTAGGTAAGACATATGCAACAGTTTGGGTATCTTTATTTCGAAAGTTTTCAGTCTAGTCAAAAAAGTTGATAGAAAAAAAAGAGATTGAATGATGTTTTTTTTTTTTTTTTTTTTTTTTTTTTTTTTTTTTTTTTTTTTTTTTTTTTTTTTTTTTTTGCTGCTATGTAATAGATAACAACATATAATATGATTTAAAGACTGCTTGTACATAGATAACTAATAAAAAACTAATTTGAATGGAAAACAGTTGATAAATCAGCCTTACATTTTTTTATTTATTTATTTATTTTTTATTTTTTTAAAAATTTGTCCCAAAAATACAGAGGTAAAAAAAAATACAGTAAGAGCAGCATGCAAAAGCCACTTATATATGCATAGCATTACGGGTGGTTTAAAATTTTTTTAAAATTAAG
Organism: Cherax quadricarinatus; assembly: GCF_026875155.1. Lineage (NCBI taxonomy): Eukaryota > Metazoa > Arthropoda > Malacostraca > Decapoda > Parastacidae > Cherax > Cherax quadricarinatus. Next base: position 902,881 of record NC_069455.1, on the reverse strand, counting down.
ATTAACAGCAATGATGATTGTGATAAATTTTAAAGTAAACAGATTACTTAAGCACAAGGGGGGTATTAAAAGACGGTTTCATTGGTTGTAGCTTGTTGTACATTCATTTGAATGGGTTTTCTGTTAGGTAGTGTATTTAAAAAAATAATAAAGTTTAAATTTGGGTTTTGGTTTAACATTTATGTGATATAATTGTGAGAAACTTTAAATTACAATTTATTAGGTTCAGTTTTCGTTTTTTTTTGGTTTTGGGTGAGTAAGTGATCTTTTAGAAGAGCTTTAATTTAAAACAGGTAGTGTTTCTTTTTAAATTTTCAGGTAAAGAGTTCCAGATTTTAGGGCCTTTTAGTGCATTTAGTTTTTGCAAGTGTGAGATGGCAGAGGGCATCAAAGAGTGATGGGGCCCTTGTGTTATGGTCATGTTTTTGTTGAGGTTGGCAAGGAGATGTTTGAGGGGGGGGTTAATATAGAGTTAAGTGTTCTTGTAGTAATAGGGCAGTAATAAGTATGATGTTTTGATGGTGAATGGGTTTAGGCATTAAATATTGGTGGAGTGTGCTCCCTATGTGGTATTTTTTTTTCATTCAAACTGCAGCTTTTGTTGGGAATTAGTGGTCTGAGATGGTTTATTTGTTGTTGAGCCCCTTGCAAAAATTCCTGGGTGAGATGGGGAAAATAAGAGGTGTATAGGGCCAGGAGGGCTGATGTGGAGCATAGTACGTTCTTCGATAGATGCCTACGTCTTGGAAATTTTTTCTTGAAATTTGTTGTATAGTGTTAAAATTTGGTCTATTATAAAGGTGGTTCCCTTTTGAATTTTCCCTCTGTTAGCTTTGTGATAGGGATCGTTTATCGTTATGTTAAGAGGTACATCTGTAGCTCTGTTCCCAAAACCCTAAAATGAAGAGGTTTTGTAATGTTTAGTGAAAGGGTTGTTGCCTCATCCGGTAGAATTTTCTGAATTTCGGTATTTCAGTATTGGTTTGCGTGATTGGGTGGGGGGAGAAGACGTATGTGTGTATCTGCAAATGTGTGGGTTTGAGTAATTGCAAAGCTTTGGGGGTTTCATTTATGTAAGGAGAAAGAGAGGGGGCCAAGGCATTTCCCCGGGGGCCCCAAACTGAAATTTGGGTTGTGCAAAAGGGGAGTTTGCCCATTTGCATCACTTTTGGTTTTCGTTGCTGGGGGATGACTTGAGGTAGTGAGGGAGTCCCCTTTATACCTAGTGTACAATTTACGTGGAGCAAGTCTGGTTAACTGTATCAAAGCTTTACGTAAGTCAAAAAGATCCCGTGGGACTTTTTTTTCTTATTGAGTGTATATATGTTCTAGAATGTGTAAATAGCATCATTAGTATTTTTTTTTTTGGGCCCCCTGAACCCAAAATTTGGGCGGGGTTTTTGAGTTTTTTTGGGAGAAAGGTAGGAGTAGATTTTTTTTAAAATTTTTAAATTTTTCGAAGATTTTGAGAGAGGGGTGTAATTTGGGATTTTTGGCCTATGTTATTCAACTTGTTTGGCTCCTCTTTGTGGTCGGGGGGGACCCTTGTTTTTTGGTACTGTAGGGAAGGTGGAGGATTCAATGGATTTGTTAAAGGTTTGCAATGATTGGTGATAGCCTTGTGACATTTTTTGTATATAAAGGGTGGTAAGGTTTTTAAAATCTTTCCCTTTTTTTTTGCGTGTTGATAATAAGGGAGATTCGTATGGGTTGTCGGGTAGGAACAGTGTGTTGGGTGTTGCCAGTGGGATTCATTTGGGGGGGTATTGAGCTTGGGATTTTTTTGGGAAAGGTTTTTTGCCAAAGTGGGAAAAGTCATTGAGTCTGTTTGCTGTTTCTGTTGGGGGATTTGGGATTATCGATTTTGTAATTTTATTTCGCTTTTTTCGTGATATCTTTTTTTTTCCCTAGAATTTTGATAGGGTTTTCCAGGTCTTTTTTTATCACCTCGAAAGTTGGTAATTGTTCTATAATACTTTTTTTTGCCCTTTTTCGGTGGTTGGGTTTGACGAGTAACGTTTGTTTGGTCTCTGGTTATGTGACCCATTCTGTATTTGTTTTTTCATATTGGTGTTTTGTATTTATGGATTTGGAATGTGGGTGAAACCCGGGCTGTTCAGTCTCTTAGTGTCATTTTTTATTTTTTTTTTGGGCGTGCTTGTTATAGAGGTTTGGGTCTTTTTTAGAAAATTATTAATACATTCGAAAATTCTGTATAGTTTCTAGTCAGTGGCCGTCAATTTTTTGCTACTGCTTTTGTGAAGTTATTAATGGCTCCCTCTTTGTGAAGTCTGAAGGGATTTTAGTAGCGTCTTGGGGTAATTTCCCAAGAGTTGTTATGAGAAAAGTAGGGTGTGGTCTGTGGTATTTCTGTAATTATGCCCGTTTTAAAGGGGATTGGTGTTTTGTCCAGATGTGGTCAAGTAGGGAAAAAACTGTCTCTGTAAATTTGTGGTTTTTTATGTTGGTGGGAAACATACGTTACTCATTGTGTTTGGGAAATTCAGTAACGTGTGGGGCCCGGTCGTCAGGGGGGATTATATTGAAACACCTGAGAGTAGTAAGTGATCTTTGTTCTGGTGCACAGTTATCATACTTCCTGGTTTTGACTAAATGGCTAATGTTTGACTGTGGGAAACCCGTAAATGTTTATCAATGGAGAGGTTTTTGTAGGTTTTGGATTTTAATTTGGTATTATATATTCCCATGTTTCCCTTGTGCAAGTATTAGGATTTCATTCTAGGGGGGTCTGAGTATATATGGCGTGCCACCCCCTTGTTGGTCTGGCCTACAGTTGGTAGGCTGTGTAAACCCGGAATGGGATGACTTGTACTATCAGGCTTAGCCGGTTTCAGTTAGTTAAAGATGGGGCTATTGGCATGTAAAGGGAAATTTTGTAAAGCATGAGTATCGTAATGCTTGCTTAAAGATTGATATTGTGTTAAAGTAGTTTGTTGTTGTTTTGGGACGGAATGCTTGATTGTTCTGCAGTGTAGTAATTACGTAACTGTTTTATTCATTTAAATCTTAAAAAGAGGGTTTTGGTTAGGATCAATGCTTGTAATATAAGTTTGAGTGAAAATTTTAGTTTTAATTAAGTATAAAAAAAAGTAAAAGTCTTAAGCTAAAAAATAGCACCTGAATTATTTTAAAAAATGTAAAAATAATGAGCTAAGTAGTTTTGGAATATAATGGCAAAGTTTTTGAACTTATTTTTATTTAGCACCTGAGAATAGCACCTTTTATTTTTAACAATTTTGATGATAAACTAGGGTGTTTAAAAAAGCTAAAAAAAAAGGGAAAATTATGAGGGACTAAAATTAAGTAATGGTAAAAAAGTTAAATGGACAGGTGGTCATATGAAAAAATATTGGTTTAGGAGTAAAATCTGATTTGTAAAATTTTAAAAAAATTGGCGTTTTTTTCACAATAAAAATAAAAAAAATGGGTAGTTGGTACTAGTAGCAAAAAAATAGTTTTGGTACTTGCAAAAAAGTAATTGGAAAAATTTCACTAATTGCATTTCCAATAAGAAGTGACTAAAAAAACAAGTAGTGATAAAAAAAATTAAATGGACAGGTAAAAATAATGAATATTATTAATTTGGGGGGTTTAAAATTTGACTTTTAAATTTTTAAAATTATGAGCAATTAAAAGTAGTAAGAAAGAAGTATAGATATTGGAGGATTTCATTAGCTGGTGAAAATAAAAAAAATAATAATGTACAATTTTTTGTAAAAGTACACTATATGCACCAACCCTATTAGTATTAAGGGCACTTATTAATTTGTTACGAAAAAGTCAGCTTTTTTTAAGGAAAGGTAGGAATTTGTGTTCTTTGAGATGTATATCAGGCGTTAGGAAAATTTATAGTCAAGTCCAACTTAGTGTCCCATCTCGCTAATACAAAAATATGCGTATTATCACACATAAAACTAAAACCCTGGCAAACAAATGTCCTCACTTCCTCAAAATGTGCCCCACCCTCGCTCTGCCCGGATGTAGCAACCCCCCCCCTTGAATACCCTTTTCCATCATCTACCTTGAAGGAAAAAGGGTACTATAGAAAAGTGTATAGTCCATGTCACACAAAAAAAAAAATGGCCAGCTCCCCAGGTGCCCGCACCCCCTGGTTTACTATTCATCAGCTCATCTCCAACACTACGCAAACTTTGTTGTCATCCTTACCAGGGGGGGACCCCGTTTTCACCCATGACTTCCCCACCCCGAACATTTCCAAAGTACCCCCCCCTCCCTGATATTACAAGTCTAATAAAACTGTAACGTAAGTTGCCTTTATCCCCCTGAAAAAACCCTTCACCCCCCTCCTCCAAAAATTTCCCTTTTTCTGCATACCCCTTTTATGAAGTTACCGCTAACCCTCCTCTTCCCTCAGAAATGTTTCCCCGCAACCCCAAATTTAGATAAAATTCCCATATGTATCCCCGCTCTGATTACCGTTCCCCCCAAACCCCCCCCACGTCGAGATTTTAATGTCTCAATACAAAAAATTCCCTTTACCTCCTATCCTATTTATCCCCCTACTTAACCACCCCCTTGCATCCCTTCATCAAAAAAAATATACTACAGAAAACCCGACTCTCCCCCCACTATCCCACACTCCCCCCCCGTCAACGACGCGTTATCCTTTAGAACCACCCCCGACGGTTTAAATGCCGTGCAGAAAAACGTACAGACATCCGAACACGAGGTTGCAACCTCATCCTACAAAAACCTATTCCATTTCTTCCCAAGCATACGGGGGAAAATTTTCCCTTACAGGCGTACAACCCCCCCGGCAAACAACTACACAAAACCTATTTTAACCTTTGCTGGTTCGATCCCACCCCAGACCCCCTCAACACAGTTTCAACTCATGAATCAACTCCTGTATACTCGTTGCAAATTTTATGGACCCTGGAAACCCCCCCCCACCCACATTTTCCCCTCATCACCCCCCTTTTAATGAAGCCATTTGCCCTCCCTTTAAAGTCAGAAACCCCAGCCCCCCCTTACTAAGGAAAACATTCCACACCCCTTTTAACCCCAATCACATCGAACCCACAAAAATTTTAAAAAACCTTCCTAAGTATGTTCGTTATTGGGGCCCCCATTTAATGGGACACGGTGCACGGCCTACTTTGTTTCGAAAGATTTAATGAAATGGCACGTGCACAAGGGTAAAAGATAAGGTGCAATGCCCCCAAGCGTCCGAACCCTTTCTACCTCCTAATCGATTTTTCCGTGGGCCACATTTTAGATCGTCTGCAAAAAAACAGACCGAAAATTTTTTAACAAATTTTCACTGTCCCCAAAAACTGCACTACCCAATTAAACCCCTACCGGCCAAGCCCAAACCCCATAACCATGGATTTATCTAAATTTTTCCCTCATACCGTTGCCCCTGCGAACATTTTTACTACCCCGTCAATGTGCCTTTGCATCCCTCCCTGATCAGAACAGTTGTATCATAAATTCCCCAATTTAAAAAATGGCAAACCCTCGCACCTCACCCTGGCCCCTCTACGTGAACATACGCTCCTCCCCAAATAAAGGGGTCCTGTAGCACGCAAACAAAAATTTTGGTACATAGGACACCCGCCTAATTCCCCTACCCATTAAATCTTCTCACCCAATCGCCCATTATCTGTACCTCGCTTTTGCCCTCCATACAACGCCTCAACCCAACCACTATTTCACCCCCAAAACCCCGACCCTGAGGATGGCTTTTAATGCTTTCCTTCCACTCTATCGTATGCCCTTCCCAATCGAGCCCCACCAAACCTCCCCCCCTTCCCCCCCCTTTTGCCTCCCAAAATCCCTAAGAACCCTCCCCCCTCCACCATGGCTCCCTGGCAAACCAAGGTTTTTTGATATCCCGCCCCACCACACATTTGGCCCCGTTTCCCCCCAAAATCTTCCAAACAATTTATAACGGGCCCCAAAACAACTAGATCGCCCGGGAAAATCCGAAGGGTATGCCCCCCTTACTTTCGGTCCCAAATACAAGGACACCCCGTTCCCCTGCTTTCACCCAGCTCACCTTCTCCTTATGCAATTTAAAAACCCTAAAAAAAAAACCCCTCTTTAAATTCCCAAATGCTGTGATAAACTCTCCCGGGGTCCTAATTCCCGGTGTTTTGCCCTTTCGCATTCCCTTAAAGCCCTCCTATTTCCCCTCAGTTATTCCCCCCCCCAGTGCTTCCCTATCCTGTTACGCAACTGCATAACCTCCCCACACCTGTTCTAAAACCCCACCCTCTCCCCTTCTCGTTGCCAGTACTTTCTACCACTTGTCAAAAACGCCCCCTTCCCTTCCGTAGTTGTTGCCCTGCCCCTCCCTGTCCCCTCTTATCGATCATAAAACCCCCAACCATGGAATAGTCTTTGCCTGCGTCTTTGTTTCTCCCCTACGCATGCACGATGAAGGTCTATCGCCCATAACCCCCTTTTCCACCCCGCCTGTACCCGCACCGCTTGGAACCTTCATCCTGTCCCTCACGCAGTCTCCCTTTTAAATTTCCTAATATATCCAGGGGGATAAATTTCCCGCCACCGCCCCCCCGCATGCAAACCCTTTAAATTTTCCTCCAAATGTTTTCAAGCCCAAAATTTTAAAAAAATTTATGTTTTTCCCCCTTTTTTCGAATATTTCTTAATCGTTTTTTAGCCACACCCCTCCCACCAATCACCCCATCCTCTACCCCATTTATCTCTGCACTTAACCCCCCCCACGCGTTGCAATCCCTCTTCCCCCCCTCATCACCTAACCACTTGTATTTAAATTTCCCAAAAACCCTAGATTAGTAGGAATCCCCCGCCACCTCTGCTACTACCCCCGTGATCCCATTAGCTACTTCTATTGTCGGAAAAATGTCAAAACCCAACCCTTGAGATATATAAAAGCCTATCCAAAACCCAGCGCGTAACCCCCCCTTCAAAAAATGTGTTCTACCTCCCCCCGCCCTCCTCCACCGATCCCCAAATGAAATTTCAAAAGATTCGCAAGCCCCCGACACTGCCCCCCCGTTTTGGTTCCCGTCAGCCCTCCTAATAAAGCAGTTCCAGTCCCCACCCAAAGCGGCCACTGTAGGGAACCCCGTAGAAGAAAATAGTTTTTTTCAATACAAAATCCCCTTTTTTCCCCCACTCATTTTTTTGCTGGGGCTACACCTTTAAAAAAAAACCCTCTGCCCCATCCCCACCCCCTTTCCCCGGGAATTTTTTCTTCCCCCCTCCCCCTCACTTTTAGCAACACAAACGGGCTCGCCTCCCTGATCAATATCCCACACCCCTTTCAGACGTGCAGATGGCAGGTCTAATGAAACCCCCCCACTCGGCCCTTTCCCCCCTTGAAAATTTTGTTCTTTTCAGGAAACTACATCCACCCATATTTACAGAAACATTCGAAAACCCTTCCTTTTTTCACACTTTACACAATCCTTGACGTTCCAGTCTACCCTAAGGCCCCTTTTTAGTTTCCAAACCCTTCCCCCTTTCTTCTTTTTCCCGGGCCTCCCGCCCCCGGCCAGCACAAGGGTTACACCATCAAACCCCCCCCCCCCCCTTTTTGCGTGCCTCTTTTCATGATACTTCGACAGTGCTCTTTCCTCCCCCCAGACCTTGCGCCGGCGCAGGACATCATCTGAGTCTGACGCCCCCGCTTCTTCCTCGTGATGCCCCCTTTCATCCCTGTTATTTTTGAGGTTCCCCCCCCTGAACCTCAACTCCCCAGCCCCGTTTCCCCAGCACATGGCGACAACTCTCTCTTTCTGTTGGCCGTAACCCTGCTATTTTTTTTCCTTACCCCTTCCCCTTTCAGGCAACGCCGTGCCCCTCCCGCTCAGGAAAAAATCCTCTGCGGCGGTGTTAATGTCCTTAACAATTCCCGAAACTTTCCCCTAGAGCCTGACCTCCCCTGCCTTGCACTTCTGTTTTTCCTTTTTGTGAGTAACAGATCCTTTTTCATCACAGCTTACCTCCACATGCCAGTCTCCTTTTGGATCCTCCACTCTTCACTCCCCAAGCGCCCAGGCCCTGCTTTGCACTGGGGTCTAACGCTTCAGCTGGTAACTGGTGTTCCCAGTTTGCGCTGGCGCCCCCCCTCGCTCAGCCTCTGCCGCCATTGGTGTAGCCCCCCAAATTTTGCCGTAGTCTCTGTCCGGGATTTTCGATACCCTAATTGCGTCCTGAAATCCCCAAAACGACGTAAGACGGTATGGGATGTTCGAGCTCTTAGGGAAAAAAGGTCCTCCCGGGCGTCCCCTGTAAGCACCCGCCGTCCCCTTGCCCTTTTTGCAGATTTACGGTCCATATTTTCTCAAAAAAAACTCCTTAGTCAGCCTCACTGCCTCAAATGGGACATTCGTATTTAAACCCCCGTAAAGTGGGAGATACGTCGTCAAACGCACCCTTACAGCTGGAAATAGCGTCAAGACTCCGTTTGGAAATTTGTCACCAAAGGACTCATACACGGGGGAATTTAATTTTACGAAGATTTATAAGCCCCATTCAGGGCTCACCATACACCCCATCGTCCGGATTCCCTGGTTCCCCAATGATTTTTGGGAGTAAGACTTGCATGAAGAGGGTGAATCGCCCCCCCGAAGCGCTCAATACCCAAAGGTATTTAGCGCCCCCTTTACACCAGCGCCGTTGATACAAGTAGCTGCCTGAAACGAGGGGGTGCCCGGGAAACCTCACTCGACCCTGGTAGGGAGCGGGAAGGATGTAATAGTCCATCACCCTTAAAATTTTGGGTGGGGTCCCTCAGTCTGGAGAAGGCATTGTTCCGTGTCTGAAAAAAAATTGGAGTTGAAAACAAAAACAAAACAACAACAACAAGGACTCACAGGAAGGACCCCCTAGGGGCGAGGGGCAAGTGGGGCAGTCGAAAAAATGACGGTGAGAGGAAATGTTAGGTCGAAGAGAGAAGAGTAGGACTAAACCAATGCTAAACCGGTAATCAATAACGGGCGAATAAAAAAACACAGGGACTCTGCGGGTGTGCTGCAATTGCGGAAGCACATCAACTTGCCAAAGATGGATTCGGTTCAGGGAACGTTACTACAAAGGCAACGCAAACGCACTCGCAAGCACTTCACCCAAAAAAAAACGCACAAAGACACAGCTATACGGAAAATGGCAACTTTTTAAGTATTTGAATTATTAAGCAAAAATCAGGTAATTTACGTGTATTGTTGGTGGAGGTGCCGGATCATACAACGATTGAAAAAGATTTACATCTCTCTCTCTCCAGGTAGGCGTCTGGAGTATTGAAAGTTATGTAGTCCAGTAGTCATGATATGCTTCAAGTCTGTCAGTTGTTTGTCACTGTCTTCCAGTATACTTTTCAAAGTGGTGTGTTTGTCGTGAGGGGGGAAGAGATTCATTTGGGGGGCAAAATTTCGTCCCACCTCACTCCAACACCCAGCGTAATGCACGATTTCTGGATACGTTGAAATTTTAGTGCTTTTTGTCTTGGCGATTAACGTCAGAGCGAGTGGAAAGTAAAAAGAGTAGAGGACGAATGAGGTGCTTTGTAAAGATGTAGTTTTGTCTTGGGACTGGCTCCTCGCGCTTATATAACCTTGAGAGTGCAGTTCCCGCCTGTGTGGTCTTTGCAGTAATGTGAGATTTTAGGTTCAGTGTGGGGTCGAGGTAACACCAAAGGACAATGTCGAGAAGGAGCGTGGGATGGGGGTACGGGAGGTGCTTGTTTTGAGTTTCGACAGGAGTGGGGACATCACGCATTCTATGGAAGTAAGTGATTTTTTACTTATTTGGGTTGTTTTGATGCGCCTTTAATTTTTCCCAGGCGGAAATCCTGTCGACCTCTCTTTGTGTTCTGCGTGCAAGGAAACGGAAAGTTTTCATGTGTTGTGAGTTTGAGTGATGTCGTCTGCGTAAGAAAGGGTAAGTGTTTTGGGTAAAGAGGTTCAGGTAAATCATTCGTTTTAAGAGTATATATTAGGGTGGGAGACGGACCAGAGCCTTGGGGTACCCCTGCTTTTAATGTGAATAGTCCGAATAATGATCTTGAACCTTTATACGCATCGTTCGTCCATCTAAAAAATGGACAAAATTTAATTTCATTATTTACAGTTAAGTCAAAGGACGTGCAAGTTTGTATTTTAATCCTTCATCCCAAAAACAGTTGTCAAAAGCTTTCTCTACTTTCTTTGGCGGCAAGGGCGGAGGTACAGTTCTAGGCTTTATTGTTTACGTACTTTAGTTCAGGATTATATTTAAAAAACGTTTTGGGGTAGATCGTTGTTGTCGGAAACCGAATTGCTTTCAGTAAGCAAGTTATGTGTCTTAGGTGGTCCTGAGTCTTTATATTTAAAAAGTCGTTTCAAACGGGTCTTACCCAAAAATTTCAAGGAGGCTAATAGGTCTATAGTCTTGGGGTCAGTCAAGTCTTTCCCAGGTTTTGGTATGAGACATTGCAGTTGGCAGATTAAAGAATGGGGGGAAATAGCGATGCAAAGAGAGGCATTAAAGAGGTAGTGATAGCGGAAGCAACAGTAAAGGTGGAAGGGGTGGAACGAAGGATGAATGTGACAGATGAAGCCCCTGGAGCTTTTTTAGGAAGGTGTGTTAGTTAAGGGATTGAAACATCATTTAAGTAAAAGGAGAGTTTGAGGATGTGTGGAAAGATAGGGTGTTTAGGTTTTGATTGATCGGATTGGTTAAATCTTTCATGGTTGGATACCCATCTCTTATGTCTAATGGGGTGTGCTATGACAGCTTGGTCTGGTGGAGGGTGGGGAAGATGTTTTCCCATATGTCTTTGAAAATATGTACCGCTTCGCGGGGTTTCAGAGATCTGTTGTTGTTGTTGTTTATGTGTCTAAAGGTTGTGGATCGAGGGGTGCCTTTTAAGTTTCCGAATGGATGACAGAGAATGCTTTGGGATCTCTTGTACGCTGTACATCTGTTTGTTATAACTGATTGCCAATGTGGGGCGTGGTCATCATCCAGGCTAGGGGATGTTTATGTGTACGTAAAATAGTGAGGTCCATCGGATGATATTTAGTCTGTTTTGGTTTGCTAGAAACGGTTTGTCTGTAACATGTGAGTAATCTTTTTTGTTCTTTCTGAATGGGGCGAAAAGAGTAACGTACTTTGTGGTGTGTCATTGGGACAACCTCTGTAGCAGTTTGGGTTTAATTGATTGTTGAATGCGTTGAATTTGTGTTGGTCTATGTCTGATATTGGTCTATTGTCATAGTTTGTGGGGAGATCAAGAGTGTTTAGGCGTTGTTTGAACAGATCCCCAGCCCGCCTGAGAATAAGCTGGAGAGGGGGCGAACTGGAATGAGTTTAGGATTTTTGAGGAAATATGGGAAAATGATAGGAATGTGGTCAGATCCAGAAAAGCGGTCCTGGTTTTGGTGTTGTGATGTAAGCGATTACTAGCTCTGTTTGTAAAAAAAAAATATTCAGGGGTGCCTTGGCCATTGTGTGTTAGACTGTTGGGAGTAAGGTCCGAGGTGTATGAGATGTTTCTGTGTTAAAGTGTATGAAGTTGCCTTTCCACGCAAATTTGGGGGTTTGTTGTCTGGAAGTCTGTGTGTTTGGGCATTGAGGTCGGCAAGTAGGTATACAGGGAGTTGTGTATGATTAAAAAAGAATGGTTAAATCATGAATGTTAATGTTTTGGTTGGGTCTGGTATAGGGCGTGTACAGGATGTTGGGTCCGTGTATCGTGTATAATTTTCACAGCCATGCTGTGAGAAAAATGTAAATGGAAGGGATAAGAATCAAAGTTTAATTGTACTTTTAACAAGAATAGCTAGCCATTCCAGTTTTTTTTAGCGGAGATTGAAAGGGCTGTATATCCTAAGTGTCTGACACGTTGATCATCACGTACACACGTGCTGTTTAATAAACAGCACGTCTGGTTGTTTGATTCAACGAGGTCAGAAGAATGTATTTTGTTTGCGTTTTATAAATCTTTTGTTAAATTGAATAACCTTAAGGGCCATGGTTGGGGGTTACTTGAAGATCGGGGAAATTTTAAAGTCTTTCCTATTTTTATCGTGCTAACCCATCATGTGTGTACCATCACCTGATCTATATTTGATCGGTTGTGTTTTGCGGTTTCTGGATTGAGAACGGGAAGGGGAAGGTGAGGGGGGCCTGGAGTAGGAGGTGGGACTAGATGTAGTGGTAAGATGAGAGGATGAGTTTGAGCGAGAGGGAGAGGGCGAGGGCGAGGGCGAGGGTTGATTCATTAAGTGCTGAACTTTATTCAGATATTTGTTGAATGTGGGAGAGTCAGTATACTTTTGTTCCATAGTAGGAGGTCGAGACTTGAGAGTAGGAGAACGAGAAGGACGAGTAGAGGAAGAAACGAGGTTTTGAGATCTTTTGATGTTGGAGCCAGAGCTGTTGGAAGGATTAGAAGGAAAAGATTTTGGAATATGGGAGGAAGGAGAAGGGTCTGCTGAGTAGAAGCTTTGAAGAGGAGATTCTGGAGTGGAGAGAGAGCGTTGGGAAGAGTGTCATCCTTGGGAAGAAAAAAATCAGGAGGGAAAATGATGGGGTCAAATTTTTTGGCTTTCAAAAGATCATTCAGCATCGGGTTTTATAGTTGGCACTCTTAAATGCTTTATGACAGTATACAGCAAATGGCACAATGTCTCAAGGATAATAGAAATTTTTTTGAGGATGAAAAAAGGCCGAGGAAGTTGGTTTGTGCAGCAGCAGCATAGAAAGGGTAAGTTGTAGAAGTGGTAGCAGAGAACGAAGAGTTTGGTTGGTAAGTGGATGGGATGTTTGTCTGTGTTTGTGAGCTAAATGGAGTCAAGACTTGGTTTGGAAGGTTCAGAGGTTGGTCTTTCCCTAAGGAAGAAACATTTTCCCTTTCGAGTAGGGCATGTTGAAAGAAGTAGCAGATGTGCTGAGGCAGTTGCAAACATTTTGGAGGGTTGGTACATTTCTGCCATGTGTGGCCTGGAGAAGAACACTTAGAACACAGCTGTTGCTTGTTACAAGTGTTCTTTAAATGTCCAAATCAAGGCATTTGTAGCACTGATGAATAGCACATAGTTAGGTAGAAACAATGAAGTAGGTGGAATAAGAAAGTAGTTAGCTCGGACACCATGTTTGAAAAAATTTATCAGTTCATTGGAGTGGAACATCTGATCTTAAGGATATTTGATCGTTCAGGATGGAAAAGTTCCTCAACTGTGACTTGGTTTTGAGATGAAATGTCTGTCATCAAGGCGGGCTTTGTTTGGTTGTATTCGTTTGTAAGCAGGGATGAGTCAACAAATTTTGCCACGACTGTACTCCTGGCCTTATGATCAGGAGCCCAATCGATAGCAAAAACCTGCCTGAAAGAGCTTTTCTCGGACTTCCTTACTTGTACATATGTCATAGTTGGACAGGATCAAGATTACCTTACATCCGGTATGAGTCTTGAAGATGTTTATCATTCGAGCTGGGTAATGTTTAAAAAGGTAGAGGCATAATCAATCGTATCCTTGTCATCTTTAACATCAAGGCCATTGTCGGAAACTGGGTCTCTGTGCAGTTGCCATTTATGACAACAGCACAGGTGGATATGCGCTTGAATCGTTTAGTGGCGTCTAAGGGGCATCAAGTGCGTAAATTTTGACAGGTCATGTTTGTGTTGTAAGTGTACCTGCCAAGATAAGGGGTTTTCCCCTGCGTTAATTACAAGGAATGCAGCCCCGGGCACCGGACCAGACGAATAAATCCCACCGACGCAGGAGCAGGGGCCCGCCGATCCAGAAAAAAAAAAAGAAAATTTTAGAGGAGAGAGAAAGGTGCTGGTGTCTCCAAAGCGATGTAGTCAAGCCGATCCACTGTGTGGGGATCTTTAACCACCTCAATGAAGAGGGCTTGACTGGCCTCTGAGGAGATTACGGCACAACAGAGAGCTAACCCGTGTCACACAAAAAAAAGTATTGGTTTAAAAAAGAGCTAAACCCGTGTCTAATTCTCCGAGATGCCTTCACAACCGAACATGGGGAAGAGGATGTCGTTAAGCAAGGATTACACATACACAGAGTGCAGAGGTGTGGTGGTGATGCTCTTCAACAATATATCAGCAAGGTACATCCAACAGGTTGAGGTGGGAAGACTTCAGCCAGCTGCAAGAGTGCAGAGGCCAACGGTCTGCCCTGGGGCAGGCAGCCAGCGACGCACCAAGTCCTGGAGCCAAGATGAAGAGTCTCCAGAAATCAACCAATCAGGCAATGTCTTCTTGATACAAGAAAATCAATGCTATATTTCCCCAACAAACACACCAAAAGCTTCTTCCAGCAAGTGGATCGAAGGCAGCCAATCAGGAGCAAGCAAAGCATGCAGCCAATCAGGAGCAAGCAAAGCATACAGCCAACCGGGAGCAGGTACGTCTGTCCACTGCGGAAGCTAGCAGAGGAATAGTCGATTATGGAGTTGAAGTGACAGGATGGAGCCTTATATAGCGCCAGGAGGTGAGACGTAGGTCACTAGTAGAACGCAGATGTTGGGAGGTCAGGTACCTCTCAAATCCAGCCGTTCTCACTAGTAGAGGTTGTCGAAGTTGATTTCAGGTCTGTACCAAGATACCCTTGTGTTGCAGTGTCTGACAGATTGAACACTAAATTGGTATAAAATTCCGACAGGTTGTTAGGTAAGACACATATGCAACAGTTAGGTATCTTTATTTCGAAACGTTTCGCCTACACAGTAGGCTTCTTCAGTCGAGTACAGAAAAGTTGAAAGAAACAGAAGAGGGCTTGAAGGGCGATGTAATCAGTCCATCACCCATAAAGTTTGAGGTGGTCAGTCCCTCAGTCTGGAGAAGAGCATTGTTCCATAGTCTGAAACAATATTGAGTTGAAGTGACAGGATGGAGCCTTATATAGCGCCAGGAGGTGAGACGTAGGTCACTAGTAGAACGCAGATGTTGGGAGGTCAGGTCCTCTCGAATCCAGCCGTTCTCACTAGTAGAGGTTGTCGAAGTTGATTTCAGGTCTGTACCAAGATACCCTTGTGTTGCAGTGTCTGACAGATTGAACACTAAAATATTATAAGGCTAACAGATTACTAGGATTTATCTCAAGAAGTATAAGTAATGGAAGTCCAAAAGTTATTTTACAGCTCTATACATCACTAGTGAGGCCTCATTTAGATTATGCTGCTCAGTTTTGGTCTCCTTACTACAGGATGGCTATAGACTTATTGGAGAATATACAGAGAAGAATGACTAAAATGATTTACTCTGCAATGAATCTCCCGTATGAAGACAGACGTAAAGCCTTAAATCTCCACTCTCTGGAGAGACGTAGAATGAGGGAAGATATCATTGAAGTGTATAAGTGGATGATGGGCATAAATAAAGGAGATATTAATAAAGTACTGAGGGTGTCGAACCAGGTAAGAACCAGAAATAATGGAATAAATTGAATAAATTTAGATTTAGAAAGGACGAAGGTAAGTACTGGTTTTCTAACAGAGTTGTAGATGCGTGGAACATCTTCCCAGTGGGGTGATAGAGGCTAGGACCTTGGGTAGCTTTAAGAAGAGATTGGACAAAAATATGAGTGGGAGGGGCTAGGTCTAATTGGTGTCACTGGGTACAGGAGTAAATTCTTGGGTAGCTTTGAGTAGAGGTTTTGATAAGGACCTGCCTTGTATGGGCCAGTAGGCCATATGCAGTGTTCCTCCATTCTTATGTCCTTATGTTCTTATGTAACGTGAGGTGAGGGAGTGTGTTTAGTAACGTTATGTTAGAGAGTGTGTTTGGTAACGTGAGGTGAGAGAGTGTGTTTGGTAACGTAGGGTGGTGGAGTGCACTTGGTAGCGTGGGGTGATGGAGTGTGTTTGGCAACGTTATGTGAGGGAATATGTTTGGTAATGTGAGGTGAGGGAGTGTGTTTGGTAACGTGAGGTTAGGGAGTGTGTTTGGAAACGTGAAGTGAGAGAATGTTTTTGGTAACGTGAGGTGAGGGAGTGTGTTTGGTAACGTGGGGTGAGAGAGTGTTTTTGGTAACGGGGTGAGGAAGTGTGTTTGGTAACGTCAGGTAAGGGAGTGTGTTTGGAAACATCAGGTGAGGGAGTGTGTTTGGTAACGTCAGGTGAGAAAAAGTATTTGGAATCGTGGAGTGAGTGAGTGTGTTTCATAACGTGAGGAGAGGGAGTGTGTTTGGTAACTAGGGCGTGAGGGAGTGTGTTTGGTACCGTTCATGTGAGGGGAATGTGTTTGGTAATGGGGGTGAGGGGAGAGTGTTTGGTAACGCGAGTGTGAGGGAGTGTGTTTGGTAACGTGGGTGAAGGAGGTTTTTCGGTAACGTAGGTGTGGAGGGAGTGTGTTTGGAACGTAGGGTGAGGGAGTGTGTTTTGGTAACGTTTGGGGGAGGGAGTGTGTTTGGTAACGTAGGGTGAGGGGAGTGTTTTTCGTAACGTGTGTGAGGGAGTGTGTTTTTTGGAAAGTGCGGTAGAGGGAGTGTGTTTGGTAATTTGGTGGGAGGGTGTGCTTGGTAACGAGGGGTGAGGGAGTGTGTTTGGTAACGTGGGGAGAGGGGTGTGCTTGGTAACGAGGGGTGAGGGTGTGCGTTTGGTAAACGTGGGGAGAGGGGGTGGTGTTTGGTCAACGGTGGGTGACGAGAGTGTGTTTGGTAACGTCAGGTGAGGGAGTGTGCTTGGTAACGTGAGGTGAGGGAGCGTGTTTCGTAACTCACGTGAGGGAGTGTGTTTGGTAACTAGGCGTGAGAGAGTGTGTTTGGTAACTAGGCTGTGAGAGGAGTGTGTTTGGTACCGTCATGTGAGGGGAATGTGTTTGGTAACGTGGGTTGAGGGAGTGTGTTTGGTAATGCGGGGTGAGGGAGCGTGTTTGGTAACATAACGTGAGGGAGTGTGTTTGGTAACTAGGCGTGAGGGAGTGTGTTTGGTACCGTCATGTGAGGGGAATGTGTTTGGTAACGTGGGTTGAGGGAGTGTGTTTGGTAATGCGGGGTGAGGGAGAGTGTTTGGTAACGCGAGGCGAGGGAGTGTGTTTAGTAACGTCAGGTGAGGGAGTGTGTTTGGTAACGTAAGGTGAGGGAGTGTGTTTGGTAACGTAAGGTGAGGGACTGTGTTTGGTAACGTCAGATGTGGGAATGTGTTTGGTAACATGAGGTAAGGAGTGTGTTTGGTACGTTGGTGAAGGAGTGTGTTTGGATAACTGAGGTGCGGGAGTGTCTTTGTACTGGAGTGAGGGAGTGTGTTTGTAACGTGAGTGAGGATGGTTTGGTAACGTGGGGTGAGGAAGTGTTGGTACGTGAGGTGAGGGAGTGTTTGGTAACGTGGGGTGAGAGAGAGTGTTTGGTAACGTTTGGTGAGGGAGTGTGTTTGGTAACGTCAGGTGAAGGAGTGTGTTTGGTAACTTGTGTGAGGGACTGTGTTTGGTAACGTCAGATGAGGCAGTGTGTTTGGTAACGTGCGGTGAGGGAGTGTGTTTGGTAACGTGGGGGGAGTTTTGGTAACCTGGGTGAGGGAGTTGGTTTGGTAACGTCAGGTGAGGGAGTGTGTTTTAAGTCGGTGAGGGAGTGTGTTTGGTAACGTGGGGCGGAGAGTGGTTTGGTAACTCAGTGAGGGAGTGTGTTTTGTAACGTCAGGTGAGGGGAGGTGTTGGTAACGTGTGGTGAGGGAGTGTGTTTGGTAACGTGGTGAGGGGAGTGTTTTGGTAAGTAAATTGAAGGAGTGAGTTTGGGTAACGTCCGGGGGAAGTGAGGTGAAGGGAGTGTGTTTGGTAACGTCAGGAAGGGAGTTTGTTTGGTAAGTCGTGATGTGTTGGAGTTTTTTTGGTAACGTCAGTGAGGGAGTGGTTTGGTAACGAGGTGAGGAGGTGTGTTTGGAAACGTCAGTAAAGGGAGTGTGTTTGGTAACGTCAGTGAGGAGTGTGTTTGGTAACGTATGAGGGAGTGGTTTGGTAACGTCAGGTGAGGGAGTGTGTTTGGTAACGTCAGGTGAGGGAGTGTGTTTGGTAACGTCAGGTGAGGGAGTGTGTTTGGTAACGTCAGGTGAGGGAGTGGGGTTTGGAAAAGTCAGGGAGGGAGTGTGTTTGGTAACGTCGGTGAGGGAGTGTTTTTGGTAACGTCAGGTAAGGGAGTGTGTTTGGTAACGTCAGGTGAAGGAGTGTGTTTGATAACGTCAGGTGAGGGAGTGTGTTTGGTAACGTCAGGTTGAGGAGTGTGTTTTGGTAACGTCAGGGAGGGAGTGTGTTGTAAGTCAGGTGAGGGAGTGTGTTTGGTAAACGTCAGGTGAGGGAGTGTGTTTGGTAAGTAGGTGATGGGAGGTTTTTTTTGGGTAACTCGGGTGAGGGAGTGTGTTTGGTAAGGTCAGGTGAGGGAGTGTGTTTGGTAACGTCGGTGAGGGGTGTGTTTGAAAAACGTCAGGTGAGGGAGTGTTTTTGGGTAACGTCAGGTGAGGGAGGTGTTTGGTAAGTCAGGTGAGGGAGTGTGTTTGGTAACGTCGGTGAGGGAGGGTGTTTGGAACGTAGGGTAAAGGGAGTGTGTTTGGTAACGTCAGGTGAGGGAGTGTGTTTGGTAACGTCAGGTGAGGGAGTGTGTTTGGTAACGTAGGGTGAGGGAGTGTGTTTGGTAACGTGGGTGAGGGAGTGTGTTTGGTAACGTAGGGTGAGGGAGTGTGTTTGGTAACGTAGGGTGAGGGAGTGTGTTTGGTAACGTAGGGTGAGGGAGTGTTTTTGGGTAAACGTAGGGTGAGGGAGTGGTGTTTGGTAAGTAGGGTGAGGGAGTGTGTTTGGTAACGTAGAGGTGAGGGGAGTGGTGTTTGGTAACGTAGGGTGAGGGAGGTGTGTTTGGTAACGTAGGGTGAGGGAGTGTGTTTGGTAACGTAGGTGAGGGAGGTGTTTGGTAACGTAGGGTGAGGGAGTGTGTTTGGTAACGTAAAGGTGAGGGAGTGTGTTTGGTAACGTGGGTGAGGGAGTGTGTTTGGTAACGTCAGATGAGGGAGGTGTTTGGAAAACGTGGGTGAGGGAGTGTGTTTGGTACCGTGGGGTGGGGAGTGTGTTTGGTAACGTGGGTGAGGGAGTGTGTTGGTAACTTTAGGTGAGGGAGTGTGTTTGGTAACGTAGGGTGAGGGAGTGTTTTTGGGTAACGTAGGGTGAGGAAGTGTGTTTGGTAAGTAGGGTTTGAGGGAGTGTGTTTGGTAAGTGGGGGTGAGGGAGTGTGTTTGGTAAACGTGGGGTGAGGAGTGTGTTTGGTAACGTAGGGTGAGGGAGGTGTTTTGGAAAACGTGGGGGTGAGGGAGAGTGTTTTGGTAACGTGGGGTGAGGGAGTGTGTTTGGTAACGTGGGGTGAGGGAGAGTGTTTGGTAACGTAGGGGTGAGGGAGGTGTTTGGTAACGTGGGGTGGGGGGAGTGTTTTTGGGTTTAACGTGGGGTGAGGGAGAGTGTTTGGAAAAGTGGGTGAGGGAGAGTGTTGGTAACGTGGGGTGAGGGGAGTGTTTGGTAACGTGGGGTGGGGAGAGTGTTTGGTAACGTGGGGTGAGGGAGGGGGTTTGGTAACGTGGGGTGAGGGGGGAGTGTTTGGTAACGTGGGGTGAGGGAGAGTGTTTGGAACGTGGGGTGAGGGAGGTGTTTGGTAACGTGGGGTGAGGGAGAGTGTTTGGAAAACGTGGGGTGAGGGAGGTGTTTGGTAACGTGGGGTGGGGGGAGTGTGTTTGGGTAACGTGGGGTGAGGGAGTGTTTGGTAACGTGGGGTGAGGGAGAGTGTTTGGTAACGTGGGGTGAGGGAGTTTTTGGGAAGTGGGGTGAGGGAGAGTGTTGGTAAGGGGGTGAGGGAGGTGTTTTGGTAACGTGGGGTGAGGGGGGTGTTTGGTAACGTGGGTGAGGGAGGTGTTTGGTAACGTGGGGTGAGGGAGGTGTTTGGTAACGTGGGGTGAGGGAGTGTGTTTGGTAACTGGGGTGGGGGGAGGTGTTTGGAAACTTTGGGGTGAGGGAGTGTGTTTGGTAACGTGGGGTGAGGGAGTGTGTTTGGTAACGTGGGGTGAGGGAGTGTGTTTGGTAACGTGGGGTGAGGGAGTGTTTTTGGTAACGTGGGGTGAGGGAGTGTGTTTGGTAACGTGGGGTGAGGGAGTGTGTTTGGTAACGTGGGGTGAGGGAGAGTGTTGGTAACGTTGGTGTGAGGAGTTGGTTTGACGTGGGGTGGGGGAGTTGTTTGGTAACGTGGGGTGAAGGAGTGTGTTTGGTAAGTGGGGTGAGGGAGAGTGTTTGGTAACGTGGGGTGAGGGAGTGTGTTTGGTAACGTGGGGTGAGGGAGTGTGTTTGGTAACGTGGGTGGGGGAGAGTGTTTGGTAACGTGGGGTGAGGGAGTGTGTTTGGAAAAGTGGGGTGAGGGAGTGTGTTTTTAACGTGGGGTGAGGGAGTGTGTTTGGTAACGTGGGGTGAGGGAGTGTTTTTGGTAACGTGGGGTGAGGGAGAGTGTTTGGTAACGTCGGGTTGAGGGAGTGTGTTTGGTAACGTGGGGTGAGGGAGTGTGTTTGGTAACGTGGGGTGAGGGGGGTGTTTGGTAACGTGGGGTGAAGGAGTGTGTTTGGTAACGTGGGGTGAGGGAGAGTGTTTGGTAACGTGGGGTGAGGGAGTGTGTTTGGTAACGTGGGGTGAGGGAGCGTGTTTGGTAACGTGGGGTGAGGGAGTGTGTTTGGTAACGTGGGGTGAGGGAGTGTTTGGTAAACGTGGGGTGAAGGAGTGTGTTTGGTAACGTGGGGTGAGGGAGTGTGTTTGGTAACGTGGGGTGAGGGAGTGTGTTTGGTAACGTGGGGTGAGGGAGTGTGTTTGGTAACGTGGGGTGAGGGAGTGTGTTTGGTAACGTGGGGTGAGATAGTGTTTGGTAACGTGGGGTGAGGGAGAGTGTTTGGTAACGTGGGTGAGGGAGAGTGTTTGGTAACGTGGGGTGAGGGAGAGTGTTTGGTAACGTGGGGTGAGGGAGAGTGTTTGGTAACGTGGGGTGAGGGAGAGTGTTTGGTAACGTGGGGTGAGGGAGAGTGTTTGGTAACGTGGGGTGAGGAGAGTGTTTGGTAACGTGGGGTGAGGGAGTGTGTTTGGTAACGTGGGGTGAGGGAGTGTGTTTGGTAACGTGGGGTGAGGGAGTGTGTTTGGTAACGTGGGGTGAGGGAGTGTGTTTGGATGAAGGTAATAATCTGGGTAACACTGGCTGCTCTCCTGGGAATCCCCTTTATCTCTCTCTGGGAAATTTCTATTCCTCGATATTTTTGAGTTACATAGTTTGCTTACAGATACTTGAAATATTTAATGAACATTTTGTTTACTATTTTTAAATTTGTAACAATATCAGTCGTAATTTATTCAGATTTAAAAAAAAATATTACAAAAGTGTCATGTTTACTTATATATATCACACGACCTTAAATATTTTGTAAGTGATGATGGGTGGCAGTTCATGGTAGGTAAGTTGTATATAAGGTGAAGATGTGTGGTGATGTTACTTACTGAAACACTCACTCTCTCACAAGTAACACCAAGTTAGTACCAGACTCACTCTCTCACAAGTAGCACCAGGTACGTACAAGACTCACTATCTCACAAGTAACTCCAGGCATGTACCAGACTCACTCTCTCACAAGTAGCACCAGGTACTTACAAGGCTCACTATCTCACAAGTAACTCCAGGTATGTACAAGATTAACTCTCTCACAAGAAACACCAGGTATGTACTAGACTAACTCTCTTACAAATAACACCAGGTTCGTACCAGACTCATTCTTTCACAAGTATCACCAGGTACGTAGCAGACTCTCTCTCAAGAAACACCAGGTACGTACCAGACTCGCTCTCTCACAAGTAACACCAGGCACGCAGCAGACTCACTCTCTAAGAAGTAACACCAGGAACGTAGCAGACTCGCTCTCTTCAAGTAAAAACCAAGTATGAGACCAACTCTCTCTCAAG
>NC_069455.1:830660-880453 GCF_026875155.1 Cherax quadricarinatus | reverse complement strand
TAATTTTTTTCTGCACAGTAAATTTTAGTTTTTTATTTTCCTTTCGAAAATTTAGGGTTTGCAGTAGCTTTGGCTTCCAATCTTTAAATTTTAGCCTTTTTAAGTAGCTTCCTGTCTTTATTTTTCTGTTTTAATTCCCAACTTATTTATCGTATGTAACTTCCAAAGCTTTTTTGCGTTTTAAAATTTAATCTTGTATTTTTGCTGGCTTTAATTTTTTTGCTTCCTCCTTTAATTTTTTAATTTTTATTTGTTTTGGGTTTTGGTTCAAAACCCCCAAAAATTTTTTCTTTTAAAAAAATTTTTTGTAAAAATTTTTTTAATCGTTTTTAACTTTGTATGTAGTTCCCGCTTTATTTTGTTTCACACCTTCCTTTTGTATTGTAGCTTCCCTACGATTCCCAAGCTTTTTTATTTTCCCACTAGTAGACTTCCAATCTTGGTTTTTTGCAATCCGACTTCCCAATTTTTTTTTTTTCCATCAAATCCTAATTTTTATTTCTTTCCCACGTCAAAACCCCTTTTTGTAGTCTTCTGTACTAGTCAATTCCCAAGTCTTGTTTGGCGTCTTGAACTTCCTAATTTCTTTTTTAGCTTTTCCCAAGTCTTTTATTGTAGCTTCTGACTTAAATTCCTAAGTCTTGTATTTTTTTTTTAGTAACTTCCTTTTTAAATTTTTTGCCTATTTGGCTCCTAAATCTTTTTTTAGCTTTTGTTAGCTTCCCCTAAGTCCTTATAAGTCTTGTTTTTGTTCCCTTCTACTTGTATTTAGTTTTTGTATCAACTTCTATTGATTTAATTCTTTTAATGTATTCCCAAAAGTAAGGAACTTCTAGCTTTGATTACTCTTTATTGTAGTTCCTAAAGTCAATTTATTTTTAGTACTTCTCCAATTCCTTCCCGTTTGTATGTCTTCTGCTCTAGTTCAATCCTTCTTGAATTTCTTGTCAAATCAACTTCTAAGTCTCTTTTGTAGCTCTTCCTAGTCCAACTTCCTAAGTCTTGTAATTGTAGTTTTCTTAGCTTTTTTGTCGTTTAGCTTTTAACTTCGCCTAATCGTTTTTGTTTCTGTACTGTCTTTTTATTTTATTATTTGTACTGTCAGACTTCTAAGTCTTTATTGGTTTATTCACAGCTTCTTGTTTTATTTGGGTTCTGTACTTCAGACTTCCTAATTTTTTTGTAATTGTTGTTTGCTACAGTAATTCCTAAGCTTGTTTGTACTTCGCAGTCAATTCCTAAAGTCTTGTTTTAGCTTCTGCTACTACAATCCAATTCTTGTTTGTAGCTTCTCTTGCGACTTCCAAGTCTTGTAATGTTTCTGCTCTAGTCAGACTTCCTAGTTTGATTTTATTCTGTTAAATACAGATTCCTTCTTGTGTATTCTCATCTGATAGCTTCCTAAGTCTTGTATTGTGACTTTGCTACTAGTCAGACTTTAATCTTGTTTGTACTTCTGCTATTGTCAGCTTCCTAGTCTTTATTGTAGCTTCTACTAGTCAACTTCCTAAGTTGTATTGTAGCTTCTGCTACAGCAGACTCCAATCTTGTATTGTACTTTCTACAAGTCAGACTTCCTAATCTTGTATTGTAGTTTGCTATAAGATTCCTAATGTTTTTAGCTTCTGCTACTTCAGACTTCTAAGTCTTTATTGTATTTGCTACTAGTCAGAAATTCCTAAATCTTGTATTGAGCTTCTGCTACTATCAGACTTCCTAATTGTATTGTTTTCTCTTACTAGTCAGACTTCCTAGTCTGTATTGTAGCTTCCTGCCTATGTAGTCCTTCACTAGTTGTTAATTGTATTCTGCTACTAGTCAGACTTCCTAAGTCTTGATTGTTTTCTACTAGTCAGCTTAAGTCTTGTATTGCTTCTGAATCGACTTCCCATCTTTAATTGTAGTTTGCTAATCCGATTCCTTCCCTTTTTGTATTTTCTTGACTTTTATTGTAATTCCTACTAGTAACTTCCTAAGTCTGTTTTAGCTTTGCTATTGATATTCCTATTTGTTGGACTTCTATTGTAGACTTCCTAAGCTTTATTTAACTTTCCTACTTTAGAATTAGCTTAATTGGTTGATTTCTCGCTATTAATCTCTAGTCTTGTATTGTAGTTCTGTACTTAGATCAACTTTAATTAACTACTAATCGATTAATCTTTATTTTTCCCAGCTTGGAGTTCCTCATTTATTGTACTTTATGTCCTAGCTTGGGTTTAATTTTTTATGATTAGCTTCTAGCTTTTTAATTCCTCTATTTTATTCTTCTGTTAGTAGGATTTTAAAAACTTTTTGTATTTGTATTAGGATTTAACTTTTTTTCTTTTTAACTGTCAAATTCCAAGTCTTATATTAGTTCTAAACAATAATCTTTTCTTATGTCTTCCTATCATCAAATTTTTTTTGCATCTAGCTTATTTTAATCCTAATTTATATACTTTCATCCAGTCGGACTTTAAGTCTTGTATTGTCTTCTCTAACTTTACTTCCTAAGTTGTATTGTTTCCCGCTGCTAGATTCCTCCTAAGTCTTGTATTTACATTTGCATAGTATTCCTAAAAGTTTGATTTAATTTTACTATCTAGTTCTTAAATTTGTATTGTACTTCTGTATCAATCCCCTCTTGTTTGATTCTCTATCTGTCATTAGTTTTATGCATGTCAGATTCTCTACTAGTTTCATTCAATTCTAATCTTTTTATTTCTAAATTGTCATTTAATTTGTATGTAGCTTCTCTTCTTAGTAAATTCTAAGTTTTTGTATTGTACTTCCTATGTCAATTCCAATTTTTTTTAGCTTTGACTAAAGTACTTCCCAAGTCTTGTTTTTGAGCTTTCTACGTCAGATTCCTAAGTCTTTTATTGTACTTTCTGCTTTGGCTTCCTAAACTGTATGTAGTTCTCTACTAGTCAACTTCTATCTTGTTTAGTTCTTTCCCTTCAATTCTAGCTTATTTAGCTTCGCTCTATCAAATCCAATTTGTATTTACTTCCCTTTCAACTTTAATTAGTTGATTTGTGCTTAAAGTAAATTTCTAATTTGTATTGTAGCTTCGCTAAGTCGATTCCTAAATCTTTTAGTTCCTCTTTAGTATTAATCTTGTATTGTGCTTCTCTAGTCGTTCTTAAAGTTTAATTCGCTACTAGTCAGACTTCCAAATCTGTATTTTTCTTTGTCAGACTTTTCCCAAGTCTTGTATTGTAGCTTCTGTCTTCTATTCAACTTCCTTAAGTCTTTTTACTTTGCTAGTCAGACTTCTAATAGTTTCCTAATTTTTTGTGTCCTTCCCCTTTTGTCTGCTTCTGTAATTTTTCATTACCCTTTAATTTATTTATTGTACTTCTTCCTATTTGTTATAATTGTATTGCTTTCTCTTATCTCCTAATTTTTATACTTCGCTAAAGCGATTCCTAATTTTCATTTAGCTTCTCTAAGTCCTTTCCTAAATTGTATTTGCTTTCCAGCCTATTTAGCTTCCTAAGTCTTATATTCTCTCTAAATCAACTTCTAATCTTGTATTGATTTTTACTAACAGTTCCAACTTGTTTTTTTGCTTCTAAATATCGAATTTAGCTTTGTATTTAGGCTTCTGCTAATAACTTCCTAAGTCTTTATTTGGCTTCTCTAAGTCACTTCCTAACTTGTAATTGGCTTCTTATGTCAGCTTCCAAGTCTTGTATTGTAGCTGCTGCACAGTAACTAATGTCCCTTTTATGGGTTCTGCTACTAGTTCAGACTTCCTAAGTTTGTATTTTTTTGCTACTATCAGACTTCCTAATTTTATTGTATTCTCCGCCACTAACGAAGCTGTATTGTACTTCCTAGTCGTTTTAATCTGCTTTGTACCCCCTAACTATTGTCTTCTTGCTCTAAATCGGGTTTTTTTAAATTTTTGTTCTAACTTTTTTTATTTTTATAGTTCGCTTTAGCTTTAAGTCTTGTATTGTCCTTTCCCCAATAATCTTCTAAAAAATTTTTTAACTTTTCGAGCTTTTCCCAAATTTTATTTTCCTATTTGCATGAGATTCCAATTGTTTTTTTTTTGTCCCTACCCTTTTTTTATTTTCTCCTTGGAACTTCCCAAGTCTTTTTTTGTTCTTATGTAAACTTCCCAAAATTGTTTTAGCTTTTATGAACTTTCCAAGCTTTATTTTTTCTTCTTATAACTTCAGTTTGTTTTTCTTTCTATTCAACTTCTAAGTCTTGTTTTAGCTTCTGTATAGTCAAATTCCAATCTTGAATTGTAGCTTTGCAATTCAGACTTCCAATTTTTTATGTTTTGCTACTATCGACTTTAATCTTTTATTTTTTTCTTCTTCTAACTCCCCCTTTTGTATTGTAGAACCCCTTTTAAACTTCCTAATAAATTGTTTGAATTCTTACAGTCAAATTTCCAAGTCTTTAATGTAGCTTCTGCTACTAGTCAACTTCCTAAGTCCCCGTATTGACTTTGCACAAACTTCCAATCTTGTATTGGCTTTTTGCTACTACAACTTCCCAAGTCTTTATTTAGTTTCCCATACATTTCCTTTAAACTTTTTTAACCCCCTTATTTTCTGTCTTTTTGGGTCTTTTTAGATTCCTAAATCTTGTATTGTACTTTTCTAATTTAGACTTTCCTAAGTTTTTTCTTCTGGCCCCAATTTTTTTTTCTTGTATTTTTTTCCCCGCACTTCCTAAATTTTAAGGTTTCCCCTTTATGATTTTGCTTTAGTAGCCCTCTTAACTTCCTGTCCGTATTTCTTCTGTATGTCCCCCGTCTGTATTTTGCTTAGTAAATTCCCAATTTGATTTAATCTTAAAAGACTTCCTGCTTTTTTGAGCTTTCTAATGTCCCTTTTTTTTTATTTTTCAACTATAGATTCCTAAGTTTATTTACCCCCATTTTGCTTTCCCATTTTTTATTTTTTTATTCCCTCTGGGGAATTTTTGTTTTTGCTTTTGCATTTGTCGATTCTCTAAGGGCTTCCTAAGTCGATTGTAAATTTTCATTTTCTATTTTAGTTTGTATTTCCCCGTAATAGCTTCTAATCTTTTTGTTTTTTCCAAATTCCCCCTTTTTTTATTGCTTTGCTACATCAACTTTTTATGTACTTCTGCATATCAGATTCCTAAGTCTTGGGATTGTACTTCTGCACTAGTCCTCCTAAGTCCTTTTATGTAGCTTTTTCACTAAAAACTTCCAATTTTGTATTGTACTTCGCATCCAACTCCAAGTCTGTTTTTAATTTTTTCTATCAACTTTCCCAAGTCTTGTATTGTAGCTTTGACTATTAGACTTCCAAGTCTTGTATTGTAGCTTCTGCACTATTTAACTTCCAATTTTGTAAAATTTAACTTCCCCAACTTCCTTTTTTTATTGTACCTCTCTTAATCCCAATGTATTTTGCTTTGCCAACAAGATTCCTAAGTCTTTTTTTGTTCTGTACAGCCCCCTAAGTTTGTAGTTTTCCCCCAAAATTTTTAATTTTAATTTTTTTTTTACAGCAATTTCTTGTTTGTGCCCCCCTTTATCGATTTCCCAATCTTTTTTTTTTGCTTTCACTGGTTTTTTGAATTCTTTTCCCCTTTAAAATTAAATTTTTTTTTTTCGCCCCAATCTTTAAGTCTTTTTGTAGCTTTGCACTAGTAGACTTCCAAACTTGTATTTGGGTTTTTTTCAAATTTAATTTTTTTGTATTTTCTTTTCTATTTTCCCCCCTTTTTTTTTTGTAAAATTCTGCACTAGTCAAATTCCTAAGTCCTGTATTGTAGCTTCTGTTACTAGTCAGACTATCTAAGTCTTGTATTGTATATAGGCTTCTCTAGTAGTCAGACTTCCCTAAACTTGGTATTGTAGCTTCTGCGTAGACTAGTCAGACTTTTCCTAAGTCTTTGTATTGTACAGTTCTGTTACTAGTCAGACTTCCATATGTCTTGTATTGTAGCTTCTGTTACTAGTCAGACTTCCTAAGTCTTGTATGTAGCATTCTGTACTAAGTCAAGACATGTCCTAAGTCCTTTAATTGTAGCTTCTGTTACTAGTCATACTTCCTAAGTCTTGTATTTTTGTAGCTTCTGCTAGCTAGTCAGACTTCCTAAGTCTTTTATTGTAGCTTCTTTTTTTTTACTAAGTCAGACTTCCTATGTCTTGTATTGTAGCTTCTGTTACAGTCAGACTTGTTCCTAAGTCTTGGTAAATTGTAAATCTTCTGTTACTATTCAGACTTCCCTATGTCTTGTGAAATTGTGAGCTTCTGTTACTAATTCGAACTTCGCTAATCTTGTATTTGTACTTCTCTACTAAGTCAGACTGTCCTAAGTCTTGTGTTGTAGCTGCCTGCTGCTACTAGTCACACTTCCTAAGTCTTTTGTTGTGAGCTTCTGCTATAGTCAGACTTCTAAGTCTTGAATCCATTCTCATTTTTTGTTTGGAAATCTTTATATAACATTCTCAGATAAAGAATCTTTATCCCTATCCAAAAATTAAAAACTTTTAAAAATCGAATTGGTTCAACATTCAAAAAGAAAATTCATTCAACAAATACCTTTACAGCAAATATGTGGAACATTAAAATAACTCTAGTCCATAATTTGCTTATTGTATCTGGTATTTGGCTGTGAGAGTGATTCTGGTACTGAACATGTGTTACTGTTAGAGAGTGAGTCTGTATGTACCTGTCTGTACTTATGAGAGTGAGTAGTCCGGTACAATACCTGGTGTTACTTATGAGGGAAGAATTCTGTTATGTACCTGGGTTACTTGGTGAGAGAGTGGGACACATGGCACGTACCCTTGTGTTACTTATGAGAGAGTGAGCCTGGTATGTACTTGGTGTTACTTATGAGGAGTGCGTCTGGTAATACCAGGTATTACTGTATGAGGGGAGTGAGTACTGGTACGTACCTGGTTTACTTATGAAGAGTGAATCTGCAACGTATATCTGCGTATTTGAGAGATGAGCCTGCAACATACCTGGTGTTACTTGTTTAGAGAGTGTGTTTGGCTAAGGAACCTGGTTTAGCTTGTTATAGAGTGAGTCTGTTTACGTACATGGTGTTACTTGAGAGAGAGTAAGTCTTGTACGTACCTTGTGTTACTTATGAGCGAATGAGTGTGGTACGTACCTGGTGTTACTTGTGAGTGAATCTGGTAGGTGCCTGGTGTTACTTGAGAGAGAGTGAGTCTGCTACGTACCTCGTGTTACTTGTGAGAGAGTGAGTCTGCTACGAAGCTTGAGTTACTTTGAAAGAGAGTGAGTTTGAACTACGTATCTGGTGTTACTTGTGAGAGAGTGAGTCTGCTACGTACCTGGTGTTACTAGTGAGAGAGTGAGTCTTGTACTTACTTGGTGTTACTTGAAAGAGAGTGAGTCTGGTACACACCAGCTGTTACCTGTGAGAGAGTGAGTCTGGTACGTACCTAGTGTTACTTGAGAGAGAGTGAGCCTGATACGTCCCTGGTCTTACTTGTGAGAGAGTGAGTCTGGTACGTACTTGGTGTTACTTGAGAGAATGTCTGGGACGTACCTGATGTTACTTATGAGGGAGTGAGTCTGGTACGTACCTGGTGTTAATTGTGAGGGAGTGAGTCTGGTACGTACCTCGTCTTACTTGTGATTGAGTGAGTTTGGTACTTAAACCTGGTGTTTACTGGTGGAAAGAGTGACTCTGGTACGTACATGGTGATACTTGTGAGACATGAGTGTGTTACGCACCTGTGTTACTGTGAAAGAGTGAGTCGCTACGTGTCCTTGTGTTACTTTGAGAGATGAGTCTAGAACGTATATGTGTTATTTTATGAGGGAGTATGAGTCTGGTACATTCCAGTTGTTACTTGTGAGGGAGCTAGTCTGGAACGTACCTGGTGTTACTTGTCAGGGAGTGTTCTGGTACGTACCTCACGTTACTTGGTGAGGTGGAGTGAGTCTGGTACGTACCCTGGTGTTTACTTCTTACAGTGTGAGTCTGTACGTTACATGGTGATACTTTTCGAGGGAGTGAGTTTGGTAAACGTACCTGGTGTTACTTATGAGGAAGTGAGTCTGGTACGTACCTGGTATTACTTGAGAGAGAGTCTGCTACCTCCCTTTTTTTAATTGTGAGAGAGTGAGCCTGTTACGTACTTGTGTTACTTTTTGAGAAGAGTGAAGACGGGCTACGTACCTGGTGTAGAACTTTGTGGATAGAGAGAGTCGGAATGTACTGGAGTTACCAGAGAGAGAGTAAGACTGGAACGTGCCTGGTGTTACTTATGAGGAAGTGAGTCTGGTACGTTCCTGGTCCATTTGTGAGTGAATCTGGTACGCACCTGGTGTTACTTGTGAGAGAGTGAGTCTGCTACGTATGTGGCGTTACTTGAGAGTGAGTCTGCTACCTACCTGGTGTTACTTGTGAGAGAGTGAGTCTGGGACGCACCTGGTGTTACTTGTTAGTGAATCTGGTACGTACCTGGTGTTACTTGTGAGAGATTGAGTCTGGTACGTACTTGGTGTTACTTGTGATAGAGTGAGTGTGGTACTCACCTGGAGTTACTTGTGAGAAAGAGAGTCTGCTGCGTACCTGGTGTTACTTGTGAGAGAGTGAGTCTGCTACGTAAATGGTGTTACTTGTGAGTGAGTCTGGTGCGTACTTGATGTTACTTGAGAGAGAGTAAGTCTGGTACGTACCTGGTGTTACTTTTGAGAGAGTGAGTCTGGTATGTACTTGGTGTTACTTGAGAGAGAGTGAGTCTTGTACGTACCTGGAGATACTTGTGGGAGAGTGAGTGTGGCATGTACCTGGTGTTACTTGTGAGAATGCAAGTCTGCTACGTACCTGGTGTTACTTGTGAAAGAGTGACTCTGGTACGTATAAAGTGTTACTTTTGAGGGAGTATAGTCTGGTTCGTTCTTGATGTTACTAGTGATAAAGTGAGTCTGGTACGTACTGGTGTTACTTGTGAGGGACTGAGTCTGGCACGTACGTGGTGTTACTTGTGAGACAGTGAGTCTGGTACGTGCTTGTTGTTATTTGTGAGAGAGTGAGTGTGGGATGCACCTGGTGTTACTTGTGAAAGAGTGAGTCTGCTACGTGCATGGTGTTACTTGTGATAGAGTGAGTATTGCACGTACCTGGTGTTACTTATGAGGAAGTGAGTCTGGGACGTACCTGGTGTTTGACTTGTGTATATAGTAATCGGTAACTACGTGTGTTACTGTGTGAGAGAGTGGAGTCTGGTATATTACATGGTGTTACTATGAGGAGCGAGTCGGTACTTTTCACTTGGGTGTTACTTGTGATGGAGTGAGTCTGGTACTTACCTGCGGTATGTGTGAGGCAGTGAGTCTGGTACGTACGTTGTGTTACTTCTTGTAATAAAGTTGGTAGAATTACCGACAATACTTTACATATTGTCGGTGTTACTTCTTAGAGAGTGAGTCTGGTATGTACCTGGTGATACTTTTGAGAGAGTGAGTCTTGTACGTACCTGGTGTTACTTATGAGGAAGTGAGTCTGGGACGTACCTGGTGTTACGTGTGAGAGAGTGAATCTCGTAAGTACCTTGTGTTACTTGTGAGAGAGTGAGTCTGGTACGTGCCTGGTGTTACTTGTGATAGAATAAGTGTGGAACGCACCTGGTTTTACTTGTGAAAGAGTGAGTCTGGTACTTACCTGGTGTTACTTGAGAGAGAGTCTGCTACGTACCTCGTGTTACTTGTGAGAGTGTGATTCTGCAACTAATCGTTGTTACTTGAGAGAATGTCTGGGTTAAAAAAACGTTCCAGGTGTTACTTAGAGGGAGGTGAGTCTGGTACGTATCTTGTGTTATTAATGAGGGAATTGAGTCGTACGTACCTGGTGTTACTTTTGAAAGAGTGAGTATGGTAACATACTGTGTAACTTGAGAGAGAGAGCGTCTTTCATACTTGACGCTGGTGTTAACTTGTTATCGAGTGAGTCTGCTATGTACCTGTGTTACTTTGAGAGAGGAGATTAGGCTCACGTACCTGGTTTTACTTTTGGGCAGTGATGTCTGCTTGCACCTGAATTACTTGTGAGAGAGGTGAGTCTGGATACTTACTTTGGTAGTTACTTTAGGTGGGGGGGAGAAGTAAGTCTGGTACGGTGCCTGGTTTTAACATGTGAGAGAGTGAGTCTGGTAGCCCCGTACTTTGGTGTTACTTGAGACAGAGAGAATCTGGGTACGGTACCTGGTGTTACTTGTGAGAGGGTGAGTGATCTGGTACACTTGTGTATACTTGAGAGGGATGAGAGTCTGTGCGTACACTGGTGTTTACTTGTAAGAGAGCGAGGCTGTACGTACATGTGTTCCTTGTGGAGAGTGAGTCTTTGCAACGAACTGGTTTTACTTGTGAGAGAGTGAGTGTGGTAATGTAACGTGGTGTTACTTGAGAGAGAGAGGTGTGTATGTACCGTGTGTTACTTGTGAGGAGAGTGAGTCCTGATACATTACCTGCTGTAACTTATGAGGCAGTGGAGTCTGGTACGTACATGATGTTAATTGTGAGGGAGTGAGTCCTGGTACGTACCTAAGGATCGTCTTACTTGTGAGGAGTGATTTGTACGGTAACCTGAGTTGTACTGGTGAAAGAGTGACTCTGGTACGTACATGGTGAAAATATTGAGACAATGAGTGTGGTACGCACCTGGTGTTACTTTGACAGAGTGAGTCTGCCCCCCCTACGTAACCTTTGTTTTACTTGTGAAGAGGAGTGAATTCAGTACGTATATGGTTATTTATGCGGGAGTAGAGTCCTGGACATTCCAGGTGTTACTTGTGAGGACTAGTCTGGTACGTACCTTGTTATACTTGTCAGGGAGTGGTCTGGTACGTACTCACTTTACTAGTTGAGGGAGGTAGATCGGGTAAGACCCTGGTGTTGCTTCTTACAGTGTGAGTCGTGGTACGTACCGGTGAAACTTGCTAGGGAGTGAGTTTGTTACGTACTTTTGTTACTTATTAGGAAGTAGTCTGGACGTACTGGTTAACTGAAAAGAGTCTGCTCCACTCCCTTTACTTAATTGTGAGAGCGAGAAGGTCTGTTACGTACTTGGTGTTACGTTTGAGAGAGAGAGACGGCTACGTACCTGGTTGTTACTTTTGTGAGAGAGTGATTCTGGTACTACCCTGGTTGTTACTTGTGAGAGTGAGTCTTGTACGTACCTGTGGTTACTGGAGTGATAGTGATCCGGAATAATACCTGGTGTACTTGTGAGGGAGGTGTGTCTGGTACGTGCCTGGTGTTGACTATGTGAGTGAGTAAAGAGTTCTGGTACCACTTGGCATTAAATGTGAGAGATTGACTCTGTACGTACCTATGTTACTGTGAAAGAGTGAGTCTTTCTACGATACTTGGTGTTACTTGTTAGAGAGTTAGTCCTTTGCTAACGAAACCTGGTGTTACTTGTGAGAGAGTGGAGTGACCCTACGTACCTGGCGTTACTTGTGAAACAGGTTTATTCCTCTACGTGCCTGGTGTTACACTTGTGAAGAGAGTAAGTCGATAACGTAGACTGGTGTTACTTAGAAGTGTATTCTGGTACGTGCCTTGGTGTTACTTGAGTCAGACTGAGTCTCGTACGTACCTGGTGTTGCTTGTGAGAGAGTGAGTCGGCTACGTACATGGCGTTACTTGTGAGACAGTCTGCTACGTTGCCGGTGTTACTTGTGAGACAGGGAGTCTGGTCGTTCCTGGGTGTTACTTGTGGAGGGATGAGTCTTGGTACGTGGCCTGGCCGTTACTTGTGACAGTGATAGATTCAGGTACGGCACTTGGCGTTACTTGTGAGAGAGAGAGTCTGGTACGTGCCATTTGTTACTTGTGAGAGAGTGAGTCTGGCACGTACCTGGTGTTACCTGCTAGAGAGTGAGTCTCCTACGTAACTCTTATTACTTTTGAGAGAGTGAGTCTGCTACGTTCCTGGTGTTACTTTTGAGAGAGTGAGTCTGGTACGTCCTTGTGTTACTTGAGATAGAGTGAGTCTGGAACGTACCTGGTGTTACTTGTGAGACAGTGAGCCTGGTACGTACCAGGTGTTACTTGAGATAGAGTGAGTCTTGTACATACCTGGTGTTACTTAAGAGAGGAGGCGAGTCTGCTACGTTCCTGGAGTTACTTTGTGAGAGAGTGAGTCTGGTACGTATCCTGTCTTACTGAGAAGTGAGTCTGTACAACCAGGTGTTAACTAGAGAGAAGTGAGTCTGCTACGTTCCGGTGTTAACTTTCGAGGGAGTGATTCCTGGTACGACCTGGTGTTACTGAGATAGAATGAGGTCGTACATACCTGGTGGTTACATTGACAAGAGAGTGAGTCCTGCTTACGTTTCGCTGGTGTTTACTTCTGAGCAGAGTGAGTCTGCTGCTATTCTGTTTTACTATGTGAAGAGAGAGTCTGGTACATACCTTGTTGTTTTACTTGAATAGAGTGAGTCTTGTAATTACTGTTCAGACATGTGAGAGAGAGAGTCGTGGTACATCCTGGAGATACTTAATAAGATAGTGATTTATTTGTACTACCTGGTTGCTACTTGAGGGGGAGAGTGAGTCTTGGTTACGTACCTGGTGTTACTTGTGATTGAGTGAGTCTGCTACGTACCTGGTGTTACTTGTGAGACAGTTAGTCTGCTACGTTGCTGGTGTTACTTTTGAGAGAGTGAGTCTGGTACGTACCTGGTGTTACTTTTTGAGAGAGTGAGACTGGTACTTACCCTGGAGTTTTCGAGTGTGACAAAAGTGAGTCTGGTACGCACCTGGTGTTACTTGTGAGAGAGTGAGACTGGTACGTACCTGGTGTTACTTGTTATAGAGTAAGTCTGCTACGTAACTGGTTTTACTTCTGAGAGAGTGAGTCTGCTATGTTCCTGGTGTTACTTTTGATAGAGTGAGTCTCGTACGTACCTGGTGTTACTTGAGATATAGTGAGTAAGGTACATACATGGTGTTACTTGAGAGAGTGAGTCTGGTACGTACCTGGTTTTACTTGTGAGAGAGCGAGTCTTCTTCGTACATGGTGTTACTTGTGAGAGAACGAGTCTCGTACGTAATTGGTGTTACTTGAGATAGAATGAGTCTGGTATGTACCTGGTGTTACTTGTGAGAGAGTGAGTCTGGTACGTACCTGGTGTTACTTTTGAGGGAGTGAGTCTGGAACATACCAGGTGTTACTTTTGAGGGAGTGAGTCTGGTACGTGCCTGGTGTTACTTGTGAGTGAGTAGAGTCTGGTACGCACTTGGCAGTACTTGTGAGAGATTCAGTCTGGTATGTACCTGGTGTTACTTGTGAATGTGTCAGTCTTCAACGTACCTGGTGTTACTTGTGAGCGAGTGAGTCTGCTACGTACCTGGTGTTACTTGTGAGAGAGTGAGTCTGCTACGTAACTGGTGTTACTTGTGAGTGTGTGAGTCGGTTACGTACCTGGTGTTACTTGTGAGACAGTTAGTCCGCTACGTTGCTGTTAAGTAACTAGAGGTGAGAGTGATCCTTGAGTACAACCCTGCTGTTACCTTGTGAGAGAAGAGAAGTCTGGTACATACCTGTTTGTTTCCTTGTGAGGAAGGTGAGTTCTTGCTACTGCCTGGTGTTACTTGTGAGTGAGTTAAGTCTTGTACGCACATGGCCGTTTACTTTTGAGAGAGTGAGTCTTGTAAGTACCTTTTGTTACTTGTGAGAAAGTGAGTCTGCTACGTACCTGGTGTTACTTGTTAAAGAGTGAGTCTTCTACGTTCCTGGTGTTACTTGTGAGAGAGTGAGTCTGCGACGTACCTTGTGTTATTTGTGAGAGAGTGAGTCTTCTACGTTCCTGGTGTTTGACTTTGTGAGAGAGTGAGTCCTGCTACTACTTGTGTTACTTGAGAGAGAGGGGGAGTCTAGTAATCGAAGCTGGTGTTACTTGTAAGAAATGATCAAGTACGTACCGTGGTGTGACTTGTGAGAGAGTGAGTCTAGTACGTACCTGGTGTTACTTGTGAGACAGTTAGTCTGCTACGTTGTTGGTGTTACTTGTGACAGAGTTAGTCTGGTACGTTCCTGGTGTTTCTTGTGGGAGAGTGAGTCTGGTACGTACCTATGTTTCTTGTGAGAGATGAGTCTGGAACAAACCTGGGTGTTACTTGTGATGGAGTGAGTCTGGTACGTGCCTGGTGTTACTCGTGAGTGTGTAGAGTCTGGTACGCACTTGGCGTTATTTGTGAGAGAGTGAGTCTGGCACGTGCCTTTTGTTACTTGTGAGAGAGTGAGTCTGATACTTACCTGGAGTATACTTGTGAGAAAATGAGTCTCGGTACGTACCTGGTTATTTGATAGAAGAGAGTGTGGTCTCACCTTGTGTGTTACTTGTGAGAGAAGTGAGTCTGGTACGTACCTGATTTTACTTAGAGGAGTCCTGGTAACTACCTTGTGTGTTACTTGTGATCCGAGTCCTGTACGTACCTTGTTTTACTTGTGGAGAGAGTGATGTCTGCTACGAACGTGTTACTTGTTAGAAGATTGATCTTCTACTTAAACTGGTGTTACTTGTGAAAAGTGAGTCTAGTACGTACCTGGTTGTTACTTTGGTAGAGGAGTCTGGTACGTACCTGGTGTATACTTTTGAGAGAGTGAGTCTGCTACTGTGACCTTGAGTGTTATTTGTTAGAGCGAGTTAGCGACAGCTACGTACGGTGTTACTTGTGAGAAATTGAGTCGGCTACGTACCTGGTGGTTACTTGTGAAAGAGTTAGTCTGCTACGTCGCTGTGTTACTTGAGAAGAGTGCGTCCTAGTACGAGGTGGTGTTACTTGAGAGTGTGTGAGTCTGGTACTACCTGGTGTTTACTTGTGACACAGTGAGTCTGGTACCTACCTTGGTGTTACTTGTGAGATAGTGAGTCTGGTACGTACCTGGTGTTACTTGTGAGGGAGTGAGTCTGGAACATACCTGGTGTTACTTGTGATAGAGTGAGTCTGCTACGTACCTGGTGCTACTTGTGAGTGAGTGAGTCGGTTACGTACCTGGTGTTACTTGAGAGACAGTTAGTGTGCTACGTTGCTGGTGTTACTTGTGAGAGATTGAGTCTTGTACGTACCTGGTGTTACTTGTGGTAGAGGTGAAGTCCCCCCTGGGGGTATATGCTGTGTTACTTTTGAGAAAGTGAGTCTGGAACATACCTGGTGTTTCTTATGACGAAGTGAGTTTGGTACGTGCTTGGTGTTACTTGTGAGTGAGTAGAGTCTGGTACACACTTGGCGTTACTTGTGAAAGAGCGAGTCTTGTACGTACCTTTTGTTACTTGTGAGAGAGTGAGTCTGGTACTACCTGGAGTTTACTTGGTGAGAAAAGTGATTGTGTGTACGAACGAAGTGGTTATTGTTAGAGAGTGATTGTTGTTGTGCACCTAGTGTTTTACTTGTGAAAGAGTTAGGTCCTTCTACATACCTGGTGTTCCTTGTGAGAAAGTGATTGCTACGTAACCTTGTGTTACTTGTAGAGAGTGAGTATGCTACGTACCAGGTGTTTACTTGTGAAACATCTAGTCCAGCTACGTTGCTGGTGTTACTTGTGAGAGAGTGAATCTAGTAACGTACCAGGTGTTAACTTGCTGGGAAAGTGAGTTCCTGGTACGTACCTGTGTTAACTGTGAAGAGAGTGAATCTGGTTACGTAACTGTGTTACTGTGAGACAGTTATCTGCTACGTTTTGCTGTATTACTTGTGAGAGAATGAGTCGTGGTACTTTTCCTGGTGTTTAACGTAGTGGGAAAGTTAGTTTGGTACGGACCTATGTTACTTGTGAGAGATGAGTCTGGTAACGTACCTGGTGTTACTTGTGAGAGAGTGATCAGCTACGTATCCTGGTTTACTTGTGAGAGGGGGGGAGTGAGTCTGCTACGATACCTGTTGTTTACTTGTGAGAATGTGAGGTCGGCTACGTACCTGTGTTACATGTGAAACAGTTAGTCTGCCTTCTTTGCTTGTGTTACTTGTGAGAGAGTGAGTCTGGTACGTTTCCTTGGTGTTACTTGTGGGAGAGAGAGTCTGGTACATACATGGTGATACTTTTAGAGAATGAGTGCTAGGAACATACCTGGTGTTAACTTGTGAGGAGTGAGTCTGTACGTGCCTGGTGTTCTCGTGAGTGAGTAGGAGCCTGGTACGCACTGCTGTACTTGTGAGAAAGTTCATCTGGTACTACCTGGAGGTTACTTGTGGAAAAGTCAACTGGTTAGCGCCACCTGGTGTACTTGTGAGAAGTGAATCTGGGACAGTACCTGGTGTTTACTTGTTATAGGAGTTAGTCCTGCAACGTTAACTGGTGTTACTTGTGAGAGAGTGAGTCTGCTACGGTTTCTGGTGTTACTTTTGAAGAGAGTGATTCTCGACGTTCCAGGTGTTTGCTTGAGAAGTGAGTCTTGTATGTACCTGGTGTTACTTTGAGAGAACGAGTTCATCTATGTACATGAGATTTACTTGTGGAGAGAGTGAGTCTGGACGTACCTGGTGTTACTTGAGATAGAGTGAGTCTCGCACGTACCTGGAGTTACTTGAGAGAGTGAGTCTGGTACATACCTGGTGTTTCTTGAGAGAGAGTGAGTCTGCTACGTTCCTGGTGTTACTTCTGAGAGAGTGAGTCTGCTGCGTGCCTGGTGTTACTTGTGAGAGAGTGAGTCTGGTACATACCTTGAGTTACTTGAGAGAGAGTGAGTCTGCTACCTTCCTGGTGTTACTCGTGAGACAGTGAGTCTGGTACGTACCTGGTGTTTCTTGAGAGAGAGCGAGGCTGCTACGTATCTGGTGTTACTAGTGAGAGTGGGAGTCCGAAGCGTACTTGGTGTTACTCGTATGACAGTGAGTCTGGTACGTACCAGGTGTTGCTTGTAAGAGAATGAGTCTTGTACGTACCTGGTTTTACTTGAGAGAGAGTCTGCTACGTACCTGGTGTTAGTTGTGAAAGAATGAGTCTGGTACGAACCTGGTGTTACTTGTGAGAGAGTGAGTCTGGTACATATCTGGTGTTTCTTGTAGGAGAGTGTGTCTGGTACGTACCTGGTGTTACTTGTGAGTGAGTGAGTCTGGAACATACCAGGTATTACTTGTGAGGGAGTGAGTCTGGTTAACGCCGGCCTTGCTTACCTTGTGAGTGAGTAATCCTGGTACGCACTTGGCGTTACTTGTGAGAAAGGTCAGTCCTGGTACTTACCGGAGTTACTTTGTGAGAAAAGTGAGTCTGGTACGTTTTACCTGGTGTAATTTGTTAGAGAGGTGAGCGGTGGTAATCGCACCTGGTGCTTACTTGTGAGAGAGTGAGTCAGGTACATACCTGTGATTACATGACAGTAAGTCTGATACGTACTTTGGTTAACTTGTGAGAAAGTGAATGTGGAACGCACCTGGTGAAAACTTGTTAGGTGAGTGAGTCTGCCACTGTAACTGTTTTACTTGTGAGAGAGTGAGTCTGCTACGTTTCTGGTGTTACTTTTGAAGAGAGTGAGTCCTCGTAACGTCCTGGTGTTAGTTGAGATAGAGTGAGTCAGTACGTACTTGTGTTGCTTGATAGATGAGTCTGGTAACGTACCTGGTGTTACTGTGAGAGAATGAGTCCTTCTACTACCTGGTTTACTTGTATAGAGGATCTGGTATACATACATGGTGTTACCTTAAGAAGAGTGAGTCTGTACGTTCCTGGTGTTACTTGTGAAGAGTGAGATCTGGTACGTACCTGGTGTAAACTTTGAGAATATAGTGAAGTCATGACATACCAGTGTACTTAGAGAGATAGTGAATCCCCTGCTACAGTTCCTGGTGTACTTTCTGAGAGAGTGAGTCTGCCTGCGTTGCCTGTGTGTTACTTGTGGAAGAGTGTGTTCCTGGTTCATACCTTATTGTTAACATGAGAGAGAGTGAGTCTGCTACTTCCTGGTGTACCAGTGGGGGGGGGATAGTTGAGTTGGTACGGACTCGTGGTGTTTCTTGTGAGAAGATAGTGTGGCTTGCTGACGTAGTCTTGGTGATACTTGTGAAGTTTGAGTTTTTGTTGCAGACTTACTTAGCGTGTTACCGTATGACATAGTGGGAAGTCCATGGTACGTACGCGTCCTGGGGGGGAGTGTATTTATGCAGGGATTGTAACGCGGCCAGCGAGACATATACCCGACGCCGGAGGTATTAAAACAAAGTCTCTTCTCTTCGATCACCTAGCGGGCCGAGAGTGTGTGAGTTACTAGAGATGCTAGCTTCCATCTTACATTACGCTGCCCACATGTGGAGATAACTAAGGATACCTCGCGTAGAGCTGGAGGCACGTCTACCCACGGCCGGTAGGTGAGTATGATAAACAAGCGACTCGTAGACTGGGTATCATTGATCTCAGTACCCGATTTGAAACCAATATCTAGGACGGATCGACAATAACGGTACCGCGTTGTGTGATCATGGGGGGGTTCTGTCTCAGATAGCTGTTGCTTTGCTAGTCTACATTAGCGCGATCCGGTCGGTAGAAACTAGTTCGAACGAGAGTTACCAATAACTAACCAGGAGCAATCATGTGAGAGAGTGAGACTGGTATGTAACTTTGTAGATAGTGGAGAGAAGTTAGTCTAGTACAACCTTGAGTGTTTCTTGTAGAGTGAGTTAGTTGGCATACGTACCATGTGTTACTTCTGATTGAGATAGTCAGGAACGTTCCGATGTAACTGTGTAGGTAGACGTGTGTATGGTACGTATCTTGTGCTTACTAACTAGTGTAATGGAGTTGAGTCCGAGGTACTGCCTTGGTGTTACTTGTGATTGTAGTAGAGTCACGTAAGCTACTGGCACTTTCTTGTGAGAGAGTGAGTCTGTTACTTTACCATGAGTTAATTGTTAGAAAAAAGTGAGTCTGGTACGTTCCCAGGTGTTATTGGTAGATAGTGAGTGTGTGTACTCACCTGGTTGTTACTGAGAGAAGAGTGAGTCTGGTACTTACCTTGTGTTACAAGAGAGTTGAGTCCTGGACGTACCTGGTGTTTACTTGAGATAGAGTGAGTCAGGTATTCCAGTTGTTACTTTAGAGAGTGAGTCTGGAACGTACCTGGTGTTACTAATGTGAGAAGCATGCGTCTTGTACGTTACCTGGTATATTTGGAGAGTAGAGTCTGCTACGTACCTGGTTAGTTGTGAAAGAATGAGTCTGGTACGAACCTGGTGTGTATTTGATAAGAAGTTAGTCTATTACATACCTGGTGTTTCTTTTCTTGAGATAGATGAGTCTGGTACATACCTGAGATACTTGTGAGATAGTGAGTCTGTAATTACCTTGGTGTTACTTGAGATAGAGTTAGTTAGGTACGTTCCGAGGTTGTTACTTGAGAGAGTGAGGTCAGGAATCGTACCTGGTGGTACTTGTGAGAGAGCGAGTCTTCAACGTACATGGTGTAACTTGAGGAGAGAGAGAGTCTGGTACAACCTGGTGTTACTTGAGATAGAGTGAGTCTGTACATACCTGGTATTACAGAGAGAGAGTGAGGTTCTGGTACATACCTGGTGCTGACTTTAGAGAGGAGTGAGTCTGGTTACATACTTTGTGTTACTTGAGAGAGAGCGAGTCTGCTACGTTCCTGGTTGTTACCTTCTTAGAGATTGAGTCTGCTGCGTGCCTGGTGTTACTTGTGAGTGAGCGAGTCTGGTACGTAACCTGGTGTTTTCTTGAGAGAGAGTCAGCTACGTACCTGGTGATACATGTGGAAAGAAAGTCTGGTACTAACGCCTGGTGTTATTTCTAAGAGAGTTAGTCTAGTACCTACTGGTGTATGTCATGTGAATAAGTTAATCTTGTACATACCTGGAGTACTTGTGATATAGTGAGCCTTGTAAGTACCTGGTTCTACATGTGAGAGAGTTGAGTCTGGTACATGCCTGGAGTTACTTTGTGAGATAGTGGAGTCTTGTACGTAGACCTGGTGCTACTTTAAAGAGAGTGAGTCTGGTACTAACTTTTTGTTACTTGTGAGAGAGTGCGTGTTTCAGTAAGTAACATCACACCACCATCTTTCACCTTATATACAACTTACCTACCATTAACTGCCACCCATCATCACTTTACAAATATTAAGTCGTGTTGATATATAAAATAAACATGCCACTTTTGTAAATAATTTTTTTTAAATTCCCCCTGAAAATAAAATGACTACGATATTGATTTACAAATTTTAAAATAGTAAACAAAATGTTTCATATAAATATTTCAAGTATCTGTAAGCAAACAATGTAAACTCTCAAAAATAACGAGGAATAGAAATTTCCCATAGAGAGATAAAGGGGATTTTCCCAGGAGAGCATCCAGTTGTTTACCCATATAATAACCTTCATCCAAACACACTCCCTCACCCCACGTTACCAACACACTCCCTCACCCCACGTTTACCAAATCAACACTCCCTCACCCTACGTTTATACCAAACACACTCCCTCACCCACGTTACCAAACACACTCCTCACCCCACTTTACCAAACACTCTCCCTCACCCCACGTTTACCAAAACACTCTCCACGCTCACCCCACTTACCAAAAACACTCTCCCCTCACCCCACGTTACCAACACATCCTCCCCTCACACCCCACGTTACCAAACACTCTCCCTCACCCATCTTTACAAACACTCTCCCACACGCCCACGTTACCAAACACTATCTCACCCCACGTCACCAAACACAGGAATACTCCCTCACTCCCACGTTACCAAACACACACCCTCACCGCCACGTTTACCAAACACACTCACTCACCCCTCGTCATTACAAACACTCTCCCTCACCCACGTAACCAAACACACACCTTCACCCCACTTTAATCCAAACACTCCCTCACCCCCACGTACCAAACACACTGGCTCCCTCACCCCACGTTACCACAGCTCTCCCTCACCCCTACGGTTAACCAACACACTCCCTCACCCCACGTTACCACTACACTTCTCCCTCTACCCCAGTCAGTTACCAAACACACTCCTCACCCCACTTTACCAAACACTCCCCTCACACCCACGTTACCACCACACCCCTCACCCCCCGATTACCTAACACACTCCCTCACCTGACGGTACCAACACTCTCTCCTCACCCCACGTTACCAAACACACTCTCCTCACCCCACGTTTACCAACACACTGTCGTACCCTCACCCACGTTTTACAAAACACACTCCCTCACCTCCACGATACCAAACCACACTCCCTCACCCCACGTACCAAACACTCTCCTCACCCCACGTTACCAAAAAACACACTCCCTTCACAGCCCACTTACCCAACACACTCCCTCTACCTCCACGTTACCAAACACTCCACCCTCACTTCTCTGCTAACTAGTCCAGACTTCCTAAGTCTTGTACAGTAGCTCTGCTACTAGTCGAGGACTTCCTAAGTCTTAGTATTGTTTGTTAGCTTCTGCTACTAGTCAGACTTCCTAAGTCTTGTATTGAGATTATTCCGCCTGCTACTAGTCAGGACTTCCTATTCTTGTATTGTGTTAAAGCTTCTGCTACTAGTTAGACTTCCTAAGTCTTGTATTGTAGCTTCTGCTCCTTTTGTCAGACTTCTTAAGTCTTTTTATTTTATTTTTTTTTATTATATTGTTAAATTGACGCTTCTGACTACTAGTCAAACTTGCCTAAGTCTTGTATTGTAGCTTCTGCTACTAGTTTGTTCCAGACTTCCGGGTCCTGAATGTCTTGTATTGTACGATTCTGCTACAAGTCAATACCATTTCCTATGTCTTGTATTGTAAGCTTCAGCATCTAGTCAGACTTTCCTAAATCATGTATAGTAGCTTCTGCTGACTAGTCTTCACACTTCCGTATGTCCATGTATAGTAGCTATCTGCTTCTAGTCCAGACTTCCTAAGTGCATGTATTGTTACTTCTGCTACTAGTTAGACTTTTTTTTTATGTTTTTTTTTTATTTTTTACTTTTTTTTTTTTTTCTTTTTTTTTTTGTTTATCCTAAGTCTTTGTATTGTAGCTTCTGGCTATCTAGTCAGACCTTCCAAGTCTTGTATTGTGTGTGTTGGCTTCATGCTACTGAGTGTCAGACTTTCCTAAGGTTAGTATAGTAGCTTCTCTGCTACTAGTCAACTTCCTAAGTCTTGTATTGTAGCTTCTGTTACTAGTCAGACTATCTAAGTCTTGTATTGTATATAGGCTTCTCTAGTAGTCAGACTTCCCTAAACTTGGTATTGTAGCTTCTGCGTAGACTAGTCAGACTTTTCCTAAGTCTTTGTATTGTACAGTTCTGTTACTAGTCAGACTTCCATATGTCTTGTATTGTAGCTTCTGTTACTAGTCAGACTTCCTAAGTCTTGTATGTAGCATTCTGTACTAAGTCAAGACATGTCCTAAGTCCTTTAATTGTAGCTTCTGTTACTAGTCATACTTCCTAAGTCTTGTATTTTTGTAGCTTCTGCTAGCTAGTCAGACTTCCTAAGTCTTTTATTGTAGCTTCTTTTTTTTTACTAAGTCAGACTTCCTATGTCTTGTATTGTAGCTTCTGTTACAGTCAGACTTGTTCCTAAGTCTTGGTAAATTGTAAATCTTCTGTTACTATTCAGACTTCCCTATGTCTTGTGAAATTGTGAGCTTCTGTTACTAATTCGAACTTCGCTAATCTTGTATTTGTACTTCTCTACTAAGTCAGACTGTCCTAAGTCTTGTGTTGTAGCTGCCTGCTGCTACTAGTCACACTTCCTAAGTCTTTTGTTGTGAGCTTCTGCTATAGTCAGACTTCTAAGTCTTGAATCCATTCTCATTTTTTGTTTGGAAATCTTTATATAACATTCTCAGATAAAGAATCTTTATCCCTATCCAAAAATTAAAAACTTTTAAAAATCGAATTGGTTCAACATTCAAAAAGAAAATTCATTCAACAAATACCTTTACAGCAAATATGTGGAACATTAAAATAACTCTAGTCCATAA
Organism: Cherax quadricarinatus; assembly: GCF_026875155.1. Lineage (NCBI taxonomy): Eukaryota > Metazoa > Arthropoda > Malacostraca > Decapoda > Parastacidae > Cherax > Cherax quadricarinatus. The sequence goes on along the minus strand of NC_069455.1, from coordinate 857,548 downwards.
TTTGCTTATTGTATCTGGTATTTGGCTGTGAGAGTGATTCTGGTACTGAACATGTGTTACTGTTAGAGAGTGAGTCTGTATGTACCTGTCTGTACTTATGAGAGTGAGTAGTCCGGTACAATACCTGGTGTTACTTATGAGGGAAGAATTCTGTTATGTACCTGGGTTACTTGGTGAGAGAGTGGGACACATGGCACGTATCCTTGTGTTACTTGTGAGAGAGTGAGTCTAGTACGTATATGGTGTTATTTATGAGGGAGTAGAGTCTGGTACATTCCAGTTGTTACTTGTGAGGGAGCTAGTCTGGTACGTACCTGGTGTTACTTGTCAGGGAGTGTGTCTGGTACGTACCTCACGTTACTTGTGAGGGAGTGAGTCTGGTACGTACCTGGTGTTACTTCTTACAGTGTGAGTCTGGTACGTACCTGGTGATACTTGCGAGGGAGTGAGTTTGGTACGTACCTGGTGTTACTTATGAGGAAAATAGTCTTTTAGTACCCGGTTTAAATTTAAAAGAGTCTGCTCCCTCCCTTTTCTTAATTGTGGGGCAGAAGGGTCTGTTACGTAATTGGTGTTACTTTGAAAGGGAAAAGGAGCGGTACGTAAACCCGGTTTTTACTTTTTTGAGAGAGTGATTTTGGTACTTTCCCCGGTTTTTACTTGGGGGGAGTGATTTTTGTAGTACCTGGGGGTTACTTGGGTGGGAAAATGGGGTCCGGAAAAATACCTGGTGTTTCTTGTGAGGGAGGGGTGTCTGGTACGTGCCTGGTGTTACTTGTGAGTGAGTAAAAAGGTTTTGGGCCAATTGGCATTAAATTTTGAGAGATTTACTCTGGGACGTACCCCAAAGTTACTGTGAAAGAGTGAGTCTTTTTTTCGTACTTGGTGTTACTTTTTTAGAGAGTTAAATCCTTTTCTAAAGAAAACCCGGTGTTTTCTTGTGAAAAGAGTGGAGGGCCCCAAAGTACCTGGCGTTATTGTGAAACAGGTTTTTTCCCCTACGTTTCCCGGTGTTAAATTGGGGAAAAGGGGGTAAAATCATTAAAGTAGCTGGGGGTTTCTTAGAAGTGGAATTTTGGTACGGGGCCTTTGGGGTTACTTGGTCAGACTGAGTCTCGTACGTACCTGGTGGTTTCTTGTGAGAGAGTGAGTCGGCTAGTAAAATGGCGTTACCTTTTGGGGACAGTCTGCAAAGTTGCCGGGGGTTTTTGTGAGACAGGGAGTCTGGGCGTTCCTGGGGGTTACTTGTGGGGGGGATGGGGGTCTTTGGTACGTGGGCCGGGCCCTTACTTGGGGAAGTGATAGGAATTTTGGTACGGGACTTGGGGGTTACTTGTGAAGAAGAGTCTGGTAAAAAAAATTGCCATTTGGGTTTTTTTGGGGAGAGAGTGAGTCCCGGCACGAAACCGGTGTTTACCTGCTAGAAAAGTTTAGTCTCCCACGTAACCTTAATTTCTTTTGAGAGAGTGAGTCTGCTACGTTCCTTGGGGTTACTTTTGAGAGAGGGGTCCCGGTAGGGCCTTGTGTTACTTGAAAATAGAGTGAGTCTGGAAAGTACCTGGTGTTACTTTTTGAGGGCAGTGGCCCGGTACGTACCAGGTGTTAATTGAGATAGGGGTAATCTTGTACATACCCGGTGTTACTTAAGAGAGGGGGGAGTCTGCTACGTTCCTGGGTTACTTTTTGAGAGGAAATGAAATCTGGTAAGTTCCTGTTTTACTTTAAAAAGTGAGTCTGGGACAACCGGTTTTTCTTGAGAGAAGTGAGTTTTGCTACGTTCCGGGTTAAATTTCGAGGGAGTGATTCCCGGTACGACCTGGTGTTACTTTAGATAAATTTTAGGGCGGTACATAACCCGGTGGTTTCTTGACAAAAGGTGAGTCCCGCTTTCGTTTTCCCGGTGTTTTCTTCTGAGAGAGTGGTCTGCTGCCCTTTTGGGGTTTTTCTTGTGAAGAGGAGTCTGGTACTACCCTTTTTGTTTTTTTGAAAGAGGGAGTCTTTTTAATTTCCCGGGGCAAAATTGGGGGGAGAGGAGTCTTTGGGACATTCCCGGAAAATACTTTTAAAATAAATGATTTTTTTTACTACCTGGTTTCTACTTGAGGGGGGAGTGAGTCTTTGGGTTTGTACCTGGTGTTAAATTGTGATTGGTGAGTCTGCTACGTACCTGGGTTACTTGTGAGACAGTTAGGGCCCGCTACGTTGCTGGTGTTATTTTAGGGGGGTTTTTCTGGTACGTTTCCTGGGGTTACTTTTTTAGGGGAGTGAGTTTGGGACTTACCCCGGAGTTTTTATGTGACAAAGTGAGTTGGTAAGCACCCCCTGTTTCTTGTGAAAAGAGTGAGACTGGGACGACCTGGGGTTACTTGTTATAGAAATAAGTCTGGGTACGTAATGGTTTTACTTCTGAGAGAGTGAGTCCCGCTATGTTTTCCCGGTGTTAAATTTTTATAGAGTGAGTCTCGTACGTACCCCCGGGGTTAAATTGAGTATATGAGAAGGTACATACATGTTTTTACTTGAGAGAGTGAGGTAGGTACGTACCTGGTTTTACTTGTGAGAGAGCGAGTCTTCTTCGTACCTGGGTTACTTGTGAGAGAACGAGTCCCCGTACGTAATTGGGTTACTGAGATAGAATGAGTCTGGTTGTTTCCCGGTTTCTTGTGGGGAGAGTGAAAATCTGGGAAGAACCCCGGGGTTACTTTTGAGGGAGGAGTCTGGAACATACCCGGTGTTACTTTTTTAGGGAGGGGAGTCTTTTTACGTGCCTGGGGTTTTTGTGAGTGAAATAGAGTCTGGTACGCCTTTTGGGGTACTTGTGAGAGATTCAGTCTGGGGATGTACCTGGTGTTTCTTGTGAATGTGTCAGTCTTTTAACTTTTCCTGGTGTTACTTGTGGGGCGAGGGGAGTCTGCTACGTACCTGGTGTTACTTGTGGGTGAGGAGTTTGTTTCGTAATGGGGTTAATTGTGAGTGGGGTGAGTCGGTTACGTACCTGGGGGTTTCTTGTGAGACATTTGTCCGCTACGTTGCTGGGGTTTTTTTCTGAGGTAGAGTGATCCTTTGGGACAACCCCGCTGTTACCTTTTGAGAGAAAAGGAAATTGGTACATTTCCTGTTTTTTTCCCTTTTTGAGGAAGGGGAGTTTTTGCTACTGCCTTTGGGGTTCTTGTGAGTGAGTTAAGTTTGGGACGCACTTTGGCCTTTACTTTTGGAGAGTGGTCTTGTAATACCTTTTGGGTTTCTTGTGAGAAAGTGGAAATCTGCTAAGTACCTGGTTTTTACTTTTTTAAAGAGTGAGTCTTCTTTCGTTCCTGGTGTTTTTCTTTTGAGAAAAGGGGATCTGCGCGTACCCTTTTGGTTTTTTTGTGGGAGAGTGAGTCTTCTACGTTTCCCGGTGTTTACTTTGGAGAGAGTGAGTCCCGCTACTAAAATTGGGGTTACTTGAGAGAGAGGGGGGTCTAAATTGGCTGGTGTTTCTTGTTAAAGAAATGATCAAGTACGTACCTGGTGTTAATTTTGAGGAAAAGTGAGTCTGGGACGTACCGGTGTTACTTGTGAGAAAAGTTAGGGCTGCTACGTTTTTTGGTGTTTCTTGTGACAGAGTTAGTCTGGTTTCGTTCCCCGGTGTTTCTTTGGGGAGAGGGGAGTTTTGGTACTTTCCTTTTGTTTCTTGTGAGAAAAGGGGTCTGGAAAAACCTGGGGGTTAACCCCTTTTGATGGAGTGAGTTGGTTCGTCCTGGGGTTACTCGTGAGTGTGAGGTTGGTACGCACTTGGGGGTTATTTTTGGGAGAGTGAGTTGGGGACGTGCCTTTTTTTACTTGTGGGGAAAAGTGAGTCTGATACTTACCTGGAATACTTTTTAGAAAATGATCCGGTACGTAAACCCGGTTATTTGTTTGAAAAAGGGGTGTGGTTTCACCTTTGTGTTACTTGTGAGAGAAATGAGTCTGGTACCCTACCTGGTTTTACTTTGGGGGGTCCCGGTAAATACCTTGTGTGTTACTTGTGACCCAGTCCTTGGGACGTACCTTGTTTTACTTGTGGGGAGAGTGAAGTCTGCCCACGAACGGGGTTACTTGTTAGAAAATTTATCCCCTACTTAAAATGGGGTTACTTGTGAAAAATGAGTCTAGTACGTACCCGGTTTTTACTTTTTGGGAGAGGAGTCTGGTAGTACCTGGTGTTACTTTTGAGAGAGTGAGTCTGTACTTAAACCCTTGGGGTTATTTGTTGAGGAGTTAGGCGCTACGTACGGTGTTAAATTGTGAGAAAATTTAGTCGGCTACGTACCTGGTGGGTTTCTTGTGAAAGAGTTTTGTTGGGTACGTCGCTGGGGTTACTTGGAAGAGTGGTCCCAGTACGAGGTGGTTTATTTAGAGTGTGTGAGTCTGGTACTACCTGGTGTTTTCTTTTGACACGTGAGTCGGTAACCCACCTTTGGGGGTTTCTTGTGAGAAGTGAGCTGGTAAATACCTGGTGTTAATTGTGAGGGAGTGAGTTTTGGAACTTTCCTGGGGGTTACTTGTGATAGAGTGAGTCTGCTACGAACCTGGTGCCCACTTGTGAGTGATGAGTCGGGTTTCGTAAACCCGGTGTTATTGGAGACAAATTAGTGTGGGGTACTTTTCTGGTTTAAATTGTGAGAGATTGAGCTTGTACGTACCCGGTGTTACTTTTGGTAGAGGGGAAGTCCCCCGGGGGATTTTGCTTTTGTTAAATTTTGAAAAGTGATTTTGGAACATAAACCGGTGTTTTTTTATGACGAAGTGAGTTTTGGGGACGTGCTTGGTGTTACTTGTGAGTGAGTTGATTTTGGTACACACTTGGCGTTTCTTTTGAAGGACGAGTTTTTACTTTCCCCTTTTTTTACTTTTGAGAGAGTGAGTCTGGTACTACCTGGAGTTTTCTTGGGGAGAAAAAATGATTTTGGGGGTACGAACGAAGTGGGTTTTTTGTTAGAGAGTGATTGTTGGTTGTGACCTAGTGTTTTTCTTGTGAAAGAGTTAGGTCCCTTTTACATACCTGGTGTTCCTTGTGAGAAAGTGAAATTTTACGTAAACCCGGGGTTACTTTTGGGGAAATGAGTATGCTACGTACCGGTGTTTTCTTGTGAAACCCCTAGTTGCCCACGTTGCTGGTGTTACTTGTGAAAAGAGTGAATCTAGTAAAGTACCAGGTGTTTAAATTGTGGGAAAATGAGTTCCCGGTACGTACCTGGGGTTAAATTTTGAAAAGAGTGAATCTGGTTTCGTAACTGGGGTTTCTTTTGAGACAGTTATCTGCTACGTTTTTCTGGGATTAATTGTGGAGAAGGTTGTTGGGACCTTTTCCCGGTGTTTAAATTGTGGGGGAAAATTAGTTTGGTACGGACCTATGTTACTTGTGGAGATGGTTGGTAAAGTACCTGGGGTTACTTGTGAGAGAGTTTATCGCTACGTACCTGGGTTTTTAAAATTGGAGAGGGGGGGTGAGTCTGCTACATACCTGTTGTTTACTTGTGAGAATGTGAGGGCGGCTACGTACCTGGGGGTTACTTTTGAAACAGTTAGTCTGCCCTTTTTTGCTTGTGTTACTTGTGAGAAAAGTGAGTCTGGTACGTTTTCCTTTGGGGTTACTTGTGGGGAGAGGGTTGGTAAAATACATGGTGTTTCTTTTAGAGAATGAGTCTGGGAAAAAACCTGGTGTTAAATTGGTGAGGGAGTGAGTTTTTGGGAGTGCCTGGTGTTCTCGTGAGTGAGTAGGGCCCGGTACGCACCTTGGGGTTTCTTTTGAAAAGTTTATTGGTACTTTCCTGGAGGGTTTCTTGTGGAAAAGTCAACTTTGGTTTCGCCCCCCTGGTGTTTCTTGTGAGAAGTGAATCTGGGACATTCCTGGTGGTTTTCTTGTTAAGGAGTTAGTCCCGCAAGTTTAAATTTTTGTTACTTTTGGGGAGAGTGAGTCTGCTTCGGTTTTTTGGTGTTAATTTTTAAAAGAGTGAATTTTCGCGTTCCGGTGTTTTCTTTAGAAGTGAGTCTTGTATGTACCTGGTGTTACTTTGAGAGAACGAGTTCTTTTATGTACATGGTTTTTCTTGTGGGGAGAGTGGTCTGGGGCCCTACCTGGTTTTACTTGGGGATAGAGGAGTCCGGCCCCGTTTCCCGGAGTTACTTGAGGAGTGGGGTCTGGTTCCCTACCCGGTGTTTCTTTGGGGGAGTGGAGCGCTCCCTTCCCCGGGGGTTACCCTTTGAGAGGTGAGTCTTTCTGCGTGCCGGGTTTTTACTTGTGAGGAGTGAGTTGGGGACATACCTTGAGTTTCTTTAAGGAGTTTATTTGGGAACCCTTTTGGTGTTTTCTGTGAGGGCAGGAGTCTTTGGGACGTACCTGGTTTTTCTTGGGGGAAAAGACGAGGCTGCTACGTATTGGTTTTACTAGTGAGAGGTGGGAGTCCGGGAAACGTCTTGGTGTTTCTCCCTTTTACAAATGAGTTTTGGTACGTACCAGGTGTTGCTTGTAAGAGAATGAGTCTTGTACGTACCTGGTTTTACATAGGAGAGTCTGCTACGTACCCGGTGTTAGTTGTGAAAGAATGAGTCTGGTACGAAAAACCCTTTTTTACTTGGAAGGGGTGATTTTGGTAAATATTGGTGTTTCTTGTAGGAGAGTGGGGTCTGGTTTCGTACCTGGTGTTATTGGAGTGAGGGGGCTGGGAAAATACCCGGGATTAAATTGTGAGGGAAATGAGTTTTGGTTAAAGCCGGGCCTTTCTTTTCCCTTTTGGTGAGAATCCCGGTACGCACTTGGCGTTACTTGTGAGAAAGGGCAGTCCCGGTACCTTTCCGGAGTTACTTTTTGAGAAAAAATGAGTCCCGGTACGTTTTCCTGGTGTTAAATTTTTTAGAGAGGGGAGCGGGGGGTTAACGCACCTGGGGTTACTTGTGAAGAGTGAGTCGGTACATACCTGGGTTACTGGGCAGTAAGTTGATTTCGTACCTTTTTGGGTTAATTGTTGGGGAAAGGGGAATGTGGAAAGCACCTGGTGAAAATTGTTAGGGAGTGGGGTCTGAAAGTAACCCGGTTTTTCTTGTGGAGAGTGAGTCTGCTACGTTTCTGGTGTTACTTTTGAAAAGAGTGAGTCCCCGTTTCGTTTCCCGGTGTTATTGAGATAGAGTGAGTCAGGGACGTATTGGGGTTTTCTTGATAGATTTAGTCTGGTAAGTCCTGGTGTTACTTTTGAGAGAATGAGTCCCTTTACTAAATGGTTTACTTGTATAGAGGATCTGGTTTCATACATGGTGTTACCCTTTAAAAAGGTGGGGTCTGTACGTTCCTGGGTTTTTACTTGTTTAAGAGGGGGAGTTTTGGTCGTACCTGGTGTTAAAATTTGGGAAAATAGTGGTCTTTTACATACCGGGGTTTCTTGAGAGATAGTGAAACCCCGCTACGTTCCCGGTGTTTCTTTTGAGGGGAGTGGGTCTGCCCGCGTTTCCTGGTGTTTTCTTGTGGGGAAAAGTGTGTTTTGGGCCCTACCTTTTGTTAAAATTTAGAGAGAGTGAGTCTGCTACTTCCCGGTGTTTCCGTGGGGGGGGAAATTTAGTTGGTACGGACCTGGTTTTTTCTTTGAGGAAAAAGTGTGGCTTTCCCGACGTATCTTGGGGTTTCTTGTGAAAAATTTTTGTTTTTTTGAAACTTTCTTCGTGTTTTCCGTATGAAAGTGGGGGTCCTGGTACGTACCGGGGGGGGTTTTATTTTTAGGGGGAAGGGAGCGGTTACCCCACCCGGGGTTTTTTTAAAAAAGTTTTTTCCCTTTGTATGGGGGGGGTTTTTTGGGGAAAGATGAGTTTTTACAACCTGGTGGGGAATTTGGTAAGGAGAGTTTAGGCAGTTTCCCAAACCCCCTGGGGGTTTTTTTAAAAAGGGGTGGCTGGGGACATTACCCCAGTTTCCCTTTGAAAATTTGGGGGTCGTAAGGGACCGGTTGGTTACTTTTGGGGGGGTTTTGGTTAAATTTTCCGGAGTTACTTGGGATGGGGGAGTTTGAAAAAGGGGACCCTGGAGCTTCTTTTTGAGAGAGTGAGCTGGTATGTAACTTTTTTGTTTGTTTTGGGGAGAAATTAGTCTAGTCCCAAACCTTTGGGGTTTCTTGTGAGTGAGTTAGTTGGCTACGTACCTGGGGTTACTTTCGGGGGGGGGAAATTGGAAATTTTCCGATGTTAAATTGTAGGAGAGGGGTGTTGGTACGTATCTTGGGGTTACTTGTGAAGGGGGTTTAGTCCGGGGACTGCCTTTGGGGTTTCTTGTGATTGAGTAGGTTTCCCTAAGCTCTTTGGGCCTTTTTTGTGGGGAGGGGTGAGCTGGTTTCTTTTCCTGGGGTTAATTGTTAGAAAAAAATGAGTCTGGTTCGTTCCCGGTGGTTTTTTGGTAGATTGTTTAGTGTGGTACCACCTGGTTTTTACCCGAGAGAAAAGTGAGTCTGGTACTTTCCTTGGGGTTAAAGGGAGTTGGGGTCCCGGACGTTTCCTGGTGTTTTCTTGAGATTTGAGTGAGGGCAGGTATTCCGGGGTTTTTACTTTAGAGAGTGAGTCTGGAACGTACCCGGGGGTTTCTTGTGAGAAAAATGGTCTTGTACGTTTCCTGGTTTTTTTTGGGGAGAGAGTCTGCTACGTACCTGGGTTAGTTGTGAAAGAATGGGGTCTGGTACGAACCTGGGGTTATTTGGTAAGAAGTTAGTCTATTTCATACCTGGTGTTTTTTTTTGAGAAGATGGTCTGGTACTACCTGGGGTTTCTTGTTTTAGATGTGAGTCTTTTAATTTCCTTTGGGGTTACTTGAGATAGAGTTAGTTAGGTACGTTCCGGGTTTTTACTTGAGGAGTGAGGGGCGGAAGTACCTGGTGGTTTCTTGTGAGGGGGCGAAATCCTTTTAAAGAAAATGGTGTTTAATTGGGAGGGGAGGAGTCTGGTACAAACCCGGTGTTACTTGAGAAAAGAGTGAGTCTGGGACATACCTTTGGGATTACAAGGGGAGAGTGAGGTTTGGTAATACCCGGTGCTACTTTAGAGAGGAGTGAGTCTGGTTTCATACTTTGGTTTTTACTTGAGAGAGAGGCGAGTCTGCTACGTTCCCGGTTGTTACCCTTTTTAGAGATTTGGGCTGCTGCGTGCCTGGTGTTACTTGTGAGGAGCGAAATCTGGTACGTAAACCCGGTGTTTTTTTGAGAGAGAGTCGCTAGTACCTGGTGTACTTTTGGGAAAAAAAGTCTGGTTTCAACCCCGGTGTTATTTTAAAAAGAGTTAGTTGTACCTACCCGGTGTTTCTTTTGAAAAGTTAATCTTGTACATACCCGGAGTTTCTTTTGAATAGGAGCCTTGTAAAGTACCTTTGGGGCTTTCTTTTGGAGAGTTGAGTCTGGTACATGCCTGGGGGGTTACTTTTTGAGATAGTGGGGTCTTGTACGTAAACCCGGTGCTACTTTAAAAAAAGAGTGAGTCTGGTTTTCTAACTTTTTGTTACTTGTTGGGAGTGGTGTTTCAGTAAGTAACATCCCCCACCATCTTTTACCTTATATACAACTTACCCCACCATTAACTGCCACCCCTCATCACTTTTCAAATATTTTAAGGGCGTGTTTATATATTTTTTAAAAAATGCCCCTTTTGTAAAAAAAAATTTTTTTTAAATTCCCCCGAAAAAAAAAACTACGGGTTTATTTTACAAATTTTTAAAATTTGTAAACCAAAAAGTTTTATTAAATATTTCAAGTATCTGTAAGAAAAATGTAAACCCCAAAAATAACGAGGAATAGAAATTTCCCAAGAGAGTTTAAAAGGGGGTTTTTCCCGGAGAGCACCAGTTGTTTCCCAATTAAAAACCTTCATCCCAAAAACACTCCCTCAAACCCCCCGTTACCAAAAACACTCCCTCACCCCACGTTTTCCAAACAAAACTCCCTCACCCACGTTTTTCCAAAAACACTCCCCCACCCCCCGTTACCAAACACCTCCTCACCCCACTTTCCAAACAAATCTCCCTCACCCCACGTTTTCCCAAAAAACTCTCCCCTCACCCCATTACCAAAAAAACTCTCCCCCCACCCCCCGTTACCAAACACCTCCCCTCCCCCCCACGTTACCAAACACTCCCCTCACCCCCCTTTTCCCAAAAACTCTCCCCACCCCACGTTACCAAAAACTATCTACCCCACGTTACCAAAACAAAATCCCCCACCCCCCGTTACCAAAACCCCCACCCCTCCCCCACGTTTTCCAAACACACTCCTCACCCCCGTTTTCCCAAACCCCTCTCCCTCACCCCCCGTTAAACCCAAAACAAAACCCCTTTACCCCACTTTAACCAAACACTCCCTCACCCCCCCGTTTCCAAACACACCCCCCTCACCCCCCCGTTTCCAAAAACTCTCCCCCACCCCCACGGTTTTAAAAAACACACTCCCTCACCCCCGTTACCAAACCTTTTCCCTCACCCCTTTACCAAACACACTCCTTTACCCCCCTTTTCCAAAAACTCCCCCCCACCCCCGTTTTTCCAAAAAAAACCCCTCACCCCCCGTTACCAAAAACACTCCCTCACCCGACGGTTTCCAACACTTCTCCCCCACCCCCCGTTTAAACCCAAAAACAATCCCCCACCCCACGTTTCCCAAACACCTCCCTCACCCAGTTTTTCAAAACACATCCCCCACCCCACGTTTCCAAAACACTCCCTCACCCCACGTTTCCCAAAAACTCTCCTCACCCCACGTTCCCAAAAAAACACCCCTTTACCCCACTTTTCCCAAAAACATCCCTCACCCCACGTTACCAAACCTCCCCCCCCCCCCCACGTTACCAAAACACTCCTTCACCCCCCGTTTTCCAAAACTCCCTTTACCCCCGTTACCAAACAACTTTCCCCCCCCCCCACGTTACCAAAAAACTCTCCCTCACCCCCGTTAAACCCAAAAACCCCTCCCTCACCCCACTTTTCCAAACACCAAAACCCCCCAAACCCCAAATTTTTCCAAAAACACTCCCCCCCACCCCCGTTTTCCAAAACCACTTTCCCCCACCCCCGTTTCCAAACCCCACTCCCTCACCCCCCGTTACCAAAACACACTCCCGTCACTCCTACTGTTACCAAACACACTCCCTCACCCTACGTTACCAAACACACTCCCTCACCCTACGTTACCAAACACACTCCCCTCACCCTACGTTACCAAACACTCCCTCACCCTACGTTACCAAACACACTCCCTCACCCTACGTTACCAAACACACTCCCTCACCTTACGTTACCAAACACACTCCCTCACCCTACGTTACCAAACACACTCCCTCACCAGACGTTACCAAACACACTCCCTCACCCTACGTTACCAAACACACTCCCTCACCCTACGTTACCAAACACACTCCCTCACCCTACGTTACCAAACACACTCCCTCACCTGACGTTACCAAACACACTCCCTCACCTGACGTTACCAAACACCCACTCCCCCGACTCCTCACCTACGTTACCAAACACACTCCCTCCCTGACGTTACCAAACACACTCCCTCACCTACGTTACCAAACACACTCCTCACCACCAATCTTGACCAAACACACTCCCTCACCTGACGTTACCAAACACACTCCCTCACCTGACGTTACCAAACACACTCCCTCACCTGACGTTACCAAACACACTCCCTCACCTGACGTTACCAAACACACTCCCTCACCTGACGTTACCAAACACACTCCCTCACTGACGTTACCAAACACACTCCCTCACCTGACGTTACCAAACACACTCCCTCACCTGACGTTACCAAACACACTCCCTCACCTGACGTTACCAAACACACTCCCTCACCTGACTTACCAAACACACTCCCTCACCAGACGTTACCAAACACACTCCCTCACCTGACGTTAACCAAACACACTCTTTTTTCAATCCACCGCTACTTTAGCAAACACACAGGTCCCTTCATCCACGTTACCAAACACACTCTCGCACCTCACGTTGCAAAACAACACTCATTCACCGATGTTACCAAAAAACACTGACTCACCTCTCCCTCAACCAGACACATCCTTCACCCCACGTTCCCAAACACACTCCTTCACCTGACGTTACCAAACACATTCTCTCACCCCTCGTTACCAAACACACTCCCTCATTTGACGTTACCAAACACAGTCCCTCACACACGTTACCAAGCACACTCATTCATCTGACGTTACCAAACACACTCACTCACCAGACGTTAACAAACACTCCCTTACCCCTCGTTTCCAAATACACTCCCTCACCCTACTTTACCAAACACTCTCTCATCCCACGTTACCAAGCATACTCCTTCATCTCATGTTACCAAACAAACTCTTTCACCCACGTTACAAAACACACACCCTCACCAACACGTTACCAAACACACTCTCTCATCACGTTACCAAACACACTCCCTCTCCCCACGTTACCAAACACACTCTTTCACCGCAGTTTACCAAACACACTCTCTCACGTCTCACGTTACCAAACACCTCTCTCACTTCACGTTACCAAACACACTCTCTCACTTCACGTTACCAAACACATTCTCCCTCTCCCCACGTTACCAAACACACTCTTTCACCGCACGTTACCAAACACACTGCCTCATCTGACGTTACCAAACACAGTCCCTCACACAAGTTACCAAACACACTCCTTCACCTGACGTTACCAAACACACTCCCTCACCAAACGTTACCAAACACCTCTCTTCACCCCACGTTACCAAACACACTCCCTCACCTCACGTTACTCAACACATTCCCTCACCCCTCGTTACCAAACACATTCCCTCACCTCACGTTACCAAACACACTCCCTCACTCCACGTTACCAAAGACACTCCCGCACCTCAAGTTTCCAAACACACTCCTTCACCGAACGTTACCAAACACACTCCTTTACCTCATGTTACCAAACACACTCCCACATCTGACGTTACCAAACACAGTCCCTCACCTACGTTACCAAACACACTCCCTCACCTTACGTTACAAACACACTCCCTTCACCTGACGTTACTAAACACACTCCCTCGCCTCGCGTTACAAACACTCTCCCTCACCCCGCTTACCAAACACTCCCTCAACCCACGTTACCAAACACATTTCCCCCCACATGACGGTACCAAACACACTCCCTCACGCTAGTTACCAACACACTCCCTCACGTTATGTTACCAAACACCTCCCTCACCCCGCATTACCAAACACACTCCCTCACCACGTTACCAAACACATTCCCCCCACATGACCGTTACCAAAACACTCTCTCACCCTAGTTACCAAACACACTTCTCACGCCTAGTTACCAAACACACTCCCTCACGTGATGTTACGAAAAAACGCTCCCTCACCTCACGTTACCAAAGCACACTCCCTCACCTGACGTTACCAAACACACTCTCTCAACCCCCCGTTAAACCCCAAACCACCCCCTCCCCCACGTTACCAAACACACTCCTCACCCCTCGTTACCAACACACCCCCTCTCCCCCCGTTACCAAACACACTCCCCACCCCTCGTTACCAAGCACACTCCCTCACCACAAATTACCAAACACACTCCCTCACCGCACGTTTCCAAACAAACTCCCTCACACGACGTTACGAAAAACACTCCCCCACCCTACTTACCAAACACACTCCCTCTCCCAACGTTACCAAATCACACTTTCCCCCACCCCCACGTTTACCCAAACACACTCCCTCACACCTCGTTACGAAAAATCTCCTTCACCTCTACGTTACCAAACACACTCCTCACCTCGCCCCTTACCAAACACTCTCCCTCACCCCGCTTACCAAAAAACATTCCTCACATGGACGGTACCAACACACTCCCTCACGCCTAGTTACCAAACACACTCCCTCTCCTCACGTTATGAAACACACTCACTCACTCCACATTCCAAATACTTTTTCTCACCTTGACGTTACCAAACACACTCCCTCACCTGATGTTTCCAAACACACTCCCTTACCGACGTTACCAAAACACACTTCCTCACCCGTTACCAAAAACACTCTCTCACCCCACGTTACCAAACACACTCCCTCACCTCACGTTACCAAAACATTCTCTCACTTCACGTTTTCCCAAACACACTCCCTAACCTCACGTTACCAAACACACTCCCTCACCTCACATTACCAAACATATTCCCTCACATAACGTTGCCAAACACACTCCATCACCCACGTACCAAGTGCATCCCACCCTACGTTACCAAACACACTCTCTACCTCACGTTCCCAAAACACACTCTCAAAACATAACTTCCCTAAACACACCCCCTCCCCTCATTTTACATAAAAACTTTAAGGAAAAAGAATGGGGAACATGCATAGGGGCCTACTGGCCCATAAAGGAGGTCCTTATAAAAACCCTCTACTAAGCTACCCAAAATTTACCCCTGCCCCATGACACCAATTTAGACCGCCCCTCCCACTCATATTTTGTCCAATCTTTCTTAAAGCCCCCAAAAGGGTCCTGCCTCTATCCCCCCCACTGGGGATGTTCCACGATCTACAACTCTTTTAAAAACCATACTTCCTTCGTCCTTTTAAACTAAATTTATTAAATTTTTTTCCATTATTTCTGGTTTTACCTGGTTCGAAACCCTCATTATTTTATTAATTCTCCTTTATTTATGCCCATCATCCACTTAAAACCCTTAAATGATTTTCCCTATTCTCCGTTCTCAGAGAGGGAGTTTTAAAGGGCTTTACTCTGCTTCATACGGGGATTCTTGCAGGTAAATCATTTTGCATTCTTTCTGTATTTTCTCCAATAAGTCTTACCCACCTGTGTAAGAACCCAAAAATGAGCAGCAAAATCTAAATGAGGCCCACTAGTGATGTATAGAGCTGTAAAAACTTTTGGATTCCATTACTTATATTCTTTTTGGAAAAAATCCTAAAATCTGTACCCTTATAATATTTTAGTGTTCAATCTGTCAGAACTGCAACACGGGGTTCTTGGTCAGCCCTAAAATAAACTTCGACCCCTCATAGTGAGAACGGTGGATCGAGGGACTGCCCCCCAACACTGCGTTCACTAGTGACCTACTTCCACCTCCTGGCGCTTATAAGGCCCCATCCTGTCACTTCAATCAATTTGTTTAGACTAGGAACAATGCTCTTCTCCAAGACTGGGGGGACTGCCACCTCAAAACTTTAGGGTGAGGCTGATTAATCGTCTTCAAGTCCTTCTGCTTCTTTAAACTTTTCTGTACCGCTGAAAAGCTCTGTGTAGGCGAAACTTTTCGAATAAAGATATAACTGTTGATATTGTTTTAAACAAAACCCTGTGGGAAATTTTAACCAATTTGTGTTCAATCTGTCAGACACTGAAACACAAGGGTATTTTGGTACAGCCCTGAAATCAACTTCGACAACCTCTACTAGTGGAACGGCGGGTTTTGAGAGGACCCTGACCTCCAACTCTGCGTTCTACTGTGACCTAGCTCCCCCCTGCGCTATATGGGCTCCACCCTGTCACTTCAACTCCATAATCGACTTTTCCCTTTGCTAGCTCCGCAGTGGACAGCGTCCCTGCTCGGTTGGCTGTTGCTTTGCTTGCCCCTGAGGGGCTGCATGCTTTGCTTGCTCCTGTTTGGTGCCTTCGACCCCACTTGCGGAAGAAGTTTTTTGGTGTGTTTGTTGGGGAAATATAGATTGTTTTTCTTGTTAAAAGAAACATTGCCTGATTGGTTGTTTTGGGAGACCTTCATCTTGGCTCCAGGATTTGGTGCGCGTGGGCCGCCCCGGGGGCAGACCTTTGCCTCGCACTCTTCAGCGGGCTGAAGTCTCCACCCAACCTGTTGGTGTCCCTTTTGCTGTTATTGTTGAAGAGTCACCCCACCCTCTGCACTCTGTTTTTGTGTAACCCTTTTCTTAACGACATCCTCTTCCCCATGTTCGGTTGTGAAGGCATCTCGGAGAATTGAATTTTTTTTTAAACCCAATATTTTTTTTTTGTGTGAAGGGGTTAGTCCTGTTGTGCCGTAATCTCCTCAGAGGCCAGTCAAGCCCTCTTCTTGAGTGGTTAAAAGATCCCCAACGTGGTCGGCTTGACTACATCGCTTTGGAGCACCACACCTTTCTCTCCCTAAAATTTTTTTTTTTTCTGGATCGGTGGCCCTGCTCCTGCTCGGGGGAGTATTCGTCGGGCCCGGGTTTCCCCCGGGCTGCATTCCTTGAAATTTAAAACGCAGGGGAAGCTTATCTTGGCAGGTAACTTACACAAAAACTGACCTGTCAGAATTACGCATTGATCCCCCTTAGACCCCACTCAGATTAAAGCAGCATATCCCCCTGTGCTGTTGTCATCATGGAAACTGCACGAGACCATTTTTCCGACAATGGCCTTGAGTAAAGATAAAAGGATCTTGATTTGCCTCTACCTTTTTCAACTTTCCCCCAGGCTCAAATTTTGATAAACTCTTCAAGACTCATCCCGGAAATGTAGGTTAATTTGTCCGGGCAACTTGCATATTACAATAAGGAAGCCCGAAAAAAGCCTTTCGGCGGTTTTGCTATCGGGGGCTCCGATCAAAAGGGCCCAGGAGTACAGTGTGGAAAAAATTTTTTGACTCATCCCTGCTACACGAATACAACCAGAACAAAGAGCCTTGATGACAGACATTTCATCTCAAAACCAAAGTCACATTTGGGGAAATTTTTCCTCCTGAAGATCAAATTCCTTAAGATCGTGTTCCACTCCAGATGAGATATAAATTGTTCAAACATGGTGTCCGGAGCTAACTCTTCTTTTTCCACCTTTCATTGTTTCTACTAATATTGCTTTTCTCAGTGCTACAAATCCCCTTGAGTTTGGACTTTAAAAAAGAACACTTGAAAACAAGCAACGCGTGTTCTAGGTTTCTTCTCCGGCCCCCCACGGGCAGAAATGTACCAACCCCCCCAAAATTTTTTCACTGCTCCGGGCACTTCTGCTATTCTTTCAACTGCCCTACTCGTAAGGAATATGTTTTTTCCCTTTAGGGAAAAGACCAACTTAAACCCTTTCCCAAACCCAGTCTTGACTCCTGCCACAAACAAGACAACATCCTCTCCACTTCCCCAACCAAACTCTTCTGTTCCCCTGTACCACTTTAAATTTTTCCCTTTCCCCTATGCTGCTGCTGCACAAAAAAACCTTTCCCCTCGGCCTCTTCATCCTCAAAACAATCTATTACCCTTTAGACCATTGTGCTCACTGTGTTACTGTATAAAGCATTTAAAGAGTGCCAACATACAACGATGCTAAATGATCTTTTGAAAGCCAACAATTTTGACCCCATCATTTTCCCCCTGATTTCTTTTTCCCCAAAGGGTGACCTCTTCCCCCAAATGCTCCTCCCACTCCAGAATCTCTCTTCAAGTTTACTCAGGCAGACCCTTTCCTTCCTCCCATTTCCAAAATCTTTTCCTTCTAAACCTTTCCAAAAGCTCTGGCTCCAAACAAAAAATCTCAACCTCGTTTTCCTTACTCGTCCTTCTCGTTCTCCTATCTAAGTTCGACCCTCCCTACTATGGAAAAAAAATATACTGACCCCCCCACATTAACAAAATCGAATAAAGTTCAGACTTAATGAAAACCCCCGCCCTCGCCCTGCCCTTCCCTCTCGCTCAAACTCATCCCCTCATCTTCCATACATCTAGTCCCCCCCCTACTCCAGGCCCCCCTCACCTTTTCCCCTTTCCCTTCTCAAACCAGAAACCGCAAAACACAACCCATCAAATATAATCAGGGATGGTAACCCCATGATGGGTTAGCACGATTTAAAAAAAGGAAAGACTTTTAATTCCCAATTTAAGTAACCCCAACCCTGGCCCTTAAGGTTATTTAATTTAACTAAAGGGGTTATAAAGAAACAAAAAACTTTCTTTCTGCCCCCGTGAATCAGAACAACCGCTGCGTTTTTAAAAAGCCCCTGTGTAGTGATACAAGGTCAGCACTAGGAATACAGCCGTCAATCTCCTGCTGAAAAATGGAATGGCGTGTATTCTTTTTAAAAGTAAAATTTAAAAATGAGTTCTTATCCCTTCCTTTTTAATATTCTCAAGCATGGCTGTGAAAAATTTACACGTTTCCGGGCCCCCATCCTGTACCGACTATACCCGACCCAACCAAAACTTAAAAAAAACTGATTAACCATTCTTTTAAACATACACATTCCCCGTATAACCTTTGCCCACCTCAATGCCAAAAACACAACTTCCATGACAACCCCAAATTTTTTTCGTGGAAGGCAAAATTCTACTTTTAACCCAGAAACATCTCTACACCTCGGGCCTTACTTCCCAAATCATACACACAATGGCCAAGGCACCCCTGAATTTTTTTTACAAACAGAGCTAGTAAACGCTTACATCACAACCAAAAACCCGGACCCCCTTCTGGATCTGCCCACATTCCTATCATTTTTCCAATTTTCCCCAAATCCCATACTCATTCCAATTCGCCCCTCTCCAGCCTTTTTCTCAGGCGGACTGGGATCTGTTTTAAACAACCCCAAACACTCTTTATCTCACCACAACTATGACAAAAGCCAATACAGAATGACACACAAATTAAGCATTCAAAATCAATTACCAAATGTACAGAGGTTGTCCCCCAAAGACACACCACAAAAAACTTTTTTTCCCCAACAGAAAGAAAAAAAAGATTTTACATGTTACAGACACCGTTTCCTGCAAACCAAAACAGACTAAAAATATCATGGGGCCCCCCCTATTTTTGTACCAAAACATCCAAAACTGGATGATGCCCACGCCCCGACATTGGCAATCGTTTAAAAACAACAGATGTACAGCGTACAAGAGATGTTTCTGGTCTCCATTCGGAAAAATTTTTCAGGCACCCTCGATCCCCAACCTTTAGACACATAAACAACAAAAAACAGACAGTCTCTGACCCTGCTGAAAGGGTACTATTTTTAAAGCAATGGGGAAAACATTTTCCCCCCACATCCACCAGACCAAGCTGTATAGCACACACTTAGCATAGAGAGTGGGTATCCCAACCCTAAAATTTAACCAATCCTGTCAAATTTATAAACCAAAACCCTATCTTCCACACATCCTCTAAACTCTCCTTTTTCTGTAAAGATGTTCACTCCTTTTCTAACACACCTTCCTAAAAAACTCCGGTGCTTTTGGTCTGTCACATTCAGTCCTTCGCACCCCTTTCCCCTTTTGTTTTCTTCCGCTTCATGCCTCTTTAATGCCTCTCTTGATCTGGGTTTTCCCCCATTCTTTAAATCTGCACTGCAGTCTCATACCAAAACCGGGGAAAAACTTGACTGACCCAAAAATATGACCCATTACTCCTTGAAATTTTGGGTAAGACCGTTTGAACGACTTGTAAATATACGACTAGGACTCCCCTAGAGACACATAACTTCTTTCGGAAAGAAATTCGGTTTCCCACAACAACGATCACCCAAAACGTTTTAAAAATAATCCGAATATGTACGTTCAATAAAGCCCAGAAATGCCTCCGCCCCGTCGCCAAAGATGTGAAAAAAGTTTTTGACACTGTTTGGGATGAAGGATTAAAAACAAACTTTGCCGTCCTTTGGGCTTTAAATTAAATATGATGAAATTATAGTCATTTTTTAGATGGACAACGATGCTTAGGTTCAGAGATCATTTTCGGGTATTTCACATTAAAGCAGGTTACCCCAAGGCCGTCCTGTCTCCCCCCCTATTATACCTTTCAAAGAATGTTTACCTGAAAACCCCTTTAACCCAAAAACACTTACCCCTTTTTACGCAGACACATCATAACTACAAAACATGAAAACTTCGGGTTTTCCCTTTACGCAGAACCAAAGAGAGGTCGACAGGATTACCGCCTTGGGGAAAATTTGGCGCATCAAAAACCCAACCCAAATAAGTAAAAAAAACCTTACTTCCATAGAAGCGTGATGTCCCACTTTCCCGTCAATAAAAAAAGCACCCCCCGTACCCCCATCCCCGCTCCTTCCGACAGTTGTCCTTGGTGTTCCCCGACCACAACGAACCTAAAATCCACTTACTGCAAAGACCACACTGGCGGGAACTGCATCTCAAGGTTATATAAACGCGAGGAGCCCGTCCAAGACAAAAAACATCTTTACAAAACATCATTGTCCTCACTCTCTTACTTTCCACTCGCTCTGACGTTAAACGCCAAGACAAACGCACTAAAAAATTTTAACGTATCCAGAATCGTGCATTTCCTGGGTGTTGGGGGGGTGAGGTGGGGCGAAATTTTCCACCAGTGAATCTCCCCACCTCACGACAAAAACACCAGCTTTGAACGTAACTGGGGAAACGTGACAAAAAAAATTGACAGACTTTAAGCATTTTCTGACACTGGACTACATATTAGCAATTACTCCAGACGCTTACCGGGAAGGAATGTAAATCTTTTTTTAATCGTTGTATGATCCGGCACCTCACCCCAATAACGTAAATTACCTGATTTTGCTTAATAATTTAATAACTTTTAAAAATGCCCTTTCCTATGCTGTGTCTTTGTGCGTTTTGGGGTGAAGTGCTTTCGATGTGCGTTTGCGTTGCCTTTTAGTAAAGTGTCCCCGAAACCCAATCCGCGTTGCAAGTTGAGTGCTTCCAGCAAGTTGCAGTCGCACCCCAGAGTCCCTTTGTCTTTTATGTCGTCCCCGTTTTTTTTTATCCAGGCTTAGCATTGGGTTTATCCTGACTTTCTCTCTTCGACCTAGACATTCCTTCACCGTTATTCTTCGCAGCCCCCCTTCCCCTCGCCCCTAGTGGGTCCTTCCCTGTGAGTCCTTGTTTTTTGTTTTGTTTTTGTTGTTGTTAATCCATATTGTTTCAGACTACGGAAAAATGCCTTCCCCAGACTGAGGGACTAAACCACCTCAAAATTTTAAGGGGTGAGGACTGTTACATCATCATTCCTGCCGACCAGGTCGGTGAGGTTGTGCGGCACCCCTTGCTGTTTCGGGCGAGCTACCTTGTATCAACATGGCGCTATGTGGGGGCGCGTAAATACCATTGGTATGGCTGTTTGGGGCGATTTCCCCCTCTTAGTGAAGTCTTACCCCCAAAACAATATTAGGGAGCCCTTTGGGAAATCCAGGCGATGAGGTGTAGGGTAGCCCTGAAGGGGGGTTATAGAATCTTCGTCAAATTAAATTCCACGTCCGTGTATGAGTTTTTGGTGCGAGATTCCAAAAGACGTAGTCTTGACGCTACCCAGCTGTAAAGGGTGGTTTGATCGACGTATCTCCCCACTTTGGGGGTTTGATACGTAATGTCCCTTTTGAGGCAGATGAGGGACGAAAGGAGTGTTTTTGAGACTATGGGCCCGTACTCTGGCAAAAAAGGGGGCAAGTGGAGGGGTGTTAAAGGGGGGACGTCCGGGGGTTTTTTCCCCTAAAGTGACTCTAGACATCCCATACCGTCTTACTCGTGTTGGGGGACTTCGGGACGAAAGTTAGGTATCAAAACCCGGGACAGGACGAAAGGCGGGAATAGTGGGGCGTACGACCATTGGCGGCAGAGTGCGTGAAGCTGGGGAGGGGCCACGCAAACTGGTGAGCACCATTTTTTACCGCGGATGGGTTTTGAGGCCCGTGCAAAAAGAGGGCCTGGGCGTTTGGGATAAAGGGGTTGGAGGATTCCAAAGGGAGACTGGCTGTGGGGGTAAGTTTTGGGTGTAAAGGATCTGTTACTCACAAAGGAAAAAAGAATGAAGTGCAGGGAGGAGGTGCAGGCTAAAAGGGGAAGGCTTCGGGGGAAGGTTAAGGACATTGAACCGCCTGCGGGGAATGTTTTTCCCTGAGGGGTGAGGGGCACGGCGTTGCCTGTAAGGAATGTAAGGTAAAAAACATAGCGGGGTTTTTAGGGCCAACTATAAGAAGAGTTGTCGCCATGTTTGGAACGGGGCGGGTGGGGGGTTGAGGTTCATCGTGAGGGAACCTCGAAAAAAAACATGGATGTAGGGGGCAACGGGGAAAAAGAGAGCGGCGGCGCAGACTCAATGATGTCCTGACGCCGGCCCCGAGGTCGGGGGGGAAGGAAGAGCATTTTCGAAGTAGTCTGTAAGAGGCATCGAAAAAAAAAGGGGGGGGGGGGGTTGATGGGGGAACCCTTTGTGTGGCTCTGGGGCGGAAAGCCCTGGGATGAATGAAAAAGGGGGAAGGGTTGGAAACTAAAAGGGGCCTTAGGTTAGACTGTGAACGTCAATGGATTGTGAAATAGTGTGAAGAAGGATTGGTTTCGAATTTTTTCTGTAAAAATATGGGGTGGAGTAGTGCCCCGCAAGAACACAATTTCAAGGGGGGAAAGAGTGCTCGAGGGGGGGGGGGGTTTTCAGGTTATGACTCTGCCATCTGCACGTCTAAAAGGTGGTTTTGGGGATTTTGATCAGGGAGGCGAGCCCGTTGTGTTCAAAGAAGTGGGGGGGAGGGGGGGAAAAGAATATTGCGCGTGGATGGGTGGTGGATGGGGCAGGGGGTTTTTTTGTAGGGTATGCCCCGCAAAAATGATGTGAGGGTAAAAAGGGATTTTGTATTGAAGAACTATTTTTCTTCTTAGTGGGTTACCCAGGGGCCCGTGGGGTTTGGGGACTGGAACTGCGTTTTAGGAGGGTGACGTGGAACCAAAACGGCGGGGCACGTGTCGGCGGCCTTGCGAGATCTTTTGAGAGATATTCAGTTGGGGGGATGCGGTTGGGGAGGGGGTGGGGGTGGGAACAACTTTTGTAAGGGGGGTTACGCTGCAGGTTGGATAGGCTGTATATATCTCAAGGGGTTGGGTTGACATTTTTCCGTACAAATAAAAGTAGCTTATTGGTCATGGGCGGTAGTAGCAGAGGTGGGTGGGAGTCACTAGCAGGTAATTAGGGTTGTTGGAAATTTAAATACAAGTGTGTTAGGTGATGAGGGGGGGATAGAGGTTTTTAAACGCTGTGGGAGGGGTTTTAAGTGCAGGATAAATGGGGTAGAGGAGTGGTGAGTGGTGGGTGGGTGGCTAAAGAACGGTTTTGAATATTACGTAAAGAAAGGGAAACGTATAATTCTTTAAAAAATGGGCTTGCTAACATTTGGAGGATAGTTTATGGGGTTGCTAGGCGGGGGGGGAGGTGGGGGGCAATTATCCCAGGATGATATTATGGAAATTAAGGGGACTGGTGAGGTGGGGATGAGAGGTTCCAAGCGGTGCGGGGACGGCGGGGGTGGAAGAGGTGTTATGGGGGGATGACCTTCATGTGCGTATTTCGTAGCAGAAACAAAAACACGCAAGATATTTCCCTGGGTTTGGGGTTCAGAGTCGATAAAGGGTACAGGGAGGGGCGGCATCAAACTACGGAAGGAATGGGGGGGGTTTTCTGACAAGTGGATGAGAAGTACTGGCAACGAGAGGGGTAAGGATGGGGGTTTTTGAACAGGGGTGTGGGAGTGGTTTTGTCAGTTGGTAACAGTGTAGGGAAGCACTGGGTGGGGGGAAATAACTGAGGGGGAAAAATGGAGGGCTTTAAGTGGGGTGCGAAAGGCAAAGCACCGGGAATTTATGGACTCCCCCGAGTTTTATCAGCAGCATTGGGAAAATGAGGCTTTTTTGGGTTGGGTTTTTAAATTGCTGAAGGAGAGAGGTGAGTGGGGGGAGAGCGGCAAAAGGCTGTCCTTGTATTGGACCCAAAGGGAAGGGGCAGCTACCCTTCGGGATTAACCGGGCGATCTAGTTGTTATGCCAGATTATAAATTGTTTGTGAAAATTTTGGGAAATCGGGTCAAGTGGTGGTGGGGGGGTAGTTTCAAAAAATCAGTTTGGTTTTTCCCGGGGTCCATGGGGAGGGGGATGGGTTACTTTGGGATTTCGTGGAGGCAAAAGGGGGGGAGGGAGGGGGGGTTTTTGGGGCGTCGATTGGCAAGGGGCATCGATAGAGTGGTAGGAAAGCATTAAAAACCATCCTCAGGGGTCGGGGTTTGGGGGTGAAAAAGTGGTTGGGGTTTTTGGCGTTGTAGGAGTGAATAGCGAGGGTACAGATTAATGGTCGATTGGGTGAGAAGATTTTAATGGGTAGGGGGGAATTTGGCAGGGGTGTCCTATGTCCAATTATTGTTTGCGTGCATACAGGGCCCCTTTTAAGATTGGTGGAGCAGGTTGTGTCCGTAAGGGACCAGGGGTGAGGTTGCGAGGGTTTGGCCGTTTTAATTTGGGATGTGGAATACAACGTTTGTCAGGGAGGGGATGTCAATGGAACATTAGCGGGGGGAGTAAAAATGTTCGAGGGGCAATGGTATGGGGTAAAATTTAGTAAAAAACCTTTGGGTTTTGGGGTTAGGGGGTTGGGCCGGTAGGGTTGATTGGGGTAGTGCAGTTGTGGGGAGGCAGGTGAATTCGTTTTTTAAAAATTTGCGGTTGATTTATGCAGACATCAACGTGGCACGCACGGAAAATCATTAGGATGGTAGAAAGGATTCAGGGGCGCTTGGGTGCATTGCGACCTTATCATTTGACCCTTTGCGCGGCCCTTGCTATTAAACTTACTGTATAGCAAAGTATGGCCGTGGGGAGCCGTGTTCCTTAATGGGCCGCAAAAACGAACATACTTGGAAGGTTTTTTAAATTCTTGTGGGGTTTGAGCTGTGATTGGATTAAAGGGAGTGGGAAGTTTAAGTAAGTAAGGGGGGGCTGGGTTTTCTGGACTTAAAGTGGAGGGTCAAATGTGTCTTCATTAAAAGGGAGGTATGGGGAAAGTGTGGGTGGGGGGGGTTTGGCCAGGGCCTAACAGATTGCAACGGATGTATACAGGAGTTGAGTTGCATGAGTGTGAAACTGGTTTAGGGCCTGGCGTGGATCGAGAGCCCGCAAAGGTTTTAAAAAAGGGAGGTTGTGTAGATTGTTAGCCGGGGGGGTTTTTAGCGCCTGAGAGGGGGAAATTTTCCCCCTGTATGCATTGGGAAAATATATGGAATAGGTTGAGTAGGATGAGGTTCAACCCGTGTTCGGGATTCTGTACGTTTTCTGCACGGCATTTTACCGTGGGGGGTGGTTTACGGGGAAGACGCGTCGTTTAGGGGGGGGGGGAGTGTGGGATATGTGGTGGGGAGGGGTGGCTTTTATGTGTATATTTTTTTTGATGGGAATGAGGAGTGTCAAGGGGGGGGGTTTAAATAGGGTGATAAATAGGATAGGGGTAAAGGAATTTCTGTATTGAGAGCATTAGTCCGACGGGGGGGTTGGGAGGAACGGTAATCAGAGCTGTGGGGTACATTATGGCAGATTATATTATTAGGTGGGGATTGGGGGGAAAAGGTTACTGAGGTGAAGAGGAGGGTGTTAGCGGTTTAAAGTTCTATAAAACGGTATGCAAAAAAGGAAATTTATGGGGGAGGGGGTGAAGGATTTTTCAGAGGGATATAGGCAACTTTTCGTTACAGGTTTATTAGACTTGTAATATACGAGGGAGGGGGGGTACGATTGGAAAGTGTTTTGGGGTAGGGAAGTCATGGGTAAAACAGGGTCGCCCCCTGGGAATGGTGACAACAAAAGTTGGTGAGTGTTTGGGTGAGTGATGCTGAGGGAATAGGAACCCGGGTGCTGGCACCTGTGGATGGCCCCGTTTTTTTTTTTGTGAATGGACTATACCTATTCATATAGTACCCTGTTCCTTCAAGGGATAGTGTGGTAAGGGATTCCCCAAGGGGGGGGGGGTTTCCTACTCAGTGCAGAGCGAGGGTGGGCAGCATATTGATTGGAAGTGTGGACAGTTGCTTGTCCCGTGTGTTGTTTTTGTTAGATAATAGCTATTATTGTAAAGTAGCGAATGGGGCTACAGCAAGTTGGACTTGTCTATGAGAATTATTCTCTAACCCTGTATACTATCTCAAAAGAACACGATTTCTCTACCCTTTCCCTTAGAAAAGTGCCCTTTCTGTAAAAGATTAGATAAGTCCCTTAATACATATATCTGTGGGGCATATAGTGTACTTCTTTATATTGTACTTATTATTTTTATTATTTTTCATCACTAGCTAATGAAATACCCAATACTCTATATTCTTTTTACTACTATTAATTGTCATAAATTTTTTAAATTTCAAGTCAAATCTTACTCCAAATTAAAAAATTCATTTTTCTTACCTGTCCATTTAATTTTGTTTTTCCTATTGTTTTTTTTTGCACTTCTATTGTGTATGCAATTGTGTAATTCCAATTCTTTTTTGAATACCCAAAATATCTTTTGTGTAGTACCCAAATACCCATTTTTTTTATTTTATTTTGCAATAACTGCTCAATTTATTTTAAAATTACAAATAGACTTACTCCCAAACCCAAAATTATTTTAGGACCACCCGTCCATTTAACTTTGTTTTTCCATTACTTAATTTAGTCCCCCATATATTTTCTCCCTTTTTTTTTAGCTTTATAACTACCCTAGTTTATACATTCACAATTGTTTTTAAAAAAATCAAGGTGCTATTCTCAGGTCTAAAGTAGAATAAATTCACAATTTGCCTTTATTCCAAACTACCTTAGCTCTTATTTTTTCATTTGTTAAATAATTCAGGGGCTATTTTTTAGCTTAAGGACTTTTACTTTGTTTTATACTTAAATTTTACATAGATTCCACAAAAAACTTATTTTTCAAGATTGATCCTGATACCCAAACCCCTTTTTAATGACTTAAAAGAATCAAACAGTTACTGTAATTACTACACTGCAGAACAATCAAAGGGATTCTCAGTGCCAACAACAACATAACTATCTTTAACTACAATATCAGATCTTTAAGCAAGCATTACGATGACTCATGCATTCTAAATTCCTTAATCCAATAGTCCATCATTACACTAACTGAAACCTGGCTAAGCCTG
>NC_069455.1:814221-830160 GCF_026875155.1 Cherax quadricarinatus | reverse complement strand
TTACAATTCTCGGAGAATTTTGGCAAATTCGCCTGGATCCTGCTTGTACCTGTGTCTGGATGCTCAAACGTGCAGACACGACATCAGGAAAACTTGTTGAGAGACGGATGCTTCTTGTGTAGGGTGATGAAGTGAAGATGACTTCATACCTCTTCCTTCCTCCCTCCGGGCAAACAACTGCTGTGACCACCACTTTCCACCATTTATAACGGGTTTATTGGTGATGCTGCAAGCGAGTGGTTAAATGATATACTTCTTCATAGGCTTCTTTGTTTATTGTTAAGTCGTGGTGGTTAAACAGGCTTGTGTGTTGTGCCCATGGCCCGGGCAGGGCCATCCCACGAGAGGAGCTAGGAGTAGGCCTTGTGTCTTCTTGCTAGGCTGCTGTGAGAGAGCGAGGCAAGGGCAGGCAGGCTGAAGTGGCAACGCCTATAGGTGGCAGCACCAGCATGGCGTGAAATGTGAACTAAGCTGGCAGACAGCATGGGCTGTCTGTGCAGACAGTACAGGCTGTCTACAGTATAGAAGTTCCTGATGTCATGTCTGTACTGACATTTGTCTCTAATCTGTTTCAGGTTTTTTAGCTCCTCTTCTAAGCACTTTATCTTATCTTCTGCTGCTAAGACTTGTAGTCCCCACTTCCTGCTCTCTTCAGCTATCCTCTCCTCCATTACCCTGCCGAGCTCTGCTAGCTTCCTTCCCCACTCTTCCTCCATTTTTGTGAGCTCTAACTCCCAATCTTCCCTCCCAGGTTCCTCCCTCCTGGGTTCAATCTCCAGACCCCTGGGTCTCTGCCCTCTTAGGTTACCCATTTTTTTCCTTTCCCACAGAAAGGAGCGTGTGTGAGAGAGGGAGAGAGAGAGGAATAGAGAGAGAGGGAGAGAGAATGATAGGGAGAAGGATGATGAGTGGGAAGGGAGGGAAGTGAGGGGAAGCCAGGGGGAAGGGGTAGGAGGAAAGGGAGGATGAATGGAAGGTGTGTGTGAGGAGGAGAGGGATAGAGAGAACGAGAGGTGGAGAGAGAAAGATAGAAAGAAAGAGAGAGAGGGGGGGAAGATGGATAAAGAGGGAAAGAGAGAAAGGTAGAGAGAGAGAGAGAGAGAGAGGGAGAGAGGTAGAGTGGGAGAGAAAGGGAGAGAGAGAAAGGTAGAGAGAGAAAGAGAGAGAGGAAGGGAGGGAGAGCAAAGGGAGAGAAAATCGAGGGAGAGAGAGAGAGAGGGTCATGGGTAGGGAGGGACGGAGGGGGTTAGGGGGTATGTGAGGTGTATGTGTGTGTGTACCCAGGAATAATGCTCCTCACTTCTAAGTATTCATACTGCTAAGAAATACTTGTAGTAATACCAGTAATTCTAAAACTTGCCAATAATAATTCTAACATTTATCAATTCTACTTATAGAATACCAAAAGTAATACTAGGTTCTAGAACTTCACCTCTCTCAACTTCTACAAGTGTTTACCCTTGTGTGTGATTACGCATGTGTGTGGTGTGTGTGTGTGTGTGTGTGTGTGTGGTGTGTGTGTGTGTGTGTGTGTGTGTGTGTGTGTGTGTGTGTGTACGCGTGTGTGTGTGCGTGTGTATGTGCATGTGTCTAACGTTATCCCTCACTAGCTACCCATTTCCCACTCCTCACCCATGATCAGGGAGAGATGGTTAGGGGGAGGAGTATGTAATTGAAAAGTAACCATTACACGCACTCTGTCATGTAGGCTCAAATTTGTAGTCCCAGCTCTCTTTCCTAGTAATGCTACCTTCTCCACTTATTGCACTTTCTGGATTTAAGTACTAATTACTGCTGGTTATTATCCTATTCCTTTCTAACACTGAGAGAGGACCTCCTTGCTTACAGATAGCAGGACCAAGCTAAGTACCCGACCCACAACCCATGTTTATGGCAAGTACATACAACTGGCAGTGCTGAACTCATTGACTCCTGACTCTGGTTCCCTTCAAGTTTCTTCTCTATCAGTATTTGATCCCATTTACAGTGCCGTCAATCACAGCACTAGATTTGCACTTCACTGGAGATCGGCCTTGGGTCACACCTTATCACTTATCATTTATGATGGCGGCATTTTAAAAATTAAACTATGGCTGGCCCGCATGAGATCACTACTCAGTGGTTGTACCCCTTGTTATATCCTCCTATCTTGTTCAACCCTGTACCCCCATAGGGGGAGACCTACTGAACCCATGCAAGGCAGTCCAAGTCAGTGTCTGGGGAGTAAGGTGTTAGGAGATGGAGAAGGAGGTCTTGATCAGAGGAGTTGTAGGGTAAATCTTCATCCAAGAAGATAGAGCAGGAATATTGGGTTTAGAGGCTGATGATGATCTTTATCCGGAGGAGGTGAAACAAGAAAATGAAAAAAAAATCGAAATATTTGGGGAGATAGGAGTGGATGATGGAGGTGTGAGGGGGAGGAGGTCTTGATCCCAAGGAAATGGAGGTAAATCTTGACCCAAGGATTTGGAAATCACCCCCCCCCCCAAAAAAAAATTGAAAAATTCCTAAATTTGAGGAAAAAAAGTGTGTGGGTTCAAGGAGGAGGGCTCAAAAATTGATTCAAGGAGGGGGGGGGGTGGAGGGTGAAGTCAAAATTCAAGAAAAATCTTTGTCATTCTTGAAAAAGTGGCAAAAGTGGGCCTTAGGGGGAGTGGGGAGGTATTACCAAAGGCAAAAGTAAAAAATGAAATATGAAAACACTGGTGTCAGTTCCGAGAACTGGGTAAAACTTAATAAATTTGAAATTCGAAAAAAACGAAGCAAATCGAGCAGGGGATGCAGCAAAAGGTGCTGCAGAAGATGCATAGGGCGGCGCGAGAGGGCGTGGACGTGGGCAGGCGCAGGTGGGACGGGTGCAGGTGAGGTCATGGTCATTAACACATAGGTGTGAAAAGGCTACATCCTTTTGAGAAACAACAACTGCCGAGTACATACTCTCCTCATGTATTCTTGATGATATTTTTCAATCTCCTGTTTTTCTTCCTCCATTTTTATTGTGTGCCTCCCCTCACTCTCCTGAAGCCCATGAAATAAACACTGACTTATTCACCTCTCCTCCTTCCTTGCCTTTCCTTCTGTGTCCCAATTGTATACATGGCCATTGTCTCCCTAATTTTTCCCTGTGCAGTGGTCGTGCCTCTGCATGGGGCCTATCCCCTTCTCCACCTTCCCACTCTCCTTACTGGCTATTTTTCCCCCCCCCCCTGTCCCAACATCTCTTCCACCTTCATTCCTCGGCCCTGCTTGGTGGACTGATAGTTACTTAGTGTATGTCATGTCTTCATTCCTTCTGTTGGGCCTTCAATTCAGTAAGGGGTGTACTGCTTCAGATACTGTCATCCTACTGGGCAATAGCCCTATACATTCTTCAGAGCCAATTTCACCAACCTCGTATTCTAAGGCCCATATCCTGACTTCTGCAGTGTCAGCGGGTGGGGGACAACCATTTCTTCTCCTCCTCCTCCTTCATCATCATCTCCAATTTTGTCAGAAAGCTCGCCTATTTGCTCTCCCCTCCTTGTTCCATCCTTTTACATTACTCTTCCATCCATTCTTCCTTACCAGAACCATCTGCCTCGATCCCCTGGAGCCTTCGACTTTCCTTTCTGAGCCACCATTGTGTTTAGGCACATAATGCTAGATAATAGAGGCTCTCTTTGCATGCACCCACTATTGTAAATAATAAATATTGGGGTAATAGTGTTGTAGTTAGGTGTGATGGGGTGAGGGGATCAGGAGTTGTAAGGGGGAGAGAAATGGGAGAGAGAAGGAGAGGACAGGGATAGTGATGAGGTGGAGTAAGAGTGGAAAGGGGGTAGAGTGTGTGTGTGTTGTGTGCATAGTGTGTGGCGCGTTTGTGTGTGTGTGTGTATGTCTGTGTCGCATCTGTGTGTCTTGTGACCACCTTGTTTTCAGGTCCCATCTGTGGGAACATCCTGTCTCTGACCACCTTGTCTAGTCCACGCAGTATTTTTGATGTCGTTATCATGCTCCCCGACCCTCCTGTCCCTCCAGTGTTGTCAGACCTATTTCCCTTAACCTTACTTCATAGGACATTCCCCTTACTCTGGAACTAGCCTTGTTGCAAACCTTTGCTTTCTCTAATTTCTTGACAAGTTTGACCAGGTGTGGATTCCAAACTGGTCTGCGTACTCCAGTATGGCTTGACGTACACAGTGTATAAAGTCTTGAACTATTCCTTACTGAGGTACCGGAACCCCTATTCTCAGGTTGCCAAGCGCCCATGACTTTGCATTTGGCGGGGTTGAATTCTAGGAGCCAGTTCTGGACCACTTGCCCAGCCTGTCCAAGCTCTTTGTTAGACCTGTCTGGTCCTGCTTTCTCTGATTTAAATCACCTCATAACTTTCACGTCATCTGCATACAGGACACTTCTGAGTCCTATCCCATCCATCCTGTCGTTCACATATGCCAAAATAGCACTGGTCCTAGGACTGGAACCCCTGTGACCCCCCACTCGTCACTGAGCCCACGTGATGCCTAATCCGGACCATGACTCCTGTTGCCTCCTGTTTAGGTATTCTCTGATCCATTGAGTGCCTTCCTGTTATACGTGACCTGTTCCTCTAGCTTCAGTACTAATATCTGTGATGAACATTGTCGAAGGCCTTCTTGCAAGTCCCCAAGAATATGCAAATCAATCCCATCCCTCCTCTCATTTTTTACTTTCAGTTTACCTTGGTCATAAAACTCTAGTAGGTTGTGACACAGGATTTGCCTTCCATGAAATCATGCCTGGCGTCGTTTATAATACTTGTTCTGCTCAGGTGCCCATCCACTCTCCTCCTATAATCATTTTCCAAACTTGCATACTATACAATGTCAGGACACTGGTCTAAATTTAGTGCCTTCATTTTTTTCTGTCTCCCTTCTTAAAGATGGGGATAGTGGGGGGGGGGGGCGGGGGGGGGGGGGTTTGCCGTGTGGGGGGGGGGGGGGGGGGGGGGGGGGGGGGGGGTTCTTCACATACTTCAGGGTAGTTGCCCCAGTTTCAAGGGAAGTGTTGAAGATTTTTGGTTAGTGAACGACACGTAGTGTGTCCCTGTTCCCTCCCTCTCTAAGGACCCACTGAGAGATGTCCGGTCCTACCGCCTTTGAGGTATCAAGGTCACTTAGAGCTTCTCCACCTCTCCTCAAGTTGTGTTTAATTTCATCCAACACTTTTTGGTATATCCCCTTTGTAAGCTGTTTCCCTTTCTGTTTTGTCTTCCCATTGTCCCATCACCTCCACTGTAAATACTTCCTGAAATCTCATGTTGAGCTCCTCACAACCTCCTGGTCGTTTTTTGTGAGCTCCTCACACCTTCTTTCCTCAGCCTGATTCCTGGTCCTTCAGTGTTAATAGTTCCTCCTGATGTGGCTGTAGAGTAGTTTCGGGTCAGACTTGACTTCGATGCTGTCATTGTTCATAATGCCGCTGCGCTCCCTCTTATCTGTGCATACCTCGTTTCTGGCTCTCGACTAATCTCTTTATTTCTCCTGAGTCCTTGATGCCTTCTGTACTTATTTTCCATTCGTCTAGAGCACTTAGCTTTGCCTCCCTGCCCTTCGGGTAAAACCCAGGGGCTCGTTTCTGTCCTTCCCATTATTTTCTTTTACCATTGGGAACAAACCTTTCCCTCTGCCTCCTTGCATTTGTTGTTACAAAGTACATCGTTTAAGTTTACTGACTTTCCTACAACTTCCTGTCCCACTGAAGCTCCGCAGGAAGTTCCTCTAGGTCCCCGTGTAGATCCCCCCCCCTTTAATAGTTAGCTTTTCCCTTTCTACTCCTGTTACCCCTCTCCACTTTTAGCTCCACGATGTATTCAAAGCTCATAACTAACGTGGCACTACTCCAAGGGCCTTTCCATATTGATGTGCTCAATGTCAGAGCTACTCAGGGTGAACACAAGTCCCAGTCTTCTGGTTCTCCTCCCATCTCTCTCTGGTATTATCCCTAACATGTTGGTGCCTGAGATTTGCCAGCACCACATCCATCATCTTGGTTCTCATGTTTCAGAACCCCCATGTGGCTCCAGGTTTTCCCCAATCAATCTCCCTGTGAGTGAATTCGCCCATGACCAGTAACTTCGCTCTCTTGAGTGAGCCCTTCTTGCCACCTCACTAGAGTGTCCCACCATTGCCTGTTGCACTCATCATATTCCTCTCTTGGTCACCTGCAGTTATCTGTGGTGGTTATACATCACTGCAATGGCAACCTTGTGTTCACCTGACTGAACGTAAAACTACTATGTAATCCATTTCTCCAATGTCGTCCATACCTTCCATTCCTCTTGTTAACCCCATCGGTTTTTTATTAGTAGTTCAACCCCTCCTTCCACCCCACTGCCTCCTTCATATCCTTCCTCAAAATCTGATATCCGGGGTGGAAGATTGCATCAGTTATTATCCTAGTGAGTTTGTTTCTGTAACTGCCAAGATTCTGGGGACAACTCCTTCATTATTTCATTCCACTCCTCACATTAATTCGTTATTCCATCCACGTTTGTCTACCAAACCTTCAACTTCTTTTCAATAACTGTGGTCTGGGGAGAGAGTGGTTAGGTGGAGTAGATACCCTGGCAGGGGCCTTTAGGGGGTTGGTATTTGGGGGTGGGTCTATCGTGTGGGGTGTGGGGGCAAGAGGGCCTCTGGGGGGTTTCAGTGTGGGTGGTGGGGAGAGGAAGGGGAAAGAGGGCCTATGGGGGGTTAACAGTGGGGAGGGGGTTGTGTGAGGGGGATGGGGATTTGAGGTACATTTGTGGTTACTCTGGGGTTCCTGTGGGGTGGGATTTGAGGCTGAGGGGGGATGTGCAGGTT
Organism: Cherax quadricarinatus; assembly: GCF_026875155.1. Classification (NCBI taxonomy): domain Eukaryota; kingdom Metazoa; phylum Arthropoda; class Malacostraca; order Decapoda; family Parastacidae; genus Cherax; species Cherax quadricarinatus. The sequence goes on along the minus strand of NC_069455.1, from coordinate 823,336 downwards.
ACTGAGGTTTACTGTGGGGGGTGGGGCTATGCAGAGGGGGATGTGTGGTTACTGTGGGTTTCTCTGGGGTGGGATTTGTGCAGAGGGGGATGGGGGAAGATGGTACAGTGAGTGGGTTTTTGGGTTAGGTCGTTGATTGCTTTGGGATTGCCATTTTTGTGTACCTTCTGTGGGTGATACTGGAGGGGGTTGTGTTTGTCTTCCACGTGGGCCCTGAGTTCTCCTGCATTCCACCTTCCTTGCCTCCCATTCCTCCTTGCGACATTGCACCCTAGCTGCAATCAGTGTCATCCTTCCTCCTTGTGTTTCTGTCTCCGCGAGTACACATTCCGGAATGCCTGATTGTCCCTTAGGCGGCTATCCTCCTACAGGATCCGCTTCGAGCTGACTCTGCCTTGAAAATCACTTTGACTGAAACGTTTTTTTTTTTTTTTTTCCTCGAAACCACCCAATTCTCCGAAAATTTGTCAGCTGAATCATGTTGTCCCTCGTCCTATTGCTTTCATGATGATTTCAATCGTTTTTTTCTCTTTCTGTTCCTCCTGTGTGTGGTGTGTGTGTGTGTGTGTGTGTGTGTGTGTGTGTGTGTGTGTGTGTGTGTACTCACCTATTTGTGGAGTTGGCAGGGGTCGAGTCATAGCTCCAGGCCCGCCTCTTCGCTGATTGCTACTCTAGGTCCTCTCTCTCCCTGCCCCTGAGCTTTTATCATACCTCGCCTTAAAACTATGTATGGTTCCCGCCTTCCACTACGTCATCTTTCTAGGCTATTCCACGGCCTGACTACCCTATGACTGAAGAAATACTTCTAAAATCCCATTGATTCATCTGAGTCTTCCCTTCAAATTGGCGACCCCTTGTGTCTGTGTCCTTCTCTGGAATCATTCATACTGTCTCTGTCCACCTTGTCTATTCCACGCAGTTGGGGGGGGGGGGGGGGGGGGGGATGTCATTATCATGTCTCCCCTAACCACACTGTCTCCTCCAATGTCGTCAGGCCGATCCCTGAACCTTTCTTCATAGGACATTCCCCTTAGCTCTGAACAAAAAACTTGTCGCAAACCTTTGCACTTTCTCTAACTTTCTTGATGGTGCTTAATCAAAGTTGTAGGTTCTAAACAGTGCGCATACTACAGTATGGCCTATGTACACATGGTGTACTGTTCTTGAACGATTCCTTACTAAGGTATCGGAACGCTATTTTCAGGTTTGCCCAGGCGCCCATATGCTGCAGCAGTTATCTGGTTGATGTGTGCTTCTGAGAACATGTTCGGTATTATACGCACCCCAAGATCTTTCTCCTAGATGCGAGGTTAGCAGTCTTTAACCACCTAGCCTATTCTCCTCTGCGGTCTTCTTGCCCTTCCCCGAGCTTTCATGACTTTGCATTTGGCAGGTTAAATTCGAGAAGCAGTTGCTGGACCAGGTGTCCGTCTGCCCAGGTCTTTTGAAGTCCTGTCTGAATCCTCATCTGATTTAATTCTCCTCATTAACTTTCACATAATCTGCGAACAAGGACACTTCTGAGTCAACACCCTTCCATCAGTCATTTCACATATACCTAAAATAGCACTGGTCCTAGGACCGACCCCTATGGGACCGCCGCTCATCAAAGTGCCCACTGTATACTTCAGGGATATGAAAGGATGAAAGTATCACAGTGGGCACCTAAGATGAGCGGGTCCCATAGGGTCGTCCTAGACCAGTGCTATTTTTGGTATATGTGAATGACATATGGAAGGGTTTAGACTCAAAGTGTCCTTGTTTCGCAGATTGATGGTGAAGTTAATGAGGAAATTAAAACAGATGAGGATCAGACAGGAATTCAAAAGACTGGGCAGACGGACACCTGGTCCCAGCAACTGGCTTCTCGAATTTAACCCTGCCAAATGCAAAGTCCAGAAGATCGGGTAAGGGCAAAGAAGACCGCAGACGAGAATAGGCTAGGTGGTTAAAGACTGCTAAACCACGCTCAAGGAGAAAGATCTAGGGGTGAGTATAAACCGAACATGGTCTCCAGAAGCACAACATCAACCAGATAACTGCTGCACATATGGCGCCTGGCAAACCTGAAAATAGCGTTCCGATACCTTAGTAAGGAATCTTCAAGACACAGTACACTGTGTACATCAGGCCATACTGGAAGTAATGCCCACCTGATTAGAACCTACACTTGATTAAGCACATCAAGAAAGTAGAGAAAGTGCTAAGGTTTGGCGACAGTTTTTAGTTCCAAGAGCTAAGGGAATGTCCTAGAAGAAAGGTTAAGGAAATCGCCTGACGACATTGGAGGACAGGAGGGTTCGGGAGACATGAGTAATGACATACTAAATACTGCGTGGAATAGACAAGGTGGACAGAGACAGGATGTCCAGAGAAGGACCAGACATCAAGGGGTCGCAATTTGAAGTTGAAGACTCAATGAATCAACGGGATTGTTAGGAAGTATTTCTTCAGTCATAGAGTAGTCATGCCCGTGAATAGCCTGAGAAAGTGACGTAGTGGAGGCGGGAACCATACATAGTTATAAAGCGAGGTATATAAAGCTCATGGGCAGGGAGAGAGAGGACTAGTAGCAATCAGCGGAAGAGGCGGGGCCAGAGCTATGACCTCGACCCCTGCAACCACTAATAGGTGAGTACACACACACACACACACACACACACACACACACACACACACACACACACACACACACAGAGGAAACAGGAAGGAAAAAAACGACTTTGAAATCATCATGAAGCAAAGGAGAGGACTACATGATTCAGTTACTGACAACACTTTATCGGAGAATTGGATGAGATAGGTGGTTTCGAGCGGGGAAAAAAAAAACCGTTTATCAGATGGTTTTGTCAAAGTGATTTTTCAAGGCAGAGTCAGCTCGGAAGCGGCGGATCCTGTAGGAGAAAGCACGCCTAAGGGACAATCTAGGCATTCCGGAATGTGTACCTCGAGCGGACAGGTGCACAGAACACAAGAGGAAGGAAAGACACTGAAAGAGAGGTGCAATGTCGAAGGAGGAATGGGAGCAAGGAAGGTGGAATCAGGAGAAACCAGGCCCACGTGGAAGAACAAACACAACCCCCTCCAGTAATCACCCCAGAAGGTACACAAAATTGGCAATCCCAAAGCAATCAAACGACCTAAACCCAAAACCCACTCACTGACCCTCTTCCCCCATCCCCCTCAGCACAATCCCACCCCCAGAGAAACCCACAGTAACCCACACATCCCCCTCTGCATAAGCCCCACCCCCACAGTAACCCTCAGTAACCTGCACGAGGATCCCCCCCTCATGCTCAATCCCACCCCACAGACCCAGAGTAACCCACCACAAATGTACCTTCAATCCCATCCCCCTCACCACAACTCATAACCACCCCTCCCCACAGTAACCCCCCATAGGCCCTCTTCTTTTTTGTGTCTTTGTTTTTTTTTCTCCATCCTCCTCACCCCACCCCCACTGAAACCCCCCTAGGCCTCTGCCCCCACACCCCACACGAAGACCCCACCCCCAAACCAACCCCCTAAAGCCCCTGCCCAGGGTATCTAACTCCACAAACCCACCTCTCTCCCCAGAGCAATCGTTATTGAAAAGAGTTGAAGGTTTGGTAACAAACGTGGATGGAATAACGAATAAATGTGAGGAGTGGCAATGAAATAATGAAGGAGTTGTCCCCAACATCTTGGCCGCGATACAGAAACAAAACTCACTAGGATAATAACAGATGCAATCTTCCCACCCGGATATCAGATTTTTGAGGAAGGGATAGAAGAGCAGGGGGGGAGGAAGGGGTTGTCACTACTAATAAAAAAACCGATGGGTTATCGAAGAAATGGAAGGTAGGACTGACATTTGGAGAAATGGATTACAAGTAGGTACAGTTCATTCAGGTGAACACAAGGTTGCAATTGCAGTGATGCATAACCCACCACAGAACTGCAGAACCAAGAAGAATATGAGAAGTGCAACTAGAGCAATGGTGGACACTCTACTGAGGTGCAAGAGGCTCACTCAAGTAGGCGAAGTACTGGTCATGGGCGACTTCATCACAGGGAGATTGATTGGGAAAACCTGAGCCACATGGGGTTCTGAAACATGAGAACCAATATGATGGTTGTGGTGCAGGCAAATCTCAGCACCAACATGGTTAGGGATGACTACCAGAGAGAGATGGAGGATGAACCAGCAAGACTGGGACCTTGTGTTCACCCTGAGTAGCTCTGACTATTGAGCACATACAACATATGAAAGGCCCCTTGGAGCTAGTGACCACGTAGTTATGACTTTGAATACATCGAGTTGGAGTCTAAAAGTGGAGAGGGTAACAGTGAGTAGAAAGGGGAAAACTAAACTAAAAGAGGGGGGGACTACACGGGAAATGAGAACTTCCTGCAGGAGTTTCAGTGGGAACAGAGTTGGTAGGAAAAGTCAGTAAACTAAACGAATGTTACTTAGTAACAACAAAATGCAAGGAGGCAGAGAAAGGTTGTTCCCAATGTAAAAGAAATAATTGGAAGGACAGAACGAGCCTCCTGGTTTACCCGAATGTCAGGGAGGCAAAAGCTAAGTGCTCTAGAGAATGGAAAAAGTACAGAGGCAAAGGACTCAGAGAATAAAGAGATTTAGTCGACGAGCCAGAAACAGAGTATGCACAGATAAGGAGGGAGGCGCAGCGGCATTATGAAAATGACATGCATCGAAAGTCAAGTCTGACCCGAAACTACTCTACACCCACATCAGGAGGAACACAACACTGAAGGACCAGGTAAATCAGGCTGAGGAAGAAGGGGAGAGCTCACAAGAAACGACCAGGAGGTATGTGAGGAGCTCAACAGGGAAGATTTCAGGAAGTATTTACAGTGGGGCTGATGGGACAATGGAAGACAAAACAAAAGGGGAACAGCTACAAGGGATATCCCAAAACAAGTGTTGGATGAATTACACACAACTGAGGAGAAGGTGGAGAAGCTCCTAAGTGCCCTGATACCTCAAAGGCGGTAGGACCGGACATCTCTCGTGGGCCCTTTAGAGAGGGAACAGGGACACTACGAGTGTCACAAACCAAAATCTTCAACACTTCCCTTGAAACTGGGAACTACCTGAAGTAGGGAAAGAAGGCAAATGTAGTCCCCATCTTTAAAAAGGGGAGACAGAAATGAAGCACTAAATTATAGACCAGTGTCACTGACATTTATAGTATGCAAAGTCTTGGAAAAGATTATCAGGAGGAAAAGTGGTGGAGCACCTGGAGCAGAACAAGATTATAAACGACAGCCAACATGGATCATGGAAGGCAAATCCTGTGTCACAAAACCCACTAGAGTTTTAAGACAAGGTAACTGAAGTAAAAAATGAGAGGGAGGGTGGGTTGATTGCATTTTCTTGGACTGCAAGAAGGCCTTCGACACTGTTCATCACAAGATATTAGTACTGAAGCTAGAGGAACAGTCATGTTTTAACAGGAAGGGCACTACAAGGATCAAGAATACCTAACAGGGAGGCAACAGCGAGTCATGGTCCGTGATTAGGTATCACAGTGGGGTCCAGTGACGAGTGGGGTCCCACAGGGGTCAGTCCTAGGACCAGTGCTATTCTTGGCATATGTGAACGACATGATGGAAGGGATAGACTCAGAAGTGTCCCTGTTTGCAGATGACGTGAAGTTAATGAGGAGAATTAAATCAGAAGCGGACCAGACAGGTCTACAAAGAGATCTGGACAAAGGGTGGGCAAGTGGTCCAGAACTGGCTCCTAGAATTCAACCCCGCCAAATGCAAAGTCATGGGCGCTTGACAAACCTGAGAATAGGGTTCCGGTACCTCAGTAAGGAATCGTTCAAGACTTTATACACTGTGTACGTCAGGCCCATACTGGAGTACGCAGCACCAGTTTGGAATCCACACCTGGTCAAACAGTCAAGAAATTAGAGAAAGTGCAAGGTTTGCCAACAAGGTAGTTCCAGAGGTAAGGGGAATGCCTATGAAGTAAGGTTAAGGGAAATAGGTCTGACAACACTGGAGGACAGGAGGGTCAGGGGAAACATGATAACGACATACAAAATACTGCATGGAATAGACAAGGGGGTCAAAAACAGGATGTTCCACAGATGGGACACAAAAAAGGGGTCACAAGCACACACAGATGCGCGCCACACAACACACAACACACACACACACAAACAAACGCACACACACTATGCACACAACACACAACACACAACACACACTACCCCCCCTTCCCACTCTTACTCCACCTCCATCACTATCCCTGTCCCTCTCCTTTCCCCCCTCCCCATTTCTCTCCCCCTTACAACTCCTGGATCCCCTCACCCCACACACAGCACACAAACACACACACACACTACAACACCTAACCCATATATTTATTATTTACAATAGTGGGTTGCAATGCAAAGAGAGCCTCTATTATGCCTAGGCATTATGTGCCATAAACAAATGGTGGCTCAGAAGGAAAGTCGAAGGCTCAGGGGATCAGAGGCAAATGGTTTTGGTAAGGAAGAATGGATGGAAGAGTAATGTAAAAGGATGGAACAAGGATGGGAGACCCAAATAGGCGGCTTTCTGCAAAAATGGAGATGTGATGAAGGAGGAGGAGGAGAAGAAATGGTTGTCACAAGCTGAAACTGCAGAAGTCAGGATATGGGCCCTAGAATACGAGGTAAATTGGCTGAAGCAAGTCATAGGGCTATTGCCCAGAGGGGGACAGTATCTGAAGCAGGTACACCCCTACTGAATGAAGAGCCCAACAAAAAGGGAAGGAGACATGACATACACTAAGAACCTATCAGTCCACCAAGCAGGGCCGGGGAAATGAAGGGGAGAGATGTTGGGAACAGGGATAGCAGTAAGGGAGAGGGGGAGAAGGGGAGAAGGGGATAGGCCCCATGCAGAGGCACGACCATGCCACTAAGAGATACAAGAAAAAATTAGGGAGACAATGGCCATGTACAAATGGGACACAGAAGGAAAGGCAATGGAAGGAGGAGGGGGATAAGTCAGTGTTTATTCATGGGCTTCAGGAGAGTGAGGGGAGGACACAATAAAAGATGGCAGGAGATTGAAAATATCATCAAAGAAATACATGAGGAGAGTAATGTACTTGGCAGCTGTATGGTTTCTCAAAGGATGTAGTCTTTTCACACCTATGTGTTAATGACCCTGACCTCACCTGCGCCTGCCCACGTCCACGCCCTCTCGCGCCGCCCCTACTGCATCTTCTGCAGCACCTTTTGCTGCATCCCCTGCTCGATTTGCTTCGATTTTTTTTTCGAATTTTCAATTTTTTTAAGTTTTACCCAGTTCTCGAGAATGACACCAAATGTTTTCAAATTTCATTTTTTACTTTACGCCTTTGGTAATACCTCCCCACTCCCCCTAAGGCCCACTTTTTCCCACTTTTTCAAGAATGACAAATTTTTTTTGAATTTTGACTTCACCCTCCACCTCCTTGAATCAATTTTTGAACCCTCCTCCTGAACCCACACCACTTTTTTTCCTCAAAATTTAGATTTTTAATTTTTTTGGGGGTGGATTTCCAAATCCTTGGGTCAAGATTTACCTCCATTTCCTTGGGTCAAGACCTCCCTCCCCCTCACACCTCCTCTCTCCCCCTATCTCCCAAATATTTCGATTTTTTTTTCCATTTTCTTGTAGTCTTCACCTCCTCGGATAAAGATCATCATCAGCCTCTAAAAACCCCAAATTTCCTGCTCCATCTTCTTGGATGAAGATTTACCCTACAACTCCTCAGATCAAGACCTCCTTCTCCATCCCTAACACCTTACTCCCCAGACACTGACTTGGACCTGCCTTGCATGGGTCAGTAGGTCTCCCCCTATAGGAAGTACAGGTTGAAACAAGAGAGGTGTGATAATAACAAGGGGTACAACACTGAGTCGTGATCTCATGCGGCCAGGCATAGTGCCAGCCATCATAAATGATAAGTGATAAGGTGTGACCCCAAGGCAGTCAGTGAAGTGCAAATCTAGTGCTGTGATTGACGCATTGTAAATGGGATCAAAATACAGATAGAGAAGAAACTGAAGTGGAACCAGGAGTCAGGAGTCAATGAGTTCAGCACTGCCAGTAGTATGTACTTGCCTAAACATGGTGTTGTGGGTCGGGTACTTAGCTAGGTCCTGCTAACTGTAAGCAAGGAGGTCCTCTCTCAGTGTTAGAAAGGAATAGGATAATAACCAGCAGTAATTAGTACTTAAATCCAGAAAGGGCAATAAGTGGAGAAGGTAGCATTACTAGGAAAGAGAGCTGGGACTACAAATTTGAGCCTACATGACAGAGTGCATGTAATGGTTACTTTTCAATTACATACTCCTCCCCCTAACCATCTCTCCCCTGATCATGGGTGAGGAGTGGGAAATGGGTAGCTAGTGAGGGATAACGTTAGACACATGCACATACACACGCGTACACACACGCGTACACACACACGCGTACACACACACACGCGTACACACACACACACACGTGCGCGTACTCACACACACACAAGGGTAAACACTTGTAGAAGTTGAGAGAGGTGAAGTTCTAGAACCTAGTATTACTTTTGGTATTCTATAAGTAGAATTGATAAATGTTAGAATTATTATTGGCAAGTTTTAGAATTACTGGTATTACTACAAGTATTTCTTAGCAGTATGATTACTTAGAAGTGAGGAGCATTATTCCTGGGACACACACACATACACCTCACATACCCCCTAACCCCTCCGTCCCTCCCTACCCATTGCCCTCTCTCTCTCTCTCCTCGATTTCTCTCCCTTTGCTCTCCCTCCCTTCCTCTCTCTCTTTCTCTCTCTACCTTTCTCTCTCTCCCTTTCTCTCCCCTCCTACCTTTCTCTCTTCTCTCCCCCTTTCTCTCCTCTCTACTCTCTCTCCCTCTCTCTCATCTCTCTCTACCTTCTCTCTCTTCCCTCTTATCATCTTTCCCCTCCCTCTCTCTTTCTTTCTATCTTTCTCCCCCTCCACTCTCCGTTCTCTTATCCCCCTCCTCCTCACACACACCTTCCCCCCTCCCCTTTTCCCCCTTTTCCCCCCTTTCCCCCCTTTCCCCTCCTTCCCTCCCTTCCCCCCTTTC
>NC_069455.1:809499-813721 GCF_026875155.1 Cherax quadricarinatus | reverse complement strand
CTCCGAATGTCTCTTACTGTCGGGAAAACTATGTTGAACAAAGGTATGAGGTACAATGACAGTACTTACCGTCTAGGGTTCGTAAGGAGAAAAAAGCTCTTGAGTTGGCTAGCATTCGGGGACTGTGATGATATATGCACCGCTCTTGAGAACAGGAAAGGGAATATTTCAACCAACATGATGTATGAGCCCCTTTGCTGATACTATGATTAGGAAAAACAGTCTGAAGAAGGTGTGGGCTGCAGAGTAAAAAAACTTAGTCCACTGTGTGTACTATGATGTGTAGTATGTAGAAGAAGCGATTGTTGCACTAGTCTTTTCTGAGTAGAGTAAGAGGCATTCAAAAGCAGTGTTATCAGAGAAAGATCGTGTTCATTTAGTGCATGACCGGACAGTTTGTTTTTGAGGTGGGTAGGCGATCTGGAAACTGTTGCACCATATGGGGAGAAGTCGAAGCATAGTCAAGGTGGTGCGGAGGTTGGATGTATCACACGCTTCTGATACTGAGGCCGAGCCTCAGTGTCAGAAGCGTGTGACAAAATGTCACCCACAGAAGATATAGGGGCAGTAGAAAGGTCCGAAGGATGGTCTGGTAACAAGGCAGGGTCGTTAGAGGGTGCTGCTACAGAAAGTGGCCCAGGTGGAATAGTTTCATGGATTTGTGCCTCTATGGTTAGGTCTCTCCCTTTTGTTTTTAAGAAAAAAAAAGAAAAAAGGAAAGAAAAAAAAGGGGGGGTCATGTGGAGGGGAAGAGGCCCTAAGTTCCTCCCTTCCATGCCCAAGAGGACCTCAGTGCAGCCCGTGGTGCTGATGCGGCATGGAACCCATGTCATACCCTACCTTTCATGGCAGTAAACCAGCAATCCGGGATTGCAATCTCACATCTGCTGAGCCACCTCGGTAGATGTGAGGTTGTTTTTAGATAATCTAACACAAGTGGGAGTTGTCACAGTTGCATTTGTTAATGACACTGTGCCTTTAGGAGCTTCTGAGGAGAAGTTTCAGAGGTTGGTGAACGAGTTTCGAAGGGTATGTAAAAGAAGGAAATTGACAGTGAACATACGACAAAGGAAGGTGATAAGGATAACAAAAATTTAAGCAATGAAATATTGGATATCAGATTGGAGGGAGTATGGAGGAAGTGAATGTATTCAGATATTTGGGAAAATGGGCTTGTCAACAGATGTGTCTATGAAAGATGAGGCAAATCATAGAATTTTATGAGGGTAAAAGGTGGAGAGGAGTCTGTGGAGACAAAGAACGTTTTCCATGGAAAACAACGAGAGAAATATATTCGAGTACCAAAACTCTTATATGGCTGTGAAACATAGTTGGTGAATGTTTGCAACAAGGAGAAAAGGGTGGGGACAGTGGAAATGTGTCTGGGGGGCAATGTGCAATGTGAATATAATGTGGAGAATCCGTAACTTGGATATTAGAAGGAAGGGTTTTTGTTTCTAAAAGTATTATCCAGAAGGCAGAGGAAGGGTTGTGATATTTAGAGAGGATGGGAACAAAATAGAATGACTTAGAAAGCATATAAATCTGTAGTGAGAGGAAGGCAGGGTAGGGGTCATCCTAGAAAGGTTGGAGGGAGGAGGGATTTTTAAAAAAGGTTTTGAGTACGAGGGGCTTTTTACTTCCAGCAAGCGCGAGTGAGAATGTTAGATAGGAGCAAGTGAAGACGAATGGTTTTATGACTTGACATGCTGTAACATTTATGAAGGGATTTAGGGAAACCGATTAGCCGGACTTGAGTCCTTGGGTGGGAAGTACAGTGCCTGCGCTCTGAAACGGGGGGTGTTGATATGTTGCAGAATTTTTAACTGTAGTGTAGACGTGCATCTGACAAGACAGTGATTGAAATGAATGCTAAAAGTGTTTCTGTTTTTTGGGGTCACCCTGCCTAGGTGGGAAACGACCGACGTGTTAATAAACAATAAAATTATATGAAGGGGCTCAGGGAAACGGGTTTTAACATGTTTTGAGACCTGGAGGTGGAATGTACAATGCCTGCACTTTAAAGGAGGGGGTTTGGGACATTGACCGGAGTAAGATCAAATCTGCATATCTGAGCGCCTCTGCAAAGATAGTGATTATGGTGAATGATGGTGAAAGTGTTTTTAGGTCACCCTGCCTCGTGTTGCAATCAACACATCAGAAGCTTGCCAAAATTTCAGAAAGGAGGTATGTTCCCAAAGGACGTCTTTACTGGAGTGAGTGAGGGAGAGAGAGAGAGAATCATACAGGAAGTTCCCCCAGGCACAACAGTGCCCAAGCCAGAAGGATGACTATTATAGCTTTAGAAAAAACCCCGAGCATTGATATTGTAATTGCCTAAATGAAATTAACGCGCAATAAAAAAAATATGGGCAAATTTCACTATGATATCAATAACTTTACATACATAAATATATTGTCATTGATACAGAAGTCACTGACAATTATGGGTAACCTCCCACGGACAGCATGTCCATTTAAAGTGACGAGAAAATGGCAACATTTTAAAGAAAAGACATTCTAATAAAGGAGTTGGGGCTTATAAATATACATACTCATTTAAAGAAGGAGGCATCTGCAGTAACAAGAAAGATGATCACAGTTATTCAACCCACGTAATTCTTGAGACAAACTCTGGTTCAACTTTCAGAAACTGCAGGAAAAATATGCCCTTATTCCTCGTGTGGCATACAATTTAAGACAGTCTAATGCATTCATATAAGAGCCCAATTTTAGACTGTGTACTACTGCCTCAACTAAAAACGCATCTAATTTGAACAACCTGTCACTGATATTGTATAATAAATGCCTATCATGCTTAATAATTGCCGATTTTATAATATTTCCTTAAGCCAGGAAGAACAAGGGAAGATGACTCTTGCTTCCCGCCAGTTTGCCGGGTTATTACAAGGTCTAATATGGTTGAAAATCGCGTTCGACTCCTGTGCTATACATATCGAATAACAGTACAGTGGTCCCTCGCTTTTCGTAGTTCTCGGCAATCGTAAATTTCGCCAATCATAGGGGTATTTTCGTATAAACATGGACTCGCTTTTCATAGGTTGACTCGCGAATAGTAGTTCGTCCAGGACGCTTACGCACGGTGTGAGCCGGGAGGCCTCCCTACCCAGCCAGTCTGGCATTGTTTACCAGTGAGTGAAGGTCCTCTCAAGTGCTCCTACGAAATATTTCATAATATTCCACTCATTTTAGTGCTTGCAAGTACTAAATAAGCTACCATGGCTCCAAAGAAAGCTCCTAGTGCCAAGCCTGTGGTAAAGAAGGTGAGAAATATGTACAGTGACAAAGTCTTGTACCATTTTAGGGAAGTGTTAAAGAGACGCCAGAAACAGAGCTCTCTCCACAGTTACTTTGCGAGACAGGACTAGAGCGACTCTCAAGGTGGTCCTAGTGGCATTAAGAAACAGAGAAGAGAAGCAACCCCAGAAAAGCAATTGGTACCTGAGGTGTTGCTGGAAGGGGATTCCCCTTCCAAACTGTAAACAATCCACTCTCTCTCCTCCTCCAGTCTCCCATACACTAAGAATTTCCAATAAAGGTAAGTGTTATGCTGTTAATGTTTCATTCATCATTTCCCATTGTATTGTTTATGTACTACATGTACATTTTATGTAAAAAAAATTTTTGTTTTAATACTTCTGAGTGTCAGAAACGGATTAATTGTATTTACATTATTTCTTATGGGGAAAATTGATTCGCAAATCGTAAATTTCGTTTATAGTAGCTCCTCCAGGAACGGATTAATTGCGAAAAACGAGGGACCACTGTACTGGGAAATTCTCACCTCCAATGGTTTTCCCATTAGTCCCAAATAGGAGAGACTGCAACCGTTGCAACCAACTCTGTAGACACCACCAACACGTTGCTGGGATGAATTCTTTATCAGAATGCTTCTAACAGTCCGTGAATTTTTAAATACTTGTATATTAAATCTTCTAAGAGCATTCGGCAGGATAGATAAATCCTCGTTGTATGGGAGGACCAGCACATTCTTGGTCTGAGGTGTTATCCTAGGTTCTGTTCTATATTGCATTTTCTTAGCTGCCAATAAGGCAGATTCCACAAACACCTTAGGGTACCATAGTTTCATGCCAATGTCAAATATTTTCCTAATTTCATCTGAACTCCGGATTGCACACTATGTTTCTGAGAGCCTATATTATTATAATCAGAGAAAGCGCTAAACCGACAAGGGTCTCTG
>NC_069455.1:776999-806999 GCF_026875155.1 Cherax quadricarinatus | reverse complement strand
GTTTGCGACAAGTTTAGTTCCAGAGCTAAGGGGAATGTCCTATGAAGAAAGGTTAAGGGAAATCGGCCTGACGACATTGGAGGACAGGAGGGTTAGGGGAGACATGATAATGACATACAAAATACTGCGTGGAATAGACAAGGTGGACAGAGACAGGATGTTCCAGAGAAGGGACACAGACACAAGGGGTCGCAATTTGAAGTTGAAGACTCAGATGAATCAAAGGGATTTTAGGAAGTATTTCTTCAGTCATAGAGTAGTCAGGCCGTGGAATAGCCTAGAAAGTGACGTAGTGGAGGCGGGAACCATACATAGTTTTAAGGCGAGGTATGATAAAGCTCATGGGGCAGGGAGAGAGAGGACCTAGTAGCAATCAGCGAAGAGGCGGGGCCAGGAGCTATGACTCGACCCCTGCAACCACAAATAGGTGAGTACACACACACCCCAAAACACACACACACACACCACACACACACACACACACACACACACACAGGAGGAAACAGGAAGAGAAAAAAACGATTGAAATCATCATGAAAGCAATAGGAGAGGACAACATGATTCAGCTGACAAATTTTCGGAGAATTGGGTGGTTTCGAGGAAAAAAAAAACCGTTCAGTCAAAGTGATTTTCAAGGCAGAGTCAGCTCGAAGCCGGATCCTGTAGGAGAAAGCACGCCTAAGGGACAATCAGGCATTCCGGAATGTGTACCTCGACGGAGACAGAACACAAGGAGGAAGGATGACACTGAAAGAGAGGGTGCAATGTCGCAAGGAGGAATGGGAGGCAAGGAAGGTGGAATGCAGGAGAACTCAGGCCCACGTGGAAGAACAAACACAACCCCCTCCAGTATCACCCACAGAAGGTACACAAAAATGGCAATCCCAAAGCAATCAAACGACCTAACCCAAAACCCACTCACTGTACCCTCTTCCCCATCCCCCTCAGCACAAATCCACCCCCGGGAGAAACCCACAGTAACCCACACATCCCCCTCTGCATAAGCCCCACCCCCACAGTAACCCTCAGTAACCTGCACATCCCCCCTCAGCTCAAATCCCACCCCCACAGGAAACCCAGAGTAACCCACACAATGTACCCTCAATCCCCATCCCCTCACCACAACCCCCTCCCCACTGTAACCCCCCATAGGCCCTCTTTCCCCATCCTCCTCACCCCCACCCCCACTGAAACCCCCCATAGGCCCTCTGCCCCCCACACCCCACACGATAGACCCCACCCCCAAACCAACCCCTAAAGGCCCCTGCCAGGGTATCTACTCCACCTAACCCACCTCTCTCCCCAGACCACAGTTATTGAAAAGAAGTTGAAGGTTTGGTAGACAAACGTGGATGGAATAACGAATAAATGTGAGGAGTGGCATGAAATAATGAAGGAGTTGTCCCCAGACATCTTGGCAGTTACAGAAACAAAACTCACTAGGATAATAACAGATGCAATCTTCCCACCCGGATATCAGATTTTGAGGAAGGATAGAAGGAGCAGGGGGGGAGGAGGGGTTGCACTACTAATAAAAAAACCGATGGGGTTATCAAGAAATGGAAGGTATGGACGACATTGGAGAAATGGATTACATAGTAGGTACAGTTCAGTCAGGTGAACACAAGGTTGCCATTGCAGTGATGTATAACCCACCACAGAACTGCAGGAGACCAAGAGAGGAATATGATGAGTGCAACAGAGCAATGGTGGACACTCTAGCTGAGGTGGCAAGAAGGGCTCACTCAAGTAGAGCGAAGTTACTGGTCATGGGCGACTTCAATCACAGGGAGATTGATTGGGAAAACCTGGAGCCACATGGGGGTTCTGAAACATGGAGAACCAAGATGATGGATGTGGTGCTGGCAAATCTCATGCACCAACATGTTAGGGATACTACCAGAGAGAGATGGGAGGATGAACCAGCAAGACTGGACCTTGTGTTCACCCTGAGTAGCTCTGACATTGAGCACATCACATATGAAAGGCCCCTTGGAGCTAGTGACCACGTAGTTATGAGCTTTGAATACATCGTGGAGCTAAAAGTGGAGAGGGTAACAGGAGTAGAAAGGGAAAAGCTAAACTATAAAGGGGGGGGGACTACACGGGAATGAGGAACTTCCTGCAGGAGGTTCAGTGGGAACAGGAGTTGGTAGGAAAGTCAGTAAACTAAACGATGTACTTTGTAACAACAAAATGCAAGGAGGCAGAGGAAAGGTTTGTTCCCAATGGTAAAAGAAATAATGGGAAGGACAGAACGAGCCCCTGGTTTACCCGAAGGTGCAGGGAGGCAAAAGCTAAGTGCTCTAGAGAATGGAAAAAGTACAGAAGGCAAAGGACTCAGGAGAATAAAGAGATTAGTCGACGAGCCAGAAACGAGTATGCACAGATAAGGAGGGAGGCGCAGCGGCATTATGAAAATGACAGCATCGAAAGTCAAGTCTGACCCGAAACTACTCTACAGCCACATCAGGAGGAACATAACACTGAAGGACCAGGAAATCAGGCTGAGGAAAGAAGGTGGAGAGCTCACAAAAAACGACCAGGAGGTATGTGAGGAGCTCAACATGAGATTTCAGGAAGTATTTACAGTGGAGGCTGATGGGACAATGGGAAGACAAAACAGAAGGGAACAGCTACAAGGGATATACCAAAAAGTGTTGGATGAATTACACACAACTGAGGAGAAGGTGGAGAAGCTCCTAAGTGACCTTGATACCTCAAAGGCGGTAGGACCGGACATCTCTCCGTGGGTCCTTAGAGAGGGAACAGGGACACTACGTGTGTCACTAACCAAAATCTTCAACACTTCCCTTGAAACTGGGCAACTACCTGAAGTATGGAAGAAGGCAAATGTAGTCCCCATCTTTAAGAAGGGAGACAGAAATGAAGCACTAAATTATAGACCAGTGTCACTGACATGTATAGTATGCAAAGTCTTGGAAAAGATTATCAGGAGGAGAGTGGTGGAGCACCTGGAGCAGAACAAGATTATAAACGACAGCCAGCATGGATTCATGGAAGGCAAATCCTGTGTCACAAACCTACTAGAGTTTTATGACAAGGTAACTGAAGTAAAAAATGAGAGGGAGGGATGGGTTGATTGCATTTTCTTGGACTGCAAGAAGGCCTTCGACACTGTTCATCACAAGATATTAGTACTGAAGCTAGAGGAACAGTCACGTATAACAGGAAGGGCACTACAATGGATCAGAGAATACCTAACAGGGAGGCAACAGCGAGTCATGGTCCGTGATTAGGCATCACAGTGGGCTCCAGTGACGAGTGGGGTCCCACAGGGGTCAGTCCTAGGACCAGTGCTATTCTTGGCATATGTGAACGACATGATGGAAGGGATAGACTCAGAAGTGTCCCTGTTTGCAGATGACGTGAAGTTAATGAGGAGAATTAAATCAGAAGCAGACCAGACAGGTCTACAAAGAGATCTGGACAGGCTGGGCAAGTGGTCCAGAACTGGCTCCTAGAATTCAACCCCGCCAAATGCAAAGTCATGGGCGCTTGGCAAACCTGAGAATAGGGTTCCGGTACCTCAGTAAGGAATAGTTCAAGACTTTATACACTGTGTACGTCAGGCCCATACTGGAGTACGCAGCACCAGTTTGGAATCCACACCTGGTCAAACATGTCAAGAAATTAGAGAAAGTGCAAAGGTTTGCAACAAGGCTAGTTCCAGAGGTAAGGGGAATGTCCTATGAAGTAAGGTTAAGGGAAATAGGTCTGACAACACTGGAGGACAGGAGGGTCAGGGGAGACATGATAACGACATACAAAATACTGCGTGGAATAGACAAGGTGGTCAGAGACAGGATGTTCCACAGATGGGACACGAAAACAAGGGGTCACAAGCACACACAGATGCGCACACATACACACACACACACAAACGCGCACACACATATGCACACACACACACACACTCTACCCCCTTTCCCACTCTTACTCCACCTCCATCACTATCCCTGTCCCTCTCCTTCCCTCTCCCCATTTCTCTCCCCCTTACAACTCCTGGATCCCCTCACCCCACACACCTAACTACAACACCTAACCCATATATTTATTATTTACAATAGTGGGTTGCAATGCAAAGAGAGCCTCTATTATGCCTAGGCATTATGTGCCATAAACAAATGGTGGCTCAGAAGGAAAGTCGAAGGCTCAGGGGATCAGAGGCAGATGGTTCTGGTAAGGAAGAATGGATGGAAGAGTAATGTAAAAGGATGGAACAAGGATGGGAGAGCAAAATAGGCGAGCTTTCTGCAAAAATGGAGATGATGATGAAGGAGGAGGAGGAGAAGAAATGGTTGTCACAAGCTGAAACTGCAGAAGTCAGGATATGGGCCCTAGAATACGAGGTAAATTGGCTGAAGCAAGTCATAGGGCTATTGCCCAGAGGAGACAGTATCTGAAGCAGGTACACCCCTACTGAATGAAGAGCCCAACAGAAAGGAAGGAGACATGACATACACTAAGAACCTATCAGTCCACCAAGCAGGGCCGAGGAATGAAGGGGAAGAGATGTTGGGAACAGGGATAGCAGTAAGGGAGAGTGGAGAAGGTGGAGAAGGGGATAGGCCCCATGCAGAGGCACGACCATGCCACAAGAAAAAATTAGGGAGACAATGGCCATGTACAAATGGGACACAGAAGGAAAGGCAATGGAAGGAGGAGAGGGATAAGTCAGTGTTTATTCATGGGCTTCAGGAGAGTGAGGGGAGGACACACAATAAAAGATGGCAGGAAGAAAAACAGGAGATTGAAAATATCATCAAAGAAATACATGAGGAGAGTAATGTACTTGGCAGTTGTATGGTTTCTCAAAGGATGTAGCCTTTTCACACCTATGTGTTAATGACCCTGACCTCACCTGCACCCGCCCACCTGCGCCTGCCCACGTCCACGCCCTCTCGCGCCGCCCCTACTGCATCTTCTGCAGCACCTTTTGCTGCATCCCCTGCTCGATTTGCTTCGATTTTTTTCGAATTTTCAAATTTTTTAAGTTTTACCCAGTTCTCGAGAATGACACCAAATGTTTTCAAATTTCATTTTTTACTTTATGCCTTTGGTAATACCTCCCCACTCCCCCTAAGGCCCACTTTTGCCCACTTTTCAAGAATGACAAATTTTTTTTGAATTTTGACTTCACCCTCCACCTCCTTGAATCAATTTTTGAGCCCTCCTCCTGAACCCACACCACTTTTTTTCCTCAAAATTTAGATTTTTCAATTTTTTTTTGGGGGGGGGGGTGATTTCCAAATCCTTGGGTCAAGATTTACCCTCCATTTCCTTGGATCAAGACCTCCCTCCCCCTCACACCTCCATCATCCACTCCTATCTCCCCAAATATTTCGATTTTTTTTTCCATTTTCTTGTCTTCACCTCCTCGGATAAAGATCATCATCAGCCTCTAAACCCAATATTCCTGCTCCATCTTCTTGGATGAAGATTTACCCTACAACTCCTCAGATCAAGACCTCCTTCTCCATCTCCTAACACCTTACTCCCCAGACACTGACTTGGACCTGCCTTGCATGGGTCAGTAGGTCTCCCCCTATGGGGAGTACAGGTTGAAACAAGATAGGTGTGATAATAACAAGGGGTACAACACTGAGTAGTGATCTCATGCGGCCAGGCATAGTGCCAGCCATCATAAATGATAAGTGATAAGGTGTGACCCCAAGGCAGTCAGTGAAGTGCAAATCTAGTGCTGTGATTGACGCACTGTAAATGGGATCAAAATACAGATAGAGAAGAAACTGAAGTGGAACCAGGAGTCAGGAGTCAATGAGTTCAGCACTGCCAGTAGTATGTACTTGCCTAAACATGGTGTTGTGGGTCGGGTACTTAGCTAGGTCCTGCTAACTGTAAGCAAGGAGGTCCTCTCTCAGTGTTAGAAAGGAATAGGATAATAACCAGCAGTAATTAGTACTTAAATCCAGAAAGTGCAATAAGTGGAGAAGGTAGCATTACTAGGAAAGAGAGCTGGGACTACAAATTTGAGCCTACATGACAGAGTGCGTGTAATGGTTACTTTTCAATTACATACTCCTCCCCCTAACCATCTCTCCCCTGATCATGGGTGAGGAGTGGGAAATGGGTAGCTAGTGAGGGATAACGTTAGACACATGCACATACACACGCACACACACACGCGTACACACACACACACACACACACACACACACACACACACACACACACAAAACACACACACACACACACACACACACACATGCGTAATCACACACAAGGGTAAACACTTGTAGAAGTTGAGAGAGGTGAAGTTCTAGAACCTAGTATTACTTTTGGTATTCTATAAGTAGAATTGATAAATGTTAGAATTATTATTGGCAAGTTTTAGAATTACTGGTATTACTACAAGTATTTCTTAGCAGTATGAATACTTAGAAGTGAGGAGCATTATTCCTGGGGACACACACACATACACCTCACATACCCCCTAACCCCCTCCGTCCCTCCCTACCCATGACCCTCTCTCTCTCTCTCCCTCGATTTCTCTCCCCTTTGCTCTCCCTCCCTTCCTCTCTCTCTTTCTCTCTCTACCTTTCTCTCTCTCCCTTTCTCTCCCACTCTACCTCTCTCCCTCTCTCTCTCTCTCTCTCTCTACCTTTCTCTCTTTCCCTCTTTATCCATCTTCCCTCCCTCTCTCTCTTTCTTTCTATCTTTCTCTCTCCACCTCTCGTTCTCTCTATCCCTCTCCTCCTCACACACACCTTCCATTCATCCTCCCTTTCCCTCTACCCCTTCCCCTGGCTTCCCCTCACTTCCCTCCCTTCCCACTCATCATCCTTCTCCCTATCATTCTCTCTCCCTCTCTCTCTATTCCTCTCTCTCTCCCTCTCTCACACACGCTCCTTTCTGTGGGAAAGGAAAAAAATGGGTAACCTAAGAGGGCAGAGACCCAGGGGTCTGGAGATTGAACCCAGGAGGGAGGAACCTGGGAGGGAAGATTGGGAGTTAGAGCTCACAAAAATGGAGGAAGAGTGGGGAAGGAAGCTAGCAGAGCTCGGCAGGGTAATGGAGGAGAGGATAGCTGAAGAGAGCAGGAAGTGGGGACTACAAGTCTTAGCAGCAGAAGATAAGATAAAGTGCTTAGAAGAGGAGCTAAAAAAACCTGAAACAGATTAGAGACAAATGTCAGTACAGACATGACATCAGGAACTTCTATACTGTAGACAGCCTGTACTGTCTGCACAGAAGCCCATACTGTCTGCCAGCTTAGTTCACATTTCACGCCATGCTGGTGCCGCCACCTATAGGCGTTGCCACTTCAGCCTGCCTGCCCTTGCCTCGCTCTCTCACAGCAGCCTAGCAAGAAGACACAAGGCCTACTCCTAGCTCCTCTCGTGGGATGGCCCTGCCCGGGCCATGGGCACAACACACAAGCCTGTTTAACCACCACGTCTTAACAATAAACAAAGAAGCCTCTGAAGAAGAAGTATATCATTTAACCACCCGCTTGCAGCATCACCAATAAACCCGTTATAAATGGTGGAAAGTGGTGGTCACAGCAGTTGTTTGCCCGGAGGGAGGAAGGAAGAGGTATGAAGTCATCTTCACTTCATCACCCTACACAAGAAGCATCCGTCTCTCAACAAGTTTTCCTGATGTCGTGTCTGCACGTTTGAGCATCCAGACACAGGTACAAGCAGGATCCAGGCGAAATTTGCCAAAATTCTCCGAGAATTGTAAGTGACCCCACCTACAGCGTCCCACGCTGTTTCCCAAGTCATGTGTTCAGCATCACTTGTATGTTGCTGCTGCTGTTGTTCAGCTCAGCACAGCTGTTTCAGCAAGCCAGAGGTGAGTTTTGTGGTGATTTCTGCGTCCATTGTGAGCTTCTCTACGTGTTTGTGGGTGGGGGAGGAGGAGAGGAAGTGGCTGTTCCTCACCTTGCCCATGCTCGCCCTACTCACGCTCACCCGTCTACCATACACTCACCACTACTCACTCCCTCTGCTGTGTTTTCTGCTGTTTTCGTGTGATTCATTGCCAGAGCTGTGTATCCGAGTGCCCGAGGCCACTCGAAGCCACGTAGATCAGCAAGCCACGCAGATCGGCATGCCACGTAGATCAGCATGCCACGTGGATCCCGACGCCACGTGGGTGTGGGCGATGTCACGTGGATCTACAAACCACGTGAGTTACCGAGCCAGATGTCCCAGGCCTCATGCTGTGGTCTGCTGCCCGCATCACATTGACGTCACCGACGATGCTGCCCGACTTCATGACGTCACGATGTCTGCCTGACGTCACCTCGAGATGTCTGCTGGCGTCATCACGCCTGACATCACATGATGTCACCATCGAGTGTTCAGTAATTATTTCAGTATTGTCGAGATGATTGAGAGAAGATATATGTCGTGTGTTAATTCCTCTGTCAGTGTTCTCACATTTTAGTATGTCTTAGTCAGTTTTATGCACAGGAAAGCATCATTTGCTAGTTTAAGCCATGTTGTACCGTGGGTGTTTAAAGTTTCCGTGTGTCCAGTGAGGTCTGAGCCAGACCTGAGTAGCACCACTGTGTTAAATCACCCGTGTGACCAGTGTGTTTGACAATTATCAGACAGCCCCGAGTGACCGAGCCCTCTTGTACAGAAAGCTTTTATGCTCGTCGCTCATGATGTTCTGCAGAATCGTACCTGCTACGATTCCCATCGAGATTTGTTTCACTTCACCTCCAGACCGTCAGAGTGCAGTTATATGTAGAGAAACAAGTCTGGGGACACTTAGACTAACCTCTGCTATAACTCCAACTGCCCAGAGAATGATACTCACCAAGCCGCAGTCAGCCCTGTCGGCAGGCGCTGTGTCAGCCTCGTGTCACAAGCTTCAGTGAGCAGCCTGCACAAAGAAGATGTCACTTTGACTGCTAGCTCTCTCACTGCAGTCTGGTGTATGATGTTACGATTCCCAGATGTTTCGCCCAGTCGTCTCTGCCACGACTCGCTCCACAACTCGCTCCACGCTCGCCGGCAGTGACAGCCCAGTGACAGTACCAGTCGAGAAGTGTCCTCCTGAGTCGCTTGCCAGAAGTCCTGCCCTGTTGCCGAGTTTTGTCGACGCCTCACTCGAGGGCACCAGCATGTCGTGCCCCAGGTTGAGTGAAAACCTGCAGCGACTCCTACGATGACTGCTTCACCGTTCCAGAGGAGACCGTAACCTGTTACGTCACAGCTCAGCCGCAGCGATGTCTCCCGTGTTGCAGTATCTGTCCAGACGCAGGAAGGCGTGCAATGATGCACTTCGATGTTCACTGCCTTTGACCACGATGTTTAGCACACCCCACATGTTTTTTCCTTCCCTGCCTGTAGGAAGTTTTTTTTCCATGTCCATATGTATATACATGTTTTTATTTTGTGTTCTGTGCCCTGTTCCTACGAGACCGAGTTCCTTTTACCACCAGTATCGTCACGGGCCATGGGCACAAACACACAAGCCTGTGTACCCACCACGACTTAGCAATAAAGTAAGAAGCCTCCGAAGAAGTTTATCATTCACACCCCGCTTTCAGTTCACCAAATAAATCCATTAAACAATACCAGTCACAGACAAGGGTGCTGTAGGGATTCAGGTAAAGATGAGTACAGGAAAACCAAATGAGAAACCTGAAGACAATGAAGGAGACATGACATATGCAGAGACTCTAACAGTCAACTACAGTGGCAGGGAACAGCTGGCCAGGGAAGACAGTCCACTGAGCATAGGGCTGCAGCAAGGGCAGGAGTTAAAGGCAGGAACGTTTCGATGGAAAGAGCTAAAACACCTCAGAGGATGAAGTCAAAGGGGAAACCTGCAATGAAAGAAACCAGGGGGAGAAGAAAGTGATTGAAGGTATCATGAAAGCAATAAGTGAGGGAGACATGACCCAGGTGGCAAATTTTCGGAGAATTGGGTGGTTGTGGGCAGAAGGAGATGGCCTGTCAAAGTAATCTTCAAGGCAGAATCAGCTCGAACCAGGGTCCTGCAGGAGAAAGCACAACTGAGGGACAAACCAGAGTACCGGAGAGTGTACCTAGATCGTGACAGAATGCAGCAGGAAACGACGATACTGAGAGAGAGGGTACAAAGACGAAACGAGGAACGGGATGCATCGATGAAGACGAGCAGAAAACAGACTCAGGTGGGAGGACAAATACACCCTACAGAGACACCCACAGAGGAACTCCAACCACAACAACACTGAAACAACTGAATAATCTCAACCAAAACCTGCACACTGTTTCCTCTACCCCCACCCCCATCACAAACCCCACCCCTACAGCAGCCCCCTATGGGCACTCTTCTCCCAGCCCCCACCACAAACCCCACCCACAGTGTGACAACTCAAACACAGCTGAACAAGCTCAACCAAAACCCACACACACTGTTCCCTCTGCCCCCACCTCCCATCACAAACCCTACTGCTACAGCAGCTCCCTATAGGTACTCTGCCTTCACCCCCCATCACGAACCCCACCCACACTACAAACTCCCATAGGCCCCCACAAGGGCTTATGCTCCCCCAACCCCAATGTTCTCCCAGGTCCACCGTAATTGGCATGAAGCTGAAGGTGTGGTACACAAACGCAGATGGAATAGCAAATAAATATGAGGAGTGGCATGAAAGAAACAACGAGAAGTCCCCGGACATCATAGCAATCACAGGAATGAAACTCACTGAGACAATAACAGACGCAGTCTTCCCACCGAGATATCAGATCCTGAGGAAAGATAGGAGCAGAGTGGGAGGAGGGGTTGCACTGCTCATAAAAAAACCGATGGAGTTTTGAGGAAATGGAAGGCATGGACGAGACTGGAGAAAGGGACTACATAGTAGGTACAATTCAATCTGGGGAACATAAGGTAGTCATTGCAGTGATGTATAACCCACCACAGAACTACAGGAGGCCAAGAGAGGAATATGATGAGAGCAACAGAGCGATGGTGGACACACTGGCTGAGGTGGCTAGAAGAGCTCAATCGTGCAAAGCAAAGTAACTGGTTATGGGTGATTTCAACCACAGGGAGATCGATTGGGAAAACCTGGAGCCTCATGGGGGTCCCAAAACATGGAGAGCCAAATATGTGATGGATGTGGTACCGGAAGACCTCATACATAAACACATCAGGACACTACCAGAGAGAAAAGGGAGGATGAACCAGCAAGACTGGACCTTGTGTTCACCCCGAGTAGCTCAGACATTAATGACATCACATATGAGAGGCCTGTCGGAGCTAGTGACCACGTAGTCCTGAGTTTTGATTACATAGTAGAGTTACAAATGGAGAGGGTAACAGAAGTCGAAGGGGAAAAGCCAAACTATAAAAGGGGGGATTACACAGGTATGAGGAACTTCCTGCAGGAGGTGCAGTGGGACAGAGAAATGTAGGAAGTTCAGTAAATGAAATGATGGAATATGTAACAACAAAATGCAAGGAGGCAGAGGTAAAGTTTGTTCCCAAGGCCAACAGAAACAATGGGAAGACCAAAGCGAGTCCTTGGTTTACCCGAAGGCGCAGGGAGGCAAAAACTAAGTGCATTAGAGAATGGAAGAGGTACAGTAGGCAAAGGACCCAGAAAAACAAGATCAGTCGAAGAGCCAGAAACGAATATGCACAGATAAGGAGGGAGGCCCAGCGACAGTACGAAAATGACATGGCATCGAAAGTCAAGTCTGACCCGAAACTTCTGTTTAGCCACATTAGGGGAAAGACAACAGTCAAAGATCAGGTGATCAGGCTGAGGAAAGAAGGTGGGGAACTCACAAGAAACGATCAAGAGGTATGCGAGGAGCTCAACACGAGATTTAAGGAATCATTCACAGTGGAGACAGGAAGGACTCTGGGAAGACAGGACAGAGGGGGGACACCAACAGGGGATAGACCAACAAGTGCTGGATGATTTGCATACAACTGAGGAGGAGGTGAAGAAGCTGCTAAGTGACCTTGATACCTCAAAGGCAATGGGACCGGAGAACATCTCCCCGTGGGTCCTCAGGGAGGGAGCAGATATACTGTGTGTGCCATTAACCACAATCTTCAACACATCCCTTGAAACTGAGCAACTACCTGCGGTATGGAAGACTGCAAATGTAGTTCCCATTTTTAAAAAAGGAGACAGAAAAGAGGCACTAAATTACAGACCAGTCTCACTGACATGTATAGTATGCAAAGTCATGGAGAAGATTATCAGGAGAGTGGTGGAGCACCTGGAACGGAACAAGATTATAAATGACAACCAGCACGGATTCATGGAAGGCAAATCCTGTGTCACAAACCTTCTGGAGTTTTATGACGAAGTCACAGAAGTAAGACACGAAAGAGAAGGGTGGGTTGATTGCATTTTCTTGGACTGCAAGAAGGCCTTCGACACAGTTCCTCACAAGAGACTAGTGCAGAAACTAGAGAATCAGGCGCGTATAACAGGAAGGGCACTGCAATGGATCAGAGAATGCCTGACAGGG
Organism: Cherax quadricarinatus; assembly: GCF_026875155.1. Lineage (NCBI taxonomy): Eukaryota > Metazoa > Arthropoda > Malacostraca > Decapoda > Parastacidae > Cherax > Cherax quadricarinatus. The sequence continues at coordinate 794,514 of NC_069455.1, read as the reverse complement.
AGGCAACAACGAGTCATGGTACGGGATGAGGTATCACAGTGGGTACCTGTGACGAGCGGGGTAACACAGGGGTCAGTCCTAGGATCAGTGGCACTTTTGGTATATGTGAATGACTTGATGGAAGGGATAGACTCAGAGGTGTCCCTGTTCGCGGATGATGTGAAGTTAATGAAGAGAATTAAATCAGATGAGGATGAGGCAGGAATTCAAAGAGACTTGGACAGGCTGGACAAGTGGTCCAGCAACTGGCTTCTTGAATTCAACCCTGCCAAATGGAAAGTCATGAAGATCGGGGAAGGGCAAAGAAGACAGCAGGCAGAGTATAGGCTAGGTGGCCAAAGACTGCAAACCTCGCTCAAGGAGAAATATCTTGGGGTGCCCATAACACCGAGCATGTCTCCGGAGGCACACATCAACCAAATAACTGCTGCAGCATATGGGCGCCTGGCAAACCTGAGAATAGCGTTCCGATACCTTAGTAAGGAATCGTTCAAGACACTGTACACTCTGTACATCAGGCCCATATTGGAGTATGCAGAGCCAGTTTGGAACCCACACCTGGTCAAGCACGTCAAGAAATTAGAGAAAGTGAAAACGTTTGCAACAAGGCTAGTTCAGGAGCTCAGGCGTATGTCCTACGAAGAAAGGTTGAAGGAAATCGGACTGACGACATTGCAGGACAGGAGGGTCAGGGGAGACATGATAACGACATACAAAATACTGCGTGGAATAGATAAGGTGGACAGAGACAGGATGTTCCGGAGAGGGGACACAGAAACATAGGGTCACAATTGGAAGCTGAAGACTCAGAAGAGTCAGAGGGATGTTAGGAAGTTTTTCGTCAGTCGAAGGGTCGTCAGGAAGTGGAATAGCCTAGCAAGTGATGTAGTGGAGGCAGCAAGCATAGATAGCTTTAAGACGAGGTATGACAAAGCTCAGGAAGCAGAGAGAGGACCTAGCAGCGATCAGTGAAGAGTCGGGGCCAGGAGCAGAGTCTCGACCCCTGCAACCACAATTAGGTGAGTACACACACACACACACACACACACACACACACACACACACCAACCATTCACTCTCGATTCACTTGTCTCAATTCAACAAAAAGATTCAAATTTCACTCATAACTCACAACTTTCCGGTTTTTATCTCACTCATAACCCACAAACACACACACACACATCAGACAACACCCACAACAACAACCCGCAACTTATAACCTCTTTTCGGTATCTATAGTTCAACAACACCACCCACAACCCACATCATTTACCATTTTATTTACAATTTTTCCTTTTTCGATACAAATTTTTCTCAAATGATTTAATGACACTAATACACATTTTCACTCTTAACCCAGGATAACCCCAAAAAAATTCCTCATTTTTGCTAATACTCACAACTCTCCCCAACAACTCACAATTTTCACTTGTCTCAAATAATACCCACAATTTCCCCTTTTTTACTACATCATCAGAAAATCACCCAAAACACATACAATTTTTTCGCCAATACAAGAAAAAAAAAAAGATACGTCACACACTATTCAATCATCTCAATTCAACAAAGATACAAATTTCACTTATAACCCACAATTTTTTCCTCTTTCGATACGAATTTTTTTCTAAAATGTTTATTGCCACTAATACAAAATTTCACTCTTAAGCCAGAATAACCCAAAAAATCTTCAATTTTGGTAAATACAACAAAAAAGTTGTCTGGTGAGAACCTCCAACATCTATAAGGCACTTGGCACAATTCTACATATTAGGAAATAAACACAACACACTTTGTCAATGGTCCAAGTCGGACCGAAACGTCGTCGTAAGCTTCTCTCTTTTATGTGCGGGTTATTTGTGTATCGTTCCAGTCACGGTATTGTGCCTTTTTGTTATTTATTTAGGAATTAAGATTTCCTTCATACAATAAAATATTTCACTCGTCTCAATTTTTATAAAATAATTTTTTTTTTTTTGCACACACAACCCACATCACAACCAACTATAACATGAGCACTATAACATAACATGAGCACTATAACATGAGCACTATAACATGAGCACTATAACATGAGCACTATAACATAACATGAGCACTATAACATGAGCACTATAACATAACATGAGCACTATAAAAATAACTGGGGCACTATAACATAACATGAGCACTAAACATGGAGCACTATAACATAACATGAGCACTATAACATGAGCACTATAACATAACATGAGCACTATAACATGAGCACTATAACATAACATGAGCACTATAACATAACATGAGCACTATAACATGAGCACTATAACATAACATGAGCACTATAACATGAGCACTATAACATAACATGAGCACTATAACATGAGCACTATAACAAACATGAGCCTAAAAACATAACATGAGCACTATAACATGAGCACTATAACATAACATGAGCACTATAACATGAGCACTATAACATAACATGAGCACTATAACATGACATGAGCACTATAACATAACATGAGCACTATAACATAACATGAGCACTATAACATGAGCACTATAACATAACATGAGCACTATAACATAACATGAGCACTATAACATAAATGAGACTATAACATAACATGAGCACTATAACATGAAAACTATAACATAACTTTAGCACTATAACATAACATGAAAAACTTAACATAACATGAGCACTATAACATAACATGAGCACTATAACATAACATGAGCACTATAACATGAGCACTATAACATAACATGAGCACTATAACATAACATGAGCACTATAACATAACATGAGCACTATAACATAACATGAGCACTATAACATAACATAACATGAGCACTAACATAACATGAGCACTATAACATAACATGAACACTATAACATAACATGAACACTATAACATGAGCACTATAACATAACATGAGCACTAACATAACATGAGCACTATAACATAACATGAGCACTATAACATAACATGAGCACTATAACATAACATGAGCACTATAACATGAGCACTATAACATAACATGAGCACTATAACATGAGCACTATAACATGAGCACTATAACATAACATGAGCACTATAACATGAGCACTATAACATAACATGAGCACTTAAAAATAACATGAGCACTATAACATAACATGAGCACTTAAAATACATTAACATTAAATGGCACTATAACATGGCAAAATAAACATAAAATGAGCACTATAACATGACAGAGCACTATAACATAACATGAGCACTATAACATAACTGAGCACTATAAAATAACATGAGCACTATAACATAACATGAGCACTATAAATGAGCACTATACAAACATGAGCACTATAACATAACCATGAGCACTATAACATACAGAGCACAAAAACATAACATGAGCACTAAAATGACACTATAACATAACATGAAATAAAATAACATGAGCACTATAAAAAACATGAGCCACTATAACATAACATGACACTATAACATGAGCTATAACATAACATGAGCACTATAACATAACATGAGCACTATAACATAACATTGAGCACTATAACATAACATGAGCTAAACATAACATAGCACTATAACATAATGAGCACTATAACATGAACACATAACATAACATGAGCACTATAACATAACATGAACACTATAACATAACATGAGCACTATAACATAACATGAGCACTATAACATAACATGAACACTATAAACATAACAATAGCACTATAACAAAAATGGCACTATAACATAACAGAAACACTATAACATAACTGACACTATAACATAACATGAGCACTATAACTAACATAACATGACACTAACATAACATGAGCACTAAAAACATAACATGAACACTATAACATAACATGAACACTATAACATGACACTATAACATAACATAGCACACATAACATGAGCACTATAACATAACATGAGCACTATAACATAACATGAGCACTATAACATAACATGAGCACTATAACATGAGCACTATAACATAACATGAGCACTATAACATGAGCACTATAACATGAGCACTATAACATAACATGAGCACTATAACATGAGCACTATAACATAACATGAGCACTATAACATAACATGAGCACTATAACATAACATGAGCACTATAACATGAGCACTATAACATAACATGAGCACTATAACATGAGCACTATAACATAACATGAGCACTATAACATGAAAATAGGCACTATAAATAACATGAGCACTATAACATAACATGAGCACTATAACATAACATGAGCACTAAAAACATAACATGAGCACTTAACAGAGCACTATAACAAAAACATGAGCACTATAACATAACAGTCACTATAACATAACATGAGCACTATAACATAATGAGCACTTAACATGAGCACTATAAAATAACATGAGCACTATAACAACTGAGCATAAACATAAATGAGCACTATAACATAACATGAGCCTATAACATAACATGAGCACTATAACCATGAGCACTATAAAAATAACATGAGCACTATAACTTTAAAAAGAGCACTAAACATAACATGAGCACTTAACAACATGAAAAACTATAACATAACTGAGCACTATACATACATGAACACTATAACATAACATGAGCACTATAACATGAGCACTATAACATAACATGAGCACTATAACATAAAAATGAGCACTTAACATAACATGAGCACTATAAACAATGAACACTATAACATAACATGAGCACTATAAACATAACATGAACACTATAACATAACTGAACACTATAACATAACATGAGCACTATAAAAATAACATGAGCACTATAACATAAAATGACACAAAAACATAACATAGCACTATAACTAAATGAGCACTATAACATAACATGAGCACTATAACATTTAAAATGAGCACTATAACATACATGACAATAACATAACATGAACACTAATAACATAAAATGAACACTATAACATAAACATGAACACTATAACATAACATGAGCACTATAACATAAATGAGCCAAATGTGAGCACTATAACATAACATGAGCACTATAACATAACATGACACTATAACATAACATGAGCACTATAACATAACATGAGCACATAACAAAGAGCACTATAACATAACATGAGCACTATTTAAAATGAGCACTAAACAAAAACATGAGCACTATAACATAACATGAACACTATAACATAACATGAACACTATAACATAACATGAGCACTATAACATAACATGAGCACTATAACATAACATGAGCACTATAACATAACATGAGCACTATACAAACATGAACACTATAAAATAACATGAACACTATAACCCTAACATGAACACTATAAAAATAACATGAGCACTATAACATAACATGAGCATAACATAAATGAGCACTATAACATAAAATGAGCACTATAACATGAGCACTATAACATAACATGAGCACTATAACATAACATGAGCACTATAACATAACATGAACACTATAACATAACATGAGCTCTATAACATAACATGAGCACTATAACATAACATGAGCACTATAACATAACATGAACACTTATAACATAACATGGAGCACTATAACAATAGCACTATAACTATCATGAGCACTATAACATAACATGGACTATAAATAACATGAGCACTAAACATAACATGAGCACTATAACATAACATGAGCACTATAACATAACATGAGCACTATAACATAACATGAGCACTATAACATAACATGAGCACTAACATAACATGAACACTATAACATAACATGAACACATAAAAATAACATGAACCTATAACATAACATGAGCACTATACAAAACATGAGCACTAAAATAAGAGAGCATATAACTAACATGGCCCATAACATAACATGAACACTATAACATAAATGAGCACTATAATAACATGAGCACTATAACATGAGCACTATAACATAACATGAGCACTATAACATGAGCACTATAACATAACATGAGCACTATAACATAACATGAACACTATAACATAACATGAACACTATAACATAACATGAGCACTATAACATAACATGAGCACTATAACATAACATGACACTATAAACATAACATGAAACACTATAACATAACATGAACACTATAAACATAAAATGAACACTATAACAAACAGAACACTATAACATAACATGAGCACTATAACATAAAAATGAGCACTATAACATAACATGAGCACTATAACATAACATGAGCACTATAACATGAGCACTATAACATAACATGAGCACTATAATAACATGAGCACTATAACATAACATGAGCACTATAACATAACATGAGCACTATAACATAACATGAGCACTATAACATAACATGAGCACTATAACATAACATGAACACTATAACTAACATGAGCACTATAAAATATGGCCTAAACATATCATGAGCACTATAACATAACATGAGCACTATAACATAACATGAGCACTATAACATAACATGAACACTATAACATAACATGAACACTATAACATAACATGAGCACTATAACATAACATGAACACTATAACATAACATGAGCACTATAACATAACATGAACACTATAACATAACATGAGTACTATAACATATCATGAGCACTATAACATATCATGAGCACTATAACATAAGATGAGCACTATAACATAACATGAACACTATAACATAACATGAGCACTATAACATAACATGAGCACTATAACATAACATGAGCACTATAACATAACATGAACACTATAACATAACATGAGCACTATAACATATGAGCACTATAACATATCATGAGCACTATAACATAACATGAGCACTATAACATGACATGAACACTATAACATAACATGAACACTATAACATAACATGAACACTATAACATGAGCACTATAACATGAGCACTATAACATGAGCACAAAAACAACATGAGCACATAACATGAGCACTATAACATAACATGAGCACTATAAGATAACATGAGCACTATAACATGAGCACTATAACATAACATGAGCACTATAACATGAGCACTATAACATAACATGAGCACTATAACATAACATGAGCACTATAACATGAGCACTATAACATGAGCACTATAACATAACATGAGCACTATAACATGAGCACTATAAACATGAGCACTATAACATAACATGAGCAAAAATAACAAGCACTATAACATACATGAGCACTATAAACATGAGCACTATAACATAACATGAGCACTATAAACATGGCATTACAAAAGAGCACTAAAAAACATAACATGACACTATAACATAGCACTAAAACATAACATGAGCACATTAACATGAGCACTATAAATAAAATGAGCACTATAACATGAGCACTATAACTAACATGAGCAAATAAACCATAACATAGCACTATAAATGAGCTATAACATAACATGAGCACTATAAAAATGAGCCTATAACAAAACATGAGCACTATAACATGACATGACACTATAACATAACATAGCTAAAAAAACATAGCACTATAACATGAGCACTATACATAACATGAGCACTTAAATAACATGAAACACATAACATAACATGAGCACTATAACATAACTGGCACTATAACATAACATGAGCACTATAACATAACATGAACACAAACATAACATGAACACTATAACATAACATGAGCACTATAACATAACATGAGCACTATAACATAACATGAACACTATAACATAACATGAGCACTATAACATAAAATGAGCACTATAACATAACATGAGCACTATAACATAACATGAGCACTATAACATAACAGAGCATATAACTAAAAATGAGCACAACATAACATGAGCACTATAACAAACATGAACACTATAACATAAAATTTAGCACTATAACATAACAGAGCACTATAAATAACAATGCACTATAACATAACATGAGCACTATAAATAACATGAGCACTATTAAAATAACATGAGCACTATACATCAGAGCATACTACATGGGGCACTATAACATAACATGAACACTATAAAAATAAAATGAACACTATAACATAAAGAGCACTATAACATAACATGAGCACTATAACATAACATGAGCACTAACATAACATGAGCACTATAACATAACATGAGCACTATAACATAACATGAGCACTATAACATAACATGAGCACTATAACATAACATGAGCACTATAACATGAGCACTATAACATAACATGAGCACTATAACATGAGCACTATAACATGAGCACTATAACATAAATGAGCACTAACATGAAACACTATAACATAACATGAGCACTATAACATAACATGAGCACTATAACATAACATGAGCACTATAACAAACATGAGCACTATAACATGAGCATAAAAATAACATGAGGGACTATAACATGACATGAGCCTAACATAAAAATGAGCACTATAAAATAACATGAGCACTTAACATGGACTATAACATAACATGAGTACTATAACATAACATGAGCACATAAATGACACTATAACTAACATGAGCACTATAACATAACATGAGCACTATAACATAACATGAGCACTATAAAAATAACATGAGCACTATAACATAACATGAGCACATAACACATGAAACATAACATTAACATGAGCACTAAACATAACATGAACACTAAAACATAACATGAACACTATAACATAACATACACTATACATAACAGCACTAAAACAAACATGAGCACTATAACATAACATGAAAACATAACATAACATGAGCACTATAACATAACAAAGAGCATATAACATAAACATGAGCACTATAACATAACATGAGCAACTATAACATAACATGAGCCTAACATAACATGAGCACTATAACATAAAATGAACACTATAACATAAGAGAACACTTAAATAACATGAGCACTATAACATACATGGACACAAAATGAGCACTATAACATAAATGAGCACTATAACATAACATGAGCACTATAACATACATGAGCACTATAACATAACATGAGCACTATAACATAACATGAACACTATAAAAACATGAGCACTATAACATAACATGAGCATATACATAACATGAGCACTATAACATAACATGAGCACTATAACATAACATGAGCACTATAACAACATGAGCACTATAACATAACATGAGCACTATAACATAACATGAACACTATAACATAACATGAGCACTATAACATAACATGAGCACTATAACATAACATGAGCACTATAACATAACATGAACACTAACATAACATGAGCACTATAACATAACATGAGCACTATAACTATCATGACCTATAACATAACATGAGCACTATAACATAACATGAACACTATAACATAAATGAACACTATAACATAACATGAAAAACTTAACTAACATGCATAAACATATCATGAGCACTATAACATAACATGAGACATAACATAACATGAACACTATAACATAAAAATGAGGGACTATAACATAACATGAGCACTATAACATAACATGAGCACTATTTAAAATATCATGAGCACTATAACATATCATGAGCACTATAAAATAAGATGAGCATAAACATAACATGAACACTATAACATAATGGCACTAAACAAACAGAACTATACATAACATGAGCACTATAAACATAACTAACACTATAACATAACATGAGCACAACATATGAGCACTTAAAAATTCATGACAATAACATAACAGAGCACTATACATGAAAGAACACTAACATAACATGACCTATAACATAACATGAACCTATAACATGACACTATAACGAGCACTAACATGAAACACTATAACATAACATGAGCCCCTATAACTGAGCACTTAAATAACATGAGCACTTTTAACATAACATAGCACTATAATATGACATAACATACATAGCAAATATAACATGAGTACTATACAAACATGAGCACTATAACAAACATGAGCACTATAAAAATGAGCACTTAACATGACCTATAACATAACATGAGCACTATAACATAACATGAGCACTATAACATAACATGAGCATATAACATAACAGGAGCACTATAACATAACATGAGCACTATAACATGAGCACTATAACATAACATGAGCACTATAACATGAGCACTATAACATAACATGAGCACTATAACATAACATGAACACTATAACATAACATGAGCACTATAACATAACATGAGCACTATAACATAACATGAGCACTATAACATAACATGAGCACTATAACATAACATGAGCACTATAACATAACATGAGCACTATAACATGAGCACTATAACATAACATGAGCACTATAACATGAGCACTATACATGGCACTATAACATGAGCACTAAACATGAGCATATAAAGAGCACTATAACATAACATGAGCCCCTATAAACATGAGCACTATAACATAACATGAGCACTATAACATAACATGAGCACTATAACTGAAAACACATAACATAACATGAGCACTATAACAAAACATGAGCACTAAACATGAGCACTATAACATAACATAGCACTATAACATAACATGAGGGCCCCATAACATGAAGCACTAAACATAACTTTAGCACTATAACATAACATGAGCACTAAAAAACAAACATGAGCACTATAACATGAGCACTATAAAAATAACATGAGCACTATAACATAACTGAGCACTATAAATAACATGAGCACTAAAACATAACATGAGCACTATAACATAAAACATTAGCACTATAACATGAGCACTATAACATAACATGAGCACTAAAAAACATAACATGAGCACTATAACAAATGAGCACTATAAAAACATGGCACTATAACATAACATGAGCACTATAACATAACATGACACAACAAGACATCAATAATCACATTTTAGACAATTCCCCATAGCACTATACCAAGATTAAAGTAGGTTTTTGGGGTAAAGATTCACTTCAAAATTACATTTGGAACACTTCCAAAATTCATTGGGAAAAAACTTCAAAAATTTCATTTGGGAAAACTTCAAAATTAAAATTGGAACACTTTCCAAAATTACATTTGAATTTCCCAACAAATTTTATATTTTTAACTATCATACTTACACATTTCATTAACTGAAATTAAATTCATTCCCAAACTCCTTCCTTTTTTTCAGACTTTACAGCAAAGACCAAAAAAAAAAAAAAAAACTCATACATTTATACTTTAAACGTTAAAAAACTAAATACACACAGCACCACAACTAATTTGAACACCAAAAACACTCTCGTACATCATTTGAACACAAAATCACCATCGAATACCCAAAACACCACTGAACTCTTCAAAACAACTCTTGCACATCATTGGACACCCTTTAAAAACATCATCAAACTCCCTTTTAGCATCCAAATACACCCCTGAAACTACAAAACACAACATGAATACTACCCAAAACACCATGAATACTGCAATAACCAAATCACCAGAAACTAAAAATCAACCCAAAACCCATTTTCATAAAAATCCCTTAAATCACTATAACCAAGACGATTACAAATTTATGATCTACTCACTCAAGATATTACATAGCAACAAAAACATGAACACAAAACCTAACACCAAACACTTACAACAGACTCACCATCAACGGAAAACATACCATGTACACACAAAAAACTAAGACATCCACCAACACCCATGATCATCCAACTCAAAACCACTTTGATCACTAGAACATCACAATTTTATACACATTCTCTCAAAACATCATAACCAAGATCACTAAACCTAAGATCACTTACGACAAGATCACTAAAACTACGTATACTTTTACTAAGACCACGTAACATTTGACATCTCTAACTCACCCACCAAATTGCATTCTCAATCATACTTACACATTTCATTAGCCGTAATTACATCTCATCCACCAAACTCCCTCATTCTCCAGACTTTACAACATTACCACAAAAAACTCAAACACTTATGACATGAGACATTACCATAACTAACACAGACACAACACCAACTTTGAACACTACCAAATCACTCGCATACATCATTTGAAGGCCACCAAATCACTATTGAATACTCCCAAAAAACATCATTGAACATCTTAAGAACACCCTCACACATTATTTGAATACCTTCAAAAAATCATCAAACACCTTTGAATACTCCCAATACATCATTTGATCACCTTCAAAACACTTTCATACATCATTTGATCACATTAAAAAAAAAACATTAAACACCTTTGAATACTCCCAAAAACACTGAACACTCCCAAAACACCATTGAACACTACCAAAACAATCACATGCATCATTTGAAGACCATCATATCACTATTGAATACTCCCATAACACCATCGAATACCTTCAAAACACATTCTCACACATTTGAACACCACCAAAAACACTCTTATACATCATTTGATCACCTTCAAAACACACTCATACAACATTTGAACACCTTCAAAAGCACCATCAAACACCTTTGAATACTCCCAAAAACACTGTTTGAACACTCCCAAAACATCGTTTGAATACCCCAAAAACACTATTGAATATTCCCAAATAACATTTTATATCTCTAACTCAACCATCAAATTATAGTCTCAATCGCACATTTCATTAACTGAAATTACATCTCACACACTTATAATAAAAGTTTACTTGCCCCATTCACCAGACTTTTCACCATAAACACACACACAAACAAACAAAAAAAAAAACTAAGACATACACTTATGCCATAAATACAAAAGCATAAACACAAACCTATCACACAAAATTTTTAACGACTTAATCACCACCAACTAATATGCGACATGATCACAACAAATTTAAGACATGAATCATTACCAGAACACACATACACCACCGAAACATCTCACCATCGAAAATCTAAAGACATGTAGGACAAAAACTAAAACACACACACTTGGACATGATCACTATACTAAGATCATGCTAACTAATCACCATATCACACAAAAATACAAATGTATACCTAAGACATATGAAACCATAATTTTTACACACAAAAAAAAATATTATCCCAACCACAAAACTAATATTTGATCACAAAAACTAGAATTACAAACACTTAAATCTTATATACCCTAAAACATGAGCACAAAAGTGTTTGTCACAATCACATAAGATATATGAACACACAAAAGATGCGCCTAAACACCGATCATATGACAACTAATCATCATTATGTAAAAAAACTGACAAACACTTAAGACAAAATGATGTTATAAACTTTCACACAAATATAATGACTGAAAAACCCGACAAGCATACTATCTACTAAAACATATATCTATCACATGATCACAAAAATTCACATACAATCACTTAAGACATAAGGAAACAAATATTCATAAGACGTATATAGACAAAATTTTACATAAATTGCATGAGTATTATACGAAGACAACTAAATCACGTAGACTTATACCATGACAACCAATAATCTAAAACACTACCCGATCACCGTCATGAAAAGTAAGTCTGTTCATGAACACTTAAGACATACGTCATCAAAAAATTAATACAACGTACCCAACCCAAATTTAAGTTATATTTACCAAATCATAAAATCCGATTACACATTTTCATTTCTTATCTATACTCTGTCTGCGGTCTTCTTTGCCCTTCCCCAATCTTCACGACTTTGCATTTGTCAGGGTGGAAATCAAGAAGCCAGTTGTTGGACCACGTGTCCAGCCTATCCAGGTCTCTTTGTAGTCCTGCCTGATCCTCATCCGATTTAATCCTTCTCATTAGCTTCACATCATCTGCGAACAGGGGACACTTCTGAGTCTATTCCTTCCACATGTCATTCACATATATCAAAAATAGCATGGTCCTAGGACTGGCCCCTGTGGGACCCCGCTCGTCACAGGCGCCCACTGTGATACCCCATCACGTACCATGACCCGTTGTTGCCTCCCTGTCAGGTATTCTCTGATCCATTGCAGTGTTCTTCCTGTTATACGTGCCTGATCCTCCAGTTTCTGCACTAATCTTCTGTGAGGAACTGTGTCGAAGGCCTTCCTGCAGCCCAGGAAAACGCAATCAACCCATCCCTCTCGTTTCTTACTTCTGTTACCTTGTCATAAAACTCCAGAAGGTTTGTGACACAGGATTTCCCTTCCATGAATCCGTGCTGGCTGTTGTTTATAATCATGTTTCGTTCCAGGTGCTCCACCACTTTCCACCTGATAATCTTCTCCATGACTTTACATACTATACACGTCAGAGACACTGGTCTGTAGTTTAGTGCCTCGTTTCTGTCTCCTTTCTTAAAAATATGGAATACATTTACCGTTTTCCATACCTCAGGTAGTTGCTCAGTTTCAAGGGATGTGTTGAAGATTGTGGTTAGTGGCATGCACAACATCTCTGCTCCTTCTCTAAGGACCCACGGGCAGATGTTGTCCGGACCCCTTGCCTTTGAGGAATCAAGGTCACTTAGCAGCTTCTGCACCTCCTCCTCCGTTGTTTGTATGTCATCCAGCACCTGTTTGTATGTTCCCTGTTGGTGTTCCCCTCTGTGCTGTCTTCCCGGAGCCATTCTTGTCTCTACTGTAATACTTCCTTAAATCTCATGTTGAGCTCCTCACATACCTCGTGATAGTTACTTGTGAGTTCCCCACCTTCTTTCCTCAGCCTGATCACCTGGTCTTTGACTGTTGTCTTCCTTCTGATGTGGCTGTACAGCAGTTTCGGGTCAGACTTGACTTTCAATGCTATGTTGTTTTCATACTGTTGCTGGGCCTCCCCCCTTACCTGTGCATACTCGTTCCTGGCTCTTCGACTAATCTCCTTATTTTCCTGTGTTCTTCGCCTTCTGTACTTTTTCCATGCTCTGTTGCACTTGGTTTTTGCCTCCTTACACCGTCGGATAAACCAGGGGCTCGTTCTGGTTTTCCCATTATTTCTGTTGCCCTTGGGAACAAACCTTTCCTCTGCCTCCTCGCATTTTGTTGTTACGCATTCCATCATTTCATTTACCGTACTTCCTATCAGTTTTCCGTCCCACTGAACCTCTTGCAGGAAGTTCCTCAAACCCGTGTAGCCCCCCCCGTTTATAGCCTGGCTTGTCCCATTCATTTCCTGTTACCCTCTCCACTTGTAACTCTACTATGTATTCAAAGCACAGAACCACATGGTCACTAGCTCCTAGGGGTCTCTCATATGTGATGTCCTCAATGTCTGAACTGCTCAGGGTGAACACAAGGTCCAGTCTTGCTGGTTCATCCTCCCCTCTCTGGTAGTGTGTCTGATGTGTTGATGCATGAGGTCTTCCGGTACCACATCCATTATCTTGGCTCTCCATGTTTCGGGACCACCAATGAGGCTCCAGGTTTTCCCAATCGATCTCTCTGTGGTTGAAATCGCCCAGAACCAGTAACTGTGCTCCGCTCGAGTGAGCTCTTCTAGCCACCTCAGCCAGTGTGTTCACCATTGCTCTGTTACTCTCTTTGTATTCCTCTCTTGGCCTCCTGCAGTTCTGTGGTGGATTATACATCACTGCAATGACTACCTTGTGCTCCCCAGACTGAAGTGTACCTACTATGTATTCTCTTTCTCCAATCTCGTCCATGCCTCCAATTTCCTCCAATTTCCTTTGGTGTTTTACGAGCAGTGCGGCCCCTCCTCCCCCTCTGCTCCTTCTGTCTTTCCTCAGGATCTGATATCCTGGTGGGAAGACTGCATCTGTTATTGTCTCAGTGAGTTTTGTTTCTGTGACTGCTATGATGTCTGGGGACTTCTCATTGATTCTTTCATGCCACTCCTCATATTTGTTCATTATTCCATCCGCATTCATGTACCAAACCTTCAACTTCTGTTCCAAAAACTGTGGTCCTGGGAGGATATTGGGGTTGGGAGAGCAGGAGCCCGGTGGGGGCCTATGGGGGGTTGTGGTGAGGGTAGAGTTCCCATTGGGGGTTACTGTAGGGTTGGGGTTTGTGGTGTGGGGGGTGGGGGAAGAGGGATCCGTGTGTGATTATTGGCTTAGATTGTCTTGGGGTTGTCGTGGTTGGAGTCCTTCTGCTGGTGTTTCTTGGAGGGTGTGTTTGCCCTTCCACCTGTGTCTGGGTTATTCTCTTCCTCCCAATCCTCCTTTTGTTTCTGCATTCTCTCTTTCAGTATCCTCCTTTCCTTTTGCGTTCTGTCTTGGTCGAGGTACACACTCTGGAATTCCAGTTTGTCTCTCAGCTGTGCTTTGTCCTGCAGGATCATAGTTCTACTTGATTCTGCCTTGAAAATTACTTTGAGAGGCTGCTTCCTGCTCCTTGGAAACCACCCAATTCTCTGAAAATTTGCCACCTTGGTCATGTCACCTTTGCCTATTGCCTTCATGATACCTTCAACTGCTTTTATCTCCTCCTGTTTTCTTTCCTCATAAGTTCCCCTGTCGGCTTCCTGGAGCCCATAAACAAAAACTGCTCTCTCCCTTTCTTCCTCCCACTGTGTCTCCCATTGCGTCCTCTGAGGTGTTTAAGTTCCTTCCTTCAATCCCTTCCCTAGCTGAGGTCCCATTGCTCATTGGTCTGTCTTTCCTGCTCAGCTGTTCCTGGCCCCTGCAAGAGTCTGGTAGAGTCCCTGCATACATCCTAGCTCCTTCAATGTCTCCCAACTTTTCATTTGTTCCTAGTGTGCTCCTTATCATTGCCTTGGCCCTGTGTGGGTCTGACTAGCCCTTTGCATACAATATGGCTTCCTTGCTCCCTCCAGTCCCCTTGTCTGTGTCTGATGTAGAAGTTCCTGATGTCATGTCTGTACTGTTATTTCTTTCTTTAGGCTGTTTCAGATTGCTCAGTTCCTCTTCTAAGTGCTGTATCTCATCTTCTGCTACTATGGCATGTTGGTCCTACCTTCTCTCTGCTGCTACCATCTCCTCCATCCTAATTCCAAGCTCTTCTAGCTTCCTTCCCCAATCTTCATCCCATTTATTGAGCTCTGCTTCCCAATCATCCTTCCCAGCTCTCGGCCTTATTTTTGGCCCCATTGTACCACAGAACGAAGTTTCTGTGAGGATGGGTGTTGCAGGTAGGGGAGGGGAAGGGAGGTAGGGCAGAAGGGACAAGGATATGGGGTAAGAGAGGAGGGAAGCATCAAGGAGAGTTTGAGGGGATACAAGAGAGAATAGGGAGGAGAAAGGGAGTATGGGAGAGGCTAGGGGGAGAGAGAGGGGGGTAAGAGACTGGGGAGAAGGAAGGTGGGTGGAAGATGGGGATGAGAGTGAGAGGGAGAGAGAGGGAAGATGGATGGCCAGTGAGGATGAGAGAGAGTGAGAGAGGGAGAGGGAAGGGAGGGAGGGAGAGGGGGTGAGAAGGACGATGGATGGAAGGCGAGAATGAGAGAGACAAAGCTCACTCTATGGAGGTGTTGTGTGTGTGGGGGAGCTATAAGGGAAAGAGATGGCTAGATGGGGGGACAAAGTGATGAAGTGTGGGACAGGATGTCTAGTGGGTGGGTAGGTTGGGGGGTGAATGGTTGTGAGGGGGCCGTTTACACCACTGTGTGCATGTGTTTGTGTACTCACCAAGAAAATAAT
>NC_069455.1:601264-776499 GCF_026875155.1 Cherax quadricarinatus | reverse complement strand
CTCTCTCCATCTCCCCCTCTCTAAAAAAAAAAAAAAAAAAAAAAAAAAAAAAATATTGATGAGTTTAGCCACACAACCTTGAACGAAAAACTATGTTCTGTCGTAGACCATTTGAAACTAAACCAGTTGAGTAATGGTTGACCTCTCTCAAGTGGCAGGTAAATACCAGTGACGTCAGCAAGTAACTTGTGTACCGTCAAGTGAAGGGAACTTACATACCATGTTATTACCTGGTTTTGTATTAAGGCTAGTATCCCCTTCCCTGTACCCCCTCCCCTTGCACCCCACGTCCCCTAGCACCTCCTCTTATACTCCCCTCCCCTGCAACCTCTCCCTTTGCCCCTCTTACACCCCTTGCTCTTGCACCCCTTCCCTTGCTCCTCCTCCTCCCCTTTCCCCACTCCCTCCCCTCACATCGGATAAAGCATTGTGACGCCATTCACAACATTCCATCGAAGCCCAGAGCTGGACCTCAAGATCACGAGAAGTGCAGGAGCTGGAACACAAGACCATGAAGAAGCCCAGGAGCTTTAGCTAGAGCCAATCAAAATGCATAAATTTGAAATCAGACATCAATGCTCTGTGAAGATATTCCCTAAGAGTCCCAGGAGCTCTAGCTCAATATCTCGAAAATTTGAAAAATAATCGAAGACATACTGAAGATCTTTAATATTTCACTAATGATCTTTTATTATGAGATTCTCAATCAACCACCTACAACGGTTAACATGTCCCGTGGCTTGGTTGGTAGCGCACTCAACTCTCATACTGGGTATCCGTGGTTCGATCCCCGGCCAGGTGGAAATGCTGGGCATGTTTCCTTATACCTGTTGTCCCTGTTCATCTTTCAGTAAGTATGTACCTGGGTATTAGTCGACTGTTGTGGGTGGCATCCTGGGGGGTGGAAATATGCCTCAGATAGGGCTGGGCTTTCAAATGAGCTGAGGTAGGACAACTCTTAGCGTGTAAAACTGATCTGTGTACAAAAAAATGACTGCTAGTAAGCAGCCAGAGAAACATATGGACACCAAAGTCATGATCCCTCACACAGACTAGGAAAACAAGCTTTAAAAATACCCAAGTGTTGCATAGTAACTAAATTATAAACTTGTCGGTTCTCTGACCATTCATCTTACATTCCGGTCTGACAACAGCAACAACTGGGATCTGTAATTACAGAAATTCTTCACTTGCTAACCCTTTGGGCATGATCAACTTCACATTGACAAATGTGATACCACCTATGACTGCTGCTAGTCACATCTCCTGCCACTGTTATAAGCTACTTCGCCGCACGATATCTTGTATCTTTACAAGATTGACGACTCACCACATCGACTCAAGGGCTAGGACTGATTACCTCAAACTACTGCTGTTTCTTCACCATTCCTTCTTTGTATGGACAGATGAAACCACTGAATGGCAAACGTTTCCTCATTAAAGATACCCACGTGTTACATAAGTGTAATTTATCAGGAATTACATTTGCCATATTCCACTTATCTGCTCTATGCCCAATTTATATGTTTGAAAAGATTAGAACAAAGTTAGTAAGTACCTCTTTACATTCCTTTTAACACCCTTTCAACCAGTTCATCAGCCTGAGGGATTTGTTAGGTTTTTAGTTCTCTATTTCACGAGGACCATGTCACTAGTTACCTGGCAATCGTGCAATAGTTTTATTACCGTCCTTTACTACCATAATCTATTCTGGTAAATTTCGCAAGTATCTTCCTGAGTAAAAAACTGAAGTAAGCAAGTATTAAAAATTTCACAAAATCAATTTCCGTTATCCTTGACATGATCTGTCCAAGTTACTCTTTAAGTGGCCTATCTTGTCCCTATCTTACTTCTGTACCTGTTGAAGTGTCCAGCCCTGTAACCAACTTCAACAGTAATACTAAGGCTGGCTCCTCCTCATGAAAATTAATGAAAAGAAAAGAGAACAAAAACTGACAAACATAAACAAAATATTATATAGAAAATAATAAAATATAAAACGCCTTAAATATGAAATATTGAACCTACATTAAAGAAAATGAAAATGAAAAACATAAATAACTGAATTCCAACGCTAATATAAATGTAGTCTAAAATTGTTGTCTGTGTTGGTGAAACTGCGTGTTGTTGAAATCGAATCCGTTGCTGATGATGTGGGGGGGTCGCAGTGTTGACCACGCCACCGGCACGTTCTTCACAATTTTCTAGCTTTCAATTAATCCCTTCCAGATGACAGGAAAGCAGGATTTCCTCCACTGCAATGATGAGGGTTTATAATTCCTGCTACATGCAATACACAAACAGGTAAAGTGGAACAAATCGGACATCTCAGAACGTTTAGTCCTTCTCCTTCAATATCTCTCGTTGATTGCAGGTTGACCCTGCTCTGTCATCCCAAGCTGGAAAGATAGACAGGTTACCCACTGCTTAAGAAACACTCTCCATGTAAGTACAATACCTAAAAGACTTGTGAATATTACAAAATCAACTTAGAGCAAGACTGAAAGGACTAAAGTTTATTATTGGTCAAAAGTGAAGCTTTCAAAACCAATAAATACCACTAGAAATCAAGGCAGGCATGTTACTTTACAGTAGTGCTTGGTAGCTAATTGGTCTATTGATTACAGTTTGACAGACACCACACGTCACCTTTCGGAGGGGGGGGAGGAAGGAAGGGATAAGTGGGAGCTGACTTACCCTACCTTTAACAATTAGCCGTACTGCAACAATTGTTACTATATCGCTACTTCTATCTATTGAACTTTTTTCCCACAACCTGAAAGAAACCCATTTTGGTTAGTCTTCGAATACCCTTGAACCTTAGCCTCATAATCCCTTTTTGCTTGTTCTTCCTCTTCCCATTTTTCTCTCTCTTTATTGAATATAATGAGTTTTTTACTGCCCATACTCCCTCTTTTGATATGCCTTATATATGCCACTCTTTTGACCAATGATATTGTATATTCTATTGTTCATAGCCAACTTGGATAATTTTTGTAGTACTATTTCCTACTCAAAACAAAAGTTGCCTGGCATACTAGAACGTATGCTCTGAAAAATATCCTATTGCAACCAAAACCAACCGCCAACCTGACCATAGTCCAGTCCTCCCAATTTAGAGCACACAGGTAATTTCTCAGAGCCATTAAATAGGCGCTAAGAGAAGAAGTCTGGGAGAAGACATGATGCAGATTATCTGGTAATTCCATAGACTTATTGAAACTAATGATTATGAGTGATAGCTTTCCTCCACGCTCCATTAACCTCAAGTTTGTTCATTAGTGATCCTTTGTCGGCAGAACCCAATTCAAAGTCTGGCTGTTTCCTCTAGTTGTGTGACGTCCCAAACTGTTTTTAAAAAGCAATACCTGAACCTATCAATTCAAGATCCAGTAGACGCAAGACTTCCTGTCACATTGTTCACAATCAAGTTTGTCCTGAAGTTTAAAATCTCCCATTAACACAAACATGTCCTATCTAGAGCCTTATGAATTTCGTCCCATAGCATCTACCTGCACTCCCTATCATGTTTAGGGCCTATAAATCACACCCAAAATTTTAACTTTATTCACGACCTCGAAAACTGTAGCCAGATTCTTGTAGCAGATGCTAACTTATATCTTGTCTAACACCACAATTTAAATTATCTCTGACCTACATCCCACTCCCCCACCTTTCCTGTTGCCCATCAGTGGGGATAGTTTATAACCCTGCATGTTGCATTCAGAAGGCATTTCTTTCAAGTTAAACCAGGTCTCTTATGCCATAATATCTATATTAGCTGCACTTGCAAGTAATCTTAGCTCATCTATTTTATTTCTTAGACCCCTACTATTTGTATAGTAAACTTGGGTCCTAGTCATTTTTTGCTCTCTTTGTTGATAAATTGCTTTTTTTTTTCTAGCAACTTTTTTTTTGAGTATTGTCTTTTAACATATTCCTGAGGTATCCTGGTTATATCTGCTGTTTTCAACCTTAGTACTGCAGACTGTTTCCCCCAGCACCCATACCCTATAAACAGTTTAAAGTCCTAGACTGTCACCAATAACCCCCTCAATAGAAAATGGCTAATTTCAACCATTCAGCACCAAAGAGATGAACCTCATCCCTTGCATACATATCACGTTTGCCTTAGAATTTGTCCCAGTTATCAATGAAAGGGATTGCAAGTTCTTGCAGTACCTGTCTAGCCAGCAATTTATTCCAGTTGCCCTAGACACCCATTCATTGCCCCCTCCCTTTCTAGAGAAGATGTACAAAAGACTGGGGTCCCTCCCCTTTGACATGACTGCACTATGACTGACCTGTATTACCCAGCAGCTCTGTCTCCTGCCCCTTCCCGATGTCATTTCCACCCAAAACTAAAGGCAGATAACGGGCTTGTTCCTATTGCCTGACATAATATTATCCAACCTATGTCACCAATACCAGCTCCAGGGAGGCACACCCTCTGTTGACCTTTTTTATCTGTTACAAAAAGCATGGACCAATGTCTTACCTGAGAATTCTCCTACAATTAGAATATTCTTGCCTTGATTAGTAGGGGAGTCAGTGGTACCTTAACCTCACTAACCACTGAAGTACACTCGTCCTGGAGAAAAGGGGAAACGATTTTTTTACTTTTTCATCTTCTCTATTAACCTTCCTAATCATCCTTCTTCCGTTTGTTCCCCACTTGCGACTTAAAGGGTCCCCAACTCCCAAATCACTTTTTGGTAACTTTTTCCCCCTTACCAGTTTTCCAAAGCATTCACATTTCCCAAACCCTTCTATATTTTTCCCAAACGAAACCCACAACACTTTTTTAAAAAAAAGTACTTACCTACTCCTTTGTAATTCAAAATTTTTTTTGTAATCCCAGTGAAATATTTTAACACTGGAAGCTCTACAGAAATGGCAGTGAATATTCTTAAACGGGAAGCCTGTAAAAAATGCCAGTGCATATTTCATAAATGGAAGCTCTACATTTAATGCCAGGTATATTTCATACCTGGAACTTACAGAAATAAAACATAAAAAAGGGAGGAACATGCAGGGGGGCCTGTTGGCCCAATACGGGAAGGCCCCTTTAAAAATCTTTTCCCACTAAAAAAAACATTTGCCCAACCCAAAATTTTTAAAATGAAAACCCAAAAAAAAAGCTCTGATTTTAAATTTCCCCTTTAAAAACCCCCAAACCCCTCCCACTCATGTCTTACCCAAACCCAAATTTTTGAAACAACCCAAAGCCCCCACCCAAAAACCCCAACTAGGTAGATGTTCCATCAAAACAAACCCTTTTTCCAAACCAAAAACTTTCCTATTTTCCTTTCTAAACCCAAAAACTATCAAATTTTAAAAATCCATTACTGGGGTTCTCTTTTGGAGAACATCCTCAACCTTTTATTAAAAACCCAAAATTAATACCTATTTCCACAAAAAAACACTTCGTCGGGTCCCCCCCCAATTTTTTCGTCAAAAAATTTGAATGTAACTTAAGAGTTTCAATTTTCTTATAAGGAAGATTTCTAAATCCTTTTTAAAAATTTAGTTACCCTACGCTGAATGTTTTTAACGAATTTATGTCCATTCTGAATTTGGAGCCCAAACTGGGGCGGCAAAATCTGGGTTGGAGGCCTTACTAATGATTTAAATAAAGCTCCCAGAAAGCCTTGGATTTCTGTTGTTTTACACTTTTTGATATAAAACCCCAGTAACTTTTTGCCCTTTATTAGGGTACGCTTGGGTTTTTTGCTTTTTGGGTGTAAGGTTGCTGCCCCCAAAACCCCCCAAAAGTCCTTTTCGCAATCTGTATGGCTAAGTTCTACTTCATTTAACTTGTAAGTACTAGGGTTAGGGGCACCCCCAAAACTTAAAAACCTTTCCCAATTTATTTTACTTGAACGCACCCTGCCACTTTTCGGGCCCAAGAATAGATTTTTTTTAAAATTCCTCCTGAAGTTCCAAAAACACTACTTTTTAATTAAATTATCCTCCCTATTTTGTGTCATCGGGGGAAATTGTTTCATATCATTTAAAAATTCCCCCCAAAAGATATTGTTAAAATTTTAAAAACAACAACCCCCCAAAGGACTGACCCTTTTGGGGAAAACGCCACTTGTTACAGACCCCCCACTCGGTTTTAAAACCCCATTTTTTGGGAAAATCTCGCTTCCCTGTATGGCCATGACTCGACCACGAGGCACTTTTCCTCCAATCCCAGGGCCCCACTTTCTTTAACAGTCTATGGGCGGAACCTATCAAAGCCTTACTAAAATCAAAGTAAATAATTCAAATTCTTTATCGGGGGTCAACACCCAAAAGCTTTACTGAAAAATTTTTAATAATATTTAGCAAGACCGGCCTCTTGTGAAACCGCGGGAGTTTTTTTTAAATTTAAAGCTAGGGTTATCAGATGGCTTTTTATAATCTCAGAAAAAATTGCCTCTAGTATTTGCCTACAATTGGAGGTCAGGGCTTATTGGGCGAAAATTTGGGGGTTTAACGACTTGTTCCTTTTTTAAAAAATGGGAAATTTACATTACCCATCTTCCCACAAATCAGCACTAAAAACCTTTTTGAAGAGTTAAATAAAAAATTTTTATTTAAAAGGTTCACAGATTTTTCCTTTTTCCCATTCCCTTTAACCCCCTTTAAAAAAACCCCTATCGGGACCCGGGCGACTTATTTTGCTTCATCTGTCTATCGCTTAACACCATTTCACTAGTGACTTTTGTTTGTTACAAAATTTATTTTCTTCAAACCCCAAATATAAAATTAATTATGGAATTTTGGGAAAAGTGCCCTTCCTTTGAAAAAAACTGAGAAAAAATTAATTTTTTTAAAAATAAAGCACTTTTCATTCTTTTGTCGTAAGGCCCCCCTTTGTTTTTTTAAGGGGCCCTTTATTTAAACTCTAACTTTTTTTTCTATAAACCTGGGAAAAACTTTTTGGATTTTTTTTAAGAATCCCTGGGCCAATTTTTAATTTCATGGCCCCCCTTTTAGTTTTTTCTTATCCTTTTTTTTAATGTCCCTTTTTAATGTCAATATACTGTTTCATAGAGCCCCTCCCCTCTTTGTTACCCCCAAAAATTCCTTTCTTATGCCCTATAATTTTTTTAGCCTATTATTCATCCTTTTTGGGGGTCATTTTTTTATTTAAACAAATTTTCTTTATATGGGAAAAAAACGTTTTTTGGGAGCACATGTATGTTTTTTCAGAAAAACTTATTTTAAAGCTCTCTTCGTTACCCCAGTAACAGATGAAAAGTTTTTCTCTAACCCAAATCGTAATCTCCCAAAACGAAAATTTGGGACTGTTATGAGTTATCGTACAAATCTACTTCCTTTTAAAATTCAAAAATGTAATTGTTTTGGGTGGTCCCCTTGCCCCCATTTCCTCTAAAATTTTCCCAAAATTTTAAAAGGGATTCTTTTGTTTGCCATAACAAGTCAACCCGGTTATTTCCCTTTTTAGGTTCTTTTTACAAACTGCTTCAAAAAAAAAACCTGAAAATACTTTTTAAAAAGTCGTATGAAAATTTTAAATTCCCCGTCAAGAAATTCCAATTTAATAAGACAAAGTTAAAGTCCCTAGAATTAAATAATTAAAACGTCCCCTTTTGGCCTTTAAAAATTTCCCCCATATAGTTTCCCCTTTCTCAATTAATTTTTGGGGGGTGGTTATCACTCCTAAAACAGTTTTTTTGGGCCCCCTGAAAATTCTACCCAAAAAAACCTGTAGGGGTTACTTTTAGACTTTAAAACCCGTTTTTATGCAAAAATTCAAGCGATCCGGACATACAATGCCCCCCCTTCCCCCCCTTTCCCCCAATTTCTTCTTTTTTAATTAAAAAATTTAAAAACCCCCGAATAGACATTCCCAATGCCCAAATTTTTGAAAATTTAAAAAACGGGCTCAGTTTAAAGGGAAAAAATATCAATGGTTTTCTTGGGACTACATTAAAACCCCAATTTGCCATCTTTTTCCAAACACTTAAAGGGAATTTGCTAAAAAACATTGAAAGACCTTTTCCCTTTTCTCTTTACCCTTCCCCGTCATTTCGTTTTTCTACTAAACCCTATTACTTCCCACCCAAAAACACGGCTTTTCAATATCTACCTCCCTTCTTTCTTTTTTACTTTTTTTTCCCTAGAAAACGAAAAATTAATACACTGGGAAATTTTACTGTTTTCCCCCGCCAAAAACCCCTACCCCTAACTATTCCTAGTTTTTAAAAATCCTAACAGCCCCCCTCCACTGCAGTTTTCCAGTGTCCCCCCCCAAAAACCCAGTTAAATGAAAAAAACCCCCTCCCTGGCCTTTTTAAAGTCATTTCCGGCATAGAAGAGGGGCCCCCGTTGTCAATGAATGTTACCGCATTTTCCTTACAGTTTTTTTCCCCCAGCAATTGACACCCAATTTTCCCGGACAAAACCCTCCTTTTTCCCAAATTTTCCCCCTCCTTGGCCCCAAAAAAACCCCAAAAATGACAGGGGGTTTCCCCCCCTTACTCCCAATTATTTTATTTTGACCTATACCGCTAACCCGGTCTTTACTCCACGTCTGCCCAACATGTTTCCTTTCCCCCACGAGAAAGTAATAAGGGTTGCTCCCATTACCCTTTTATTTTCATCCAGGGGCGGCTAAAAATATCCTCCATCCCAGCCCCAGGCAAGCAAAAATCTCTGTTTTTTTCCCCACTTCCCCGTCCCCTTTAAGCAGAAAGCCCTATCCATATAACCCAAATTGGCTATCCCCAAAACAAAAATATTTTACCTTCCCTTTATGTTCTTTCGTGACGTTCCCAGTAGTCGACTCACATTCGTCGGGGCACTGGGGAAGGGATTTTGATGTTTTCCCCAACAGTTTCCACGGCCAGTTATTTCTTTTATTTTTTCTACCTTTTTCCCTTCGTCTTCCCTTTATCCCTCAACTTCGTTCCCCGCTGGGCCCAAAAAAACTGGGCCAAATTTCCCTTTTTTTGACCTGAACCAAAACCGGGGCTACTACGAATCTTCTTTTTCCTCGTCATCTCCCAAACTCCATCTTCGCCATCCCAATTCTTCCCTTAAAACTGTTGGGAAAGTTTTCCCCGAAGGGGGCATCTTGCTTTTAAATTTGTAGAAGCGCGCAAACAGGGCTTCAAAAGAGCTAAGTCACTTTAAACCCCTGCGCAAAAAACCAACTAATCAGGGGCAACTGCGCAGACGTCTCAAGGCCCAATACGATGGAACACACTGCCCGTGGGATAAATTCAACACTAGAAACCTTTCATTTAAAGCCAGTGTTTTACTTCATTTTCACCCGAAAGCTTTTACAGTAATGCCGGTTTAAAATTTCATACATGGGAAACTCTACAGTAAAGCCAGTGTATACCCTTTATACGTAAAAAGCTATCCCTAATGGTAAATTTCATACACTGGACGCTCTAAGGGCAGGTTTTGTATTACTTCAAATAAATTAAAATCTTACAACCCGTAAAACTGCCAATTTTTATCCCCTGTAAATTTGTCAGCACTGCAGCAGTTTTAAAACCCCCCACTGATTAGGTATGCTAAAGCAAACATTACGATGAGAGAAAAGAGAAAAGCAAATTAGTTAATTTTCCCGTTTTTTTTAAAAAGTAATAATGAATTTTCCCTTTTTAATTTTAAACAAAAGGAACATGGGTGTGTGAGGGGAGAACTCTTTTAGAGATGTGAGCATGGTGAGGTACAGTTTTTTTACATTAATAGTATACAATAAGGGAAAAAAAGAATAGAGGAACCCTGCAGAAGGCTTAAATGGCCCTAAAACAGTTCTTTTTAAACACCACTACAGAAAGTGCCCCAAGGAAATTTTTCTCCCGTAAATTGACAGTCTGGAAGTGTAGACATGTGTGCAACATCTGGGTATCTGTATTTTCAGACGGGCGAAAAAAACCCCTGGCTTTAACCTAAAGGGCATAATAAAAAAGGAAAGTAGAATTTAAAATAGAAAAAATGGGTAAAAAAGTCCCTCAGCACTTTATCCCTTTGGGGACACGATGGGTCTTCCAACAAAACTAAAGTGTTTGAGAAAAATGATTTTTCACTTTTTTTTTATAATTCCCAAAATTCTTCACATTGTCACTGTAAAGGGCCCCCTGGGAAGGGGAAACGTCTACAAATAAAGATAAACCCGATGTTCACATTTTCGAGTTTTTCAGCTACAGGGTTTTAAATTCCCAATTCCCAAATTTTATAAAGGGGTTTTGAAAACCACAAGTACGTGAAATTTGGAAAACGAGCAAGGGGTTTTGGTTTTGTCTATGCGGAAAAACCCTTTCCCCAACCAGTTTTTTAAAAGGGGTACAGAGAAACAAAAGTGGAAGACTGGTTGGGATGAAGCCTGTGGTTGGTGGGAAACCCGGGTTCCCGGGCTTTAGGGGGGAAAAGCCCTTTTTAAAGCCGGATATTGTTATCAACTTTGTTTAAGGTTTTTTTTTGAAGGGTTTTGGGGGGTTAAAGTTGGTGTTTTTAAATTTTGGTTTTTAAATTTTGGGGTTTGTTGGTGTTGAAGGTTTGGGGTTTTTTAGGTTGGGTTGATTTTTTTGAGAAGGGTTGGGGTTTTAAGGAAATTTTTTAAATTTTTTTTTTAATTTTTCCCTTTTTTTGGGTTTTGGATTTAAGGTTGGTTGAAGGTTTTTGATTAAATTTTTTGAATTTTTTAAATTTTATTTCCTTTTATTTTTTTTGGGGTTTTAATTTTGTATTAGGTTGTGTTTTAAAGGTTGTTAAAAATTTTTTTAGGTTTGTGTTTTTAAGGAAAGGTTTAAGGTTTAATTTTTTAAGAAGGTTTGGGGTTTAAAAATTTGGGTTGAAAAGGGTTTGGGGGAAAAAGGTTGGGTTTAAGGTTGGTGTTTAAGGGTTGGGGTTGAAGGTTTTTGTTTAAGGGTTGGGGGTTTAAGGTGGGGTGGGGGGTTGGTTTGGGGAAGGGTTTGGGGGTGAAGGTTGGGGGGTGAAGGGTTTTGTTTTTATGGTTGGGGTTTATTTGGGTTTGGGGGGGTTTAAGGGTTTGGTGTTTTATGGTTTGGGTTGAGGGGTTGGGGTTGAAAGGGGGGGAGTTTTTTTGGGTTTGGGGTTGAAAGGGTTTGGGGTTGAATTTGGTTTGGGTTTTTTGGTTGGAGTTTTATGGTTGGAGTTTATGGTTGGGGGTTGATGGTTGGATTGTTTGGTTTTGGGTTGTTGGTTGGTGTTTTTGGTTGGTTTGATGGGTTGGGGGTTGATGGTTGGGGGTTAAAGGTTGGGGTTATTGGGTTTGGGGTTAGGTTGGGGTTGTTTTGGGTTTTGGTTGGGGTTTTTTGGTTGGGTTTTTGGTTTTGGGGAAGGTTTTATGTAGATGGGGGGTTTTTGATGGTTGGTTTTTAAGGGTTGGGTTGAAGGTTGGTTTGTGATGAAGGTTTTAAAGTTGTGGTTGGGGGGGAAGGTTTTGTGATAAGGTTTTTTGGGTTTAAGGTTAGTGATGAAGGTTTAGTTTAAAGGTTTGTGAAAAGGTTGATGGTTTATGGTTTGGGGGTTGAAGATTGGGTTGAAATTTTGGGGGTGAAGGGGGGGTGGGGAAGGTTTTTTTGATGGGGGGGGGGGTTGGGGGTTTTATGGTTTTTGTTGATGGTTTGGGGTTTTTTGGTTTTGGGGGTTTATTTTTGTTTTTTGTTTGGAGTGTTTAGTTGGTTTTTGATGGTTGTTTGGGTTTTTGGGGGGGGGGGGATGGTTGGTGTTTAAGGTTGGGGTTTAAGGTTGGTTTTTGAAGGGTTTAATGGGGTTGGTTTTTGAAGGTTTAGGATGAAGGGGTTGAAGGTTGGGGAAAAGGTTGTGGAAGGTTAGTGATAAGGTTGTGTTGAGGGTTTGGGTGTTAAGTTTGGGGGTTTTAAAGGGTTTGGGTGATAATTTGGTTTTTGAATTGATGTTGATGGTTGGTTTTAAAATTTTGGGTGTTAAGGGTTTATGATAAAGGTTAATTTTGATGTTGGTGTGAAGGGTTAGTGATAAAGGGGTTTTGTTAAAGGGTTTATGTAAAGGTTGATTTTTAAAGGTTAGGATAAAGGGTTTTGATTTTGAGGTTGGTTTGAAATTGGTGTTGAGGTTTTGGTGGTGAAGGTTAGTGATGAAGGTTGGTGTTAAGGGGTTATGATAAGGTTATTGGGGTTTGGGTGTTAAGTTTGGTTTAAAGGGTTGGGGGAAGGTTATGATGAGGTTTTGTTGGGGTTTGATAAGGTTGAGTTGATGGTTGGTGTTGATGTTTTTTTTAAAGGGGTTGGGTGTTGATTGGTGTTGAGGTTGGTGTTGGGGGTTTTGTTGATGGTTTTTGTTAGGGTTTTGTTGAGATTGGTGTTGAGGGTTTGGGTGTGAAGGTTGGTTTTTATTTTGTTTAAGTTGTGTTGAGGGTTGGTCTTAAAGGTTTTGGGGGTGATGGTTTTGGGTGGTGAGGTTTTGGGGGTGATGGTTTTGAGGTTGGTTTGAGGTTTGGATGATGTTTGTGTTGATGTTGGTATTAAATTGGTGTTAAAGTTTGGTGTTAGGGTTGGGCATAGACAGCCTTCTGTCTCACAACAGCCCATTCTGTTTGCCACTTATTTCATATTTCGCGCTGGCTGGTGTGCCACTATGGGGCGTTGCCCTTCGCCGCGCCCTTCCCTCACGCCATCACACAGGGGCCTACGGGAAGCCCAAGCCTACCCCTAGCCTCTCTCGTGAATGGCCTGCCCGGGGCCATGGCACAAAAACACAAGCCGTGTACCCACCACACATTATAATAGAGAAGAACCTCCAAACTTTTTTTTTACCACCCATACCAGAAAAACCCAAAAAAAACCGTTAAAATGGTGGATGGTGGGGCAGCAGTTGTTTTTTCCCAGAGAGGAAGGAAGAGGGATAAATCACTTCACTTCACATCCCATCAACAGCAACCGTCTCCAACGAGTTATCCTATTCATGTCTGCACGTTTTTAGCATCCAGACACAGGTACAAACAGGATCCAAGCCGAAATTTTTCCGAAATTTTCAGAGAATTGTAAGTGATTCCCACTCTACAGCATCCCACGCTGTTTTTCTCAAGTCCACGTTTTCATCCACCCCCTTTCAGCGTCACTTGTATGTTGATGTTTGTTGTTCAGCTCATCACAGCTGTTTCAGCAAGCCAGAGGTGAGTTTCGTGTGATTTCTGGGTCCAAGTGGTTTCCCTGTGTTTGTGGTGGAAGGGAGGAGGAATGGCCAGTGCTTCCTCAGCCATACACTCACCACGCTCCTCGCCAAACCACACTTCTACCATACACCACCTCACCACTGTCCACTTCCCTCTGCTGCTGTGTTTCCTGCGTTTTCCGTGTGAATTCATGCCGAACTGTGGTATCCGAGTGCCCGAGGCCCCATCGAAGCTATTGATCAGCATGCCACTTAGATCACACACACGTTGATGCACGACAGCCACGTGCGATCTACGCTGACGCCACGTTTGTGTGGCAATGTCACTGGCTCTACCACCACGTGATTTACCAGATGTCCCAGGCCTCATGCTGTGGTCTGCCTTCCCGCATCACATTGACGTCCAACCCACGATGCTGCCTACTTCATGACGTCCACTATGTCTGCCTGACGTCACAGTGCTGATGACGCACCTCGCGACATCACATGAATGTCACCATCAGTGTTCAGTAATACTTTTAATATTGTCGAGAAACTGAGAGAAGATATATGTCGTGTTAATTAATTCCTCTCATCCGTGTTCTCACATTCTGTATATGTCTTAGTGTCAGTTTTGTATGCACAAAAAAGCATCATTGCTAGTTTTAACCCATGTTGTACGGCTTTGAAACCGCGGGTGGAAAAAGTTTCCCGGGTGTGTCCAGTGATGTCTGAGCCAGACCTGAGTAGCACCACTGGTTAAGTAAACCAGTGTGTTTGACAGCAAATCAGACAGCCCCGAGTGACCAAGCCCTCTTGTACAGAAAGCTTTTATGCTCTTTCGCTCGTGATGTTCTGCAGAATCGTACCCCTAGATTCCCATCGAGATTGTTTCACTTCACCTCCAGACCTTCAGAATGCAGTTATATTAGAGAAACAAGTTGGGGACACTTAGACTAACCTCTGCTATTTTAATTATTATTTAATAAAAAAGAAGCGCTAAGCCCTCCCCAGCGCGGCAGGGTAGGAAGGGAAGCGAGGGAAATGGATGGCAAAGGGAGGAGGGATGATCAGTAGGTTACGAAAACAGGGGGGCAGGGATAGAAACGGGGTAGAGGGTAGCAAGAGATTGAAGTAGAAAGGGCTGAAGTATCAAATTGTCAAGTAAGTCAGTTGTTGTCAAAAAGCCTATGAGAGAGCCCTGGATGAAAGGTGGACCCATCAGCAAAAAGGGGAAAAGTAAAGAGAGAGCAGCAGAGAAAAAAGACGACGACGGAGGTAAATTCTGCGTGCTCGTTGATAAAGTGGGCAGACCAACAGAATGTGGCTGACTGATAATGGAACTTGGAAATTTCCCTCACAGAGAGGGACAGGGCGCCTCTCCATGAGATATCCATGAGTAAGACGAGTATGGCCAATGTGAAGACGGGAGAGAGTAGTCCCCCAAACCCTTGACACTGTGATAAGATGGCCAGTAACCTATACTCGGTTTAATAATGAAGTTTGTTGCCGAGCATAGTAGACCAACGTTGTTGCCAATGGGTTTGAAGTTGGGAAGATATTGCAGCAAAATAGTCCGTAAATGGAATACCTCTACAGAAACTGGTAGGTCATGTACTGCTGACCGCACAGCAGTGTCTGTCCCCGTTCATTTCCCTGTACGTCAACATGACCAGGGGCCCCAAAAAAAAATAATATCTTTATGCTTGGTAAAGATGCGCATAGCCAAAGTTGGGTACGGAGGACTTTAAGGGGTAGGTGTATCAAATTTCTGTATAGCCTGTAAAGCACTAAGGGAGTCTGAACAACCACAAATGATGACGCAGGCATAGATGCAATATGGATAAGTGCTGTAAGATGGCATATAATTCAGCAGTAAAAATACTAGCTGAAGATAGGAAATGCCCTTGTAAGACGCTGTCCGGAAACACTGCTCAATCCTAAAGCCGTCAGAAGACTTAGAGCCATCTGTGTACACAGCAATGGCATGAGAATGAGAGTGGAAAGTGGTCAAGAAAAAAGAGCGGAAGCGACCATGGACAGTTGGGCCCTTTTCGAGCAAGGGAGAAGAAAGAACAGACTCGAACAGCTGGAATTTCCCAGGGGGGTGGGAAAAGTGAGATGCTACATGTACATAGAAAGGTGGTAATTGAAGAGAAGATAAAAAGCGAATAAAGGGGCGAAGAGAGAAGGGACGGAGTAAACAGGGTGGCGAACAAATAAAGAATGTCTACTAATTATCAGTGACCATTCTAAAAGGGAAGGATTGCGGAGATCATGAGAGCGTACATAGTAGCGCAGGCAATGGGCATCACGGCGATTGGATAAGGATGGAACGTTTTGCTTCTGCTAGAGGCTCTCGACGGGGGAAGAGCGAAAAGCACCAAGGCATAAACTTGGTGATGAATCTGGTTAAGGCTAGAGAGAGTAGCAGGAGATGCCGCTGAATAGATCGGTCACCATTAATCAAGTTTCGATAAGATAAGGGGGGAATGTAGGCGAAGGAGGGTTCGACGATCAGCTCCCCATGAAATGAGCAAGGGTTTTAAGAAGGTTCACCCGGGCTGTGACAAGTTGCCTTCAGAGAGGTAATGTGAGGTTTCCGGGATAACCTACGATCAAAGAGGAGGCCCAGAAACTTGACTGTATCACTTCAAGATACGGGAGCCATAGAGGTACAAAGGAGATCAAGATGAGAGAGCGTCAAGTGAAAGTAATTTGGTGTGGGTTTTAGTGCTGGAAAATTTAAACCCACGTGGGGTGGCCCAATTGGAAACACGGCGACTGCATGCTGGAGAAAACTGTAATAAGGTGACAGTCAGCACCTGCACAGGCAATAGCGAAGTCATCAACATAGAGTGATGACCAAATATTTGATGGAAGACTAGATGCCAAATCATTAATAGCAAGGAGAAAAAGTGTTGTGCTCACAACACATCCCTGGGGGACACCTTCAGCTTGGATAAAGTCCGGGAGAGCACATTATTAACCCGAACCCCGGAAATGCCTGTCAGTTAAAAAGTTCTTAAGAAGGATGGTAAAATTGCCTCGAAGGCCTAAGGAGTGGGCTTGGGCCAAATTTTATACCTCCAAGTTGTGTCATAATGCCTTCTCAAGGTCAAAAAATATGGCAATAACTGAGTGGTTATTCGCAAAGGCTTTACGAACATACGTATCCAAGCGTTAAGGGGTCTATGGTAGAACGTCCCTTACAAAAGACATATGACAAGTGGAGAGACTGCTGTGGGGTCCCCTAAATACCACATTAAACGTCTATTTACTAGGCGTTCCATCACTTTGCAAACTGCACTGGTAAGACAATGGGACGATAGTGGGAGGTTCATTTTCCCGTAGTGCCTGGTTTGTGGAAAGGAGAACAACGGCGGATTTCCACAGCTGTGGAAGAACTCCTTGTGACCAAAAAATTGTAAAGGCATAAAAGGACTGCAAGGGCTGACTGATGTAAATGTTGTAGCATACGAATATGAAAGTCGCGGGCCCAGCTGCTGATGATCGGCAAGCTGAGAGTGTTACCTCCAGTTCTTGAAGTGTAAAAGGCACAATATACTGTTCTTCTCTGAGAGAAGAAAAGTCCAAAAGGGTGGGTAACTCTCTGGCAGACTTTGAGGAAAGAAATGAGGGCATAAATGGAGTCCCTGAGAAATACAGACCAGATGATTGCCAATTTCATTGGCAACATCTAGTGGTTTGCTATATCAACACCGGCAACCCGCAGAACAGGAGCGGGTCAGAAGAAATTTACCACTCAGTTTTCGTACTTTTTTCCAGACTGCACTCATGAAAGGAACAGAGGTGATGGTGGAGACAATCTCGCCAGCAAGTGCGTTTAACGTCACGGATGACACGGCGAGCGATCGCATGCTTCTGCTTAAAATCAAGAAGTCCTCTCTGTGGTTCTATTGTACTGGTACCTGCCCCATGCAAGCGCGTTTCAAACGTACTGCACGAGCACAAGCAGGAGACCCCCAAGGCACGCATTTCTGAGAATGCCTGCCCGAATTTGGGTAAAATGAGAACTGAGGTTAAACGGAGGACGAGAAGAGGTGTAAAAGCTCAAACAAGGGGGACGAAGAAGGAACCTCCCTAAAAACATTAGGTGGAGTAAAGGTTCCAATTTTCCTGATCAAATTGCCAGCGTGGGATGCGAAATTTGGGTAATAGAAGAGAAGAAGAATGATTGGGGAAAGATCACTTCATGTAACCCGGGAAAGAACAGACCAGTAAATCTAATGGGGCGGAGAAGAGAAACGAAGATCGATGCAAGAAGAGTGGAGCCGAGGATCAAAATGGGTGGAGTACTTTATTTAAAAAACATAGAGGGGTGGTGGAAGAAAACCCAAAAGAATGCCACGGGAATCCGTGAGCCCCCCCCCGAGGAAAATTGGGCTTAAAACTCCAATAACAGAACGGTGGTGTAAAAGACGAAACAAAAAGGCAATATCCGGAAAGATAATGCCCCAAAGGGGAGAATTAAAGGGAAAAAATGTTACCACCCATCAATGGATAGGGGTGCTGTTAATGCAGCGAAGTAGAACAAAAGCTATGGTACGAAAAACGTGCATAGAAAAGGGCACTTTCATTAAAGGTCCCCTCAGAAAGGGTCTGAAGAATACAAAAAATTATAGCCTGAAGGAAGATAACAGCAGAGGTAATTTTTTTGGGTTTCCCGTAAGCAAACACCAACAGGGGGGAAAAAGGGGGGGAGTAACCCCAACTCACCCCGATTCCCCCGAGGCTGCGAAATTCCACTTAAAAAGGGGGCCCGATTTTCAATGATAAAGAAAACTGAAATCCCAGGGAAGGGTTTCCTACGGACTAGAGGGGTTTGAAAAGTCCACATGCGGAGGCAGTGGAAAACGTTCAAGCAGCGAAGGAACGGTGCGCTGTGAAGAAAGGAGTTGTGCATATGGAGTAGAGGAGAGAGAAGGAGCGGAAGGTGGATCAGTGTCCATTGATGGTTTGGTCTCTGCAATATATTCAGAGATTGCTTCAAGTGTTTCAGAATTCAGAGACGTCATATGGGAGACAATATTGGAAATGGTAGGGGCAGGATGAGTATAGATTGGAACTGTAATGGACTGTACCAAGGTAGGGGGGAGGCCAAAGGGTGGAGGGAACTGGAGAAGCGTGGAAGGGGACAGAAGAGGCAGAAACCTGGGAGGTGGCAGAAGAGGAAGAAACTTGGGAGGGAACAGGGGAGGAAGGTACAGTACGAGGAGGAGGGTGAACCTCTACACTTGTAACAGAGGCAGAGAGAGGGGGAGAACCAGGTACAGAGACAGGGAAGGGAAAATGAGAAGGTGGAAGATGAGTAGGAGGTGTTAACAGACCTTTTTTTGACTTTTGAGAAGTAGAGGGACGATTGGGAGGTGTCATACGAGATCTCGTTGCTACTGAGGCTTGTGAGAGAGAACACGAAGAAGCAAGATCAGACTGAGACGTTGAAGTAGGGACGTCAGAGCCGAGGACAGCAAAAGAATTAGCTACAGGAGTGACTATGAGAGAGGTAACCACAGAGGTGGGTGCAGAAGATGGGATACCAGAAGTGGGGGGACGTTTTGAAACACGGGAATAAGAAACACGAGGTAGTCTCCCTTGGAGGCGGAGATGAGAAACTGCCATGGCATAAGGGAGACCTTCTGCCTCTTTGAGGTAACGGATTTCCCGCTCGTTTAAGTAGACTTGACAACAGCGAGAGTACGAAGGGTGAGCCTCATGACAATTAAGGAAAGAGGGAGGTCGATTGCAAGATGTATTAGAATGGTCATCGGCACCACAGACTGGGCATTCGGCGATAGATCTGCAATATTTCGCTGGATGGCCAAATCGCCAGCAATTTCTACACTGTTGTGGTGTAGGGATCACCTTTCGAACTTGTAACCGACGTCCTGCTACATAAACTGAGGATGGGAGTTCACGGCTGTCAAAAGTTAAATGAGCCACATTGCTAGGGTATCGTCTCCGCCCACGGGCAGGAAGAACGTAAGTGTCTACCTTCAGGATTGGGAGATCTTGGAGTTCCAGCTGTTCAAGAATGTCAGTGCCACATGTCTGGAAATTTTGTTGAACTATGGTATGGGGCACAATGACGGTACCACTACAAGAATTGAGGGAATGATGCTTTTCAATAGTTACAGGAACAGTATCGATATGGCAAAGACGAGAAAGCTCATGAGCCTGGGTAGCATTCTGTATGGTGACGATGCGCGTACCACTCTTAAGAGCATGAAAAGAAATATCTTTACCAACATGGCGTAGAAGTGCCTTGCCAATACTGTGGTCAGAAAGATAGGCAGTAGAGGAAGTCGGTTGTAAAGTAAAGAATTTAGTCCATTGTGCAGTCTGAAACTGAGCGTGGAAAGGTAGTGAAGGACGTGTCGATCTTTTCTGAGAAGAATGAGAAGGTGGAGAAGTATCATCAGCAGGTAATTGTCGTTGTCGTTTAGGCGTGGGACTAGAGTTGGTCCGACGTGGAACGGGCCGGCGATTCGAAAATTGCCGCACCATAGAGGGAGAGGCCAGAAGCATACTCAGAGGAGAGCAAAGGTCAGATAAATCGAAGGAGTCAGTCGAGGCCTCAGTACCTGAAGCGGGTGAGGAAACAGCACCGGCAAGAGGTACAGAGGCATGAGGAGTGTCCGAAGAGTGGTCCAAAGACAAGGCGGGGTCAGAACGGGGTGCAGTATCAAGAAGGGGCTCGGATGTAGCAGGTTCATGGACTAGGGATGCCATGGTTAGGTTACTTCTTTCTTTTTGTTAAGAAAAAAAAAGAAAGAAGAAAATAAAAATAAAAAAAAGAATAAAGAAAGGGGGGACTGGGGAGGGATAGTTCCTAGGAGGAATGAAAGGGCCAGAAATCTCCCTCCGTGCCCAAGAGGACCTCAGCACCGCAAGTAGCGCAGATGCAGCATGGAACCCGTGCCATACCCTACCAATCATGCCAGTAAACCGGCAATCTGGGATAGCAACCTCACATCTGCCGAGCTACCTCGGTGGACAAAAGAGAGGGCGGCCGGAAATCCGCCACAAAGCATACCTCCTTCGGCCACCACCCCTGGAATCCGAAAGGTGGCTTCCAGAGATACACCCGTGGCCCGAGAGACACCCAAAGCCACCCTCCGGGATACCGGAGAGGGATCAGGACATCCCCAGGTAATCCAGATTCTACAGCAAACTACGCCACCGCCAAGAACCTCAATGGAATGGGATGGATCCCGGTACCCTTTCCCCTACCTAGAAACTAGTGTGCCTGATGGGGAAAAAAAAAAAAAAAAAAAAAGGTCAAAAAGGAAGGGCAAAAGGGAGGGGTGGGTAGGAGGAGGAGGAAAGGAAAAAGGGGAGGATGGGATAGGGAATGGGGGATTGGGGGGTAATTACGTTCGGTCTGAGGAAGTAGACCGACAGGTCTAATTCCTCAGACCAAGAGCCTCTTCACCACGCCAAGGAGCCCCCCTTGAAGAGGAACCTCTACTATAACTCCAACTGCCGAGAGAATGATACTCGCCAAGCCGCAGTTAGCCCTGTCGGCAAGCGCTGTGTCAGCCTTGTGTCACAAGCTTCAGTGAGCAGCCTGCACAAAGATGATGTCACTTTGACTGCTTGCTCGCTCACTGCAGTCTGGTGTATGTTACGACTCCCAGATGTATCGCCCAGTCATCTCTGCCACGACTCGCTCCACAACTCGCTCCACGCTCGCCGGCAGTGACAGCCCAGCGACAGTACCAGTCGAGAAGTGTCCTCCTGAGTCGCTTGCAAGAAGTCCTGCCCAGTTGCCGAGTTTTGTCGACGCCTCACTCGAGGGCACCAGCATGTCGTGCCACAGGTTGAGTGAAAACCTGCAGTGACTCCTACAATGACTGCTTCACCGTTCTAGAGGAGACCGTACCCTGTTACGTCACAGCTCAGCCGCACCGATGTCTCCTGTGTTGCAGTATCTATCCAGACGCAGGAAGGCGTGCAGTGATGCCCTTCGACGCTCACTGCCTATGACCACAATGTTCAGCACACCCCACATGCTTTTTCTTCCCTCCCTGTAGGAAGTTTTTTTTTTCCATGTCCATATGTATATATATGTTTTTATTTTGTGTTCTGTGCCCTGTTCCTACGAGAGAGAGACTGAGTTTCTTTTACTACCAGTATTCTCACGTCGGGACGACGCATGGTAGGTGGCCGAGCGTATGTAGACAGCCTGTACTGTCTGCACAGACAGCCCATGCTGTCTGCCAGCTTAGTTCATATTTCGCGCCATGCTGGTGCTGCCACCTATAGGCGTTGCCACTTCAGCCTGCCTGCCCTTGCCTCACGCTCACTCACACAGCGGCCTAGCAGGAAGCCACAAGGCCTACACCTAGCTCTTTCTCGTGGGATGGCCCTGTCTGGGCCATGGGCACAACACACAAGCCTGTGTACCCACCACGACATTATCAATAAAGTAAGAAGCCTCTGAAGACGTTTATCATTTACCACCCGCTACCAGAATACCAAATAAACTCGTTATAGGTGTTGAAGGTTGGTGTTGAAGGTTGGTGTTGATGGTTGGTGTTGATGGTTGGTGTTGATGGTTGGTGTTGATGGTTGGTGTTGATGGTTGGTGTTGATGGTTGGTGTTGATGGTTGGTGTTGATGGTTGGTGTTGAAGGTTGGTGTTGAAGGTTGGTGTTGAAGGTTGGTGTTGAAGGTTGGTGTTGAAGGTTGGTGTTGAAGGTTGGTGTTGATGGTTGGTGTTGAAGGTTAGTGGTGAAGGTTGGTGTTGATGGTTGGTGTTGATGGTTGGTGTTGATGGTTGATGTTGAAGGTTGGTGTTGATGGTTGATGTTGAAGGTTGGTGTTGATGGTTGGTGTTGAAGGTTGGTGTTGATGGTTGGTGTTGAAGGTTGGTGTTGATGGTTGATGTTGAAGGTTGGTGTTGATGGTTGGTGTTGATGGTTGGTGTTGAAGGTTGGTGTTGGTGGATGGTGCTGATGGTTGGTGTTGTTAGTTGGTGTTGATGGTTGGTGTTGAAGGTTGGTGTTGAAGGACTGGTGTTGAATGTTGGTGATGATTGTTGGCGTTGCAGGTTGGTGATGATTGTTGGTGTTGATGGTTGGTGATGAAGAATGTTAAGTTCTTCATGGGACGTGAAAAGGTGAGTCATCACCGTGTTTATGGTAGAATGTGCGTCGTGCTTGTGTTGCTGTAGTGACACTCCTTGCTGCAGAGACGGTATTTACTATAGTGTTGCCACAGGGCTGGTGTTGCTGCAGTGATGGTCCTTGTTATAGTGTTGCTATAGTGCTTGTGTTGCTCTAGTGGTTGTGCTGCTGCAGTGACACTCGTTCCTAGTGTTGCTATACTGCTTGTGTTGGTCGAGTGACACTCCTTGCTACAGTGTTGCCATAGTGCTAGTGTTGCTGCAGTGTTAAGTGTGACTGTGCTACAGCATTGCTACAGGAGTATCAGGTATCGAACCCTGATAACATCAGAGGTCCACAACTCTTAAGAGAAAACAAAGAAAAAATCCATGAAAGGCGAAAATAGAAAAGTAACTAAGAAATTCTGGACCAAAAAACAAAATAAATAAAAAAAAACAATGATGATTATTAAAGTTACAAGCCAAAAGAAAAAAAATAGAAATAAATTTACAAATAGAAAATCTTCATGAAAGCTTAAGAAATTGGCCCAATCACAGGTGTACCCAGACGAAGCGAGGGAATCACCACACGGCTACACAATCGGCACAAATTTGCTGCACAATTGACTTCATCCCAAAACTGGATTTAAGCCGGAGGCGCCAGTGTTGGAGTCTTTGTAAGCGGGAAGATCTGCCAACCTGGCGGAGGCGCCAGTGTTGGAGTCTTTGTAAGCGGGAAGATCTGCCAACCTGGCGGAGGCACCAGTGTTGGAGTCTTTGTAAGCGGGAAGATCTGCCAACCTGGCAGAGGCACCAGTGTTGGAGTCTTTGTAAGCGGGAAGATGATCTGCCAACCTGGCGGAGGCACCAGTGTTGGAGTCTTTGTAAGCGGGAAGATCTGCCAGCCTGGCGGAGGCACCAGTGTTGGAGTCTTAGTAAGCGGGAAGTCTGCCAACTGGCGGAGGCGCAGTGTTGGAGTCTTTGTAAGCGGGAAGATCTGCCAGCCTGGCGGAGGCACCAGTGTTGGAGTCTTAGTAAGCGGGAAGATCTGGCAACCTGGTGGAGGCGCCAGTGTTGGAGTCTTAGTAAGCGGGAAGATCTGCCAACCTGGCGGAGGCACCAGTGTTGGAGTCTTAGTAAGCAGGAAGATCTGGCAACCTGGTTGAGGCGCCAGTGTTGGAGTCTTTGTAAGCGGGAAGATCTGCCAACCTGGCGGAGGCACCAGTGTTGGAGTCTTAGTAAGCGGGAAGATCTGCCAACCTGGTGGAGGCGCCAATGTTGGAGTCTTTGTAAGCGGGAAGATCTGGCAACTTGGCGGAGGCGCCAGTGTTGGAATCTTAGTAAGCGGGAAGATGATCTGCCAACCTGGCGGAGGCACCAGTGTTGGAGTCTTAGTAAGCAGGAACATGATCTGCCAACCAGGCGGAGGCGCCAGTGTTGGAGTCTTAGTAAGCGGGAAGATGATCTGCCAACCTGGCGGAGGCACCAGTGTTGGAATCTTAGTAAGCGGGAAGATGATCTGCCAACCTGGCGGAGGCGCCAGTGTTGGAGTCTTAGTAAGCGGGAAGATGATCTGCCAACCTGGCGGAGGCGCCAGTGTTGGAGTCTTAGTAAGCGGGAAGATGATCTGCCAACCTGGCGGAGGCACCAGTGTTGGAATCTTAGTAAGCGGGAAGATGATCTGCCAACCTGGCGGAGGCGCCGGTGTTGGAGTCTTAGTAAGGGGGAAGATTGTAATAAAGTTGGTAGAATTACCGACAATATGTAAAGTAAAAGGACACAAGTGCAACTAATGTGACATTTATTGTGGCAACGTTTCGCTCTCCAGGAGCTTTATCAAGCCATGGCTTGATAAAGCTCCTGGAGAGCGAAACGTTGCCACAATAAATGTCACATTAGTTGCACTTGTGTCCTTTTAGTTTACAAGGGGGAAGATGATCTGCCAACCTGGCGGAGGCGCCAGTGTTGGAGTCTTAGTAAGCGGGAAGATGATTTGCCAACCTGGCGGAGGCGCCAGTGTTGGAGTCTAAGTAAGCGGGAAGATGATCTGCCAACCTGGCGGAGGCGCCAGTGTTGGAGTCTTAGTAAGCGGGAAGATGATCTGCCAACCTGGCGGAGGCGCCAGTGTTGGAGTCTTAGTAAGCGGGAAGATCTGCCAACCTGGTGGACTAAAGCTAACTTATGGAAACTAAAATTACTTGTGTTTGTAGAGACGTCGAAACAGATCTAGGAATTACCTCCACGAACTACACAACTTGTACCAGGTTGTTACTGTAGTACCAGGTTGTTACTGTAGTACCAGGTTGTTACTGTAGTACCAGGTTGTTACTGTAGTACCAGGTTGTT
Source organism: Cherax quadricarinatus (assembly GCF_026875155.1). Classification (NCBI taxonomy): domain Eukaryota; kingdom Metazoa; phylum Arthropoda; class Malacostraca; order Decapoda; family Parastacidae; genus Cherax; species Cherax quadricarinatus. The sequence continues at coordinate 751,898 of NC_069455.1, read as the reverse complement.
ACTGTAGTACCAGGTTGTTTCTGTAGTACCAGGTTGTTACTGTAGTACCAGGTTGTTACTGTAGTACCTGGTTTTTACTGTAGTACCTGGTTGTTACTGTAGTACCAGGTTGTTACTGTAGTACCAGGTTGTTACTGTAGTACCTGGTTTTTACTGTAGTACCAGGTTGTTACTCTAGTACCAGGTTGTTACTCTAGTACCAGGTTGTTACTCTAGTACCAGGTTGTTACTCTAGTACCAGGTTGTTACTCTATTACCAGGTTGTTACTGTAATACCAGGTTGTTACTGTAGTACCAGGTTGTTACTGTAGTACCAGGTTGTTACTGTAGTACCAGGTTGTTACTGTAGTACCAGGTTGTTACTGTAGTACCAGGTTGTTACTGTAATACCAGGTTGTTACTGTAGTACCAGGTTGTTACTGAAGTACCTGGTTTTTACTGTAGTACCAGGTTGTTACTGTAGTACGAGGTTGTTACTGTAGTACCAGGTTGTTACTCTAGTACCAGGTTGTTACTGTAGTACCAGGTTGTTACTGTAGTACCAGGTTGTTACTGTAGTACCAGGTTGTTACTGTAATACCGGGTTTACTGTGTACTGTGTTACTGTAGTACCGGTTGTTACTGTATACCGGTTGTTACGGTACGGTTGTTACTGTAATACCAGGTTGTTACTGTAGTACCTGGTTGTTGTTACGTTACGTAGTACCGGGTTGTTACTGTAATACCAGGTTGTTACTGTAGTACCAGGTTGTTCCTGTAGTACCAGTTACTGTAGTACCAGGTTGTTACTGTAATACCAGGTTGTTACTGTAGTACCAGGTTGTTCCTGTAGTACCAGTTACTGTAGTACCAGGTTGTTACTGTAGTACCAGGTTGTTACTGTAATACCAGTTACTGTAGTACCAGGTTGTTACTGTAGTACCAGGTTGTTACTGTAGTACCTGGTTTTTATCCCTTTAGTACCAGGTTGTTACTGTAGTACCAGGTTGTACTTTTAAATACCAGGTTTTACTTTAGTACCAGGTTGTTACTGTAGTACCAGGTTGTTACTGTAATACCAGGTTGTTACTGTAGTACCAGGTTGCTACTTTAGTACTTGGTTGTTACTGTAGTACCAGGTTGTTACTGTAGTACCTGGTTGTTACTCTTAGTACCAGGTTGTTACTGTTAGTACCAGGTTGTTACTGTAGTTCCTGGTTGTTACTGTAGTACCAGGTTGTTACTGTATACCGGTTGTTCCTGTAGTACCAGGTTGTTACTGTAGTACCAGGTTGTTACTGTAGTACCAGGTTGTTACTGTAGTACCAGGTTGTTACCGTAGTACCAGGTTGTTACTGTAGTACCAGGTTGTTACTGTAGTACCAGGTTGTTACTGTATACCAGGTTGTTACTGTAGTACCAGGTTGTTACCGTAGTACCAGGTTGTTACTGTAGTACCAGGTTGTTACTGTTGTATCAGGTTGTTACTGTTGTACCAGGTTGTTACTGTAGTACCAGGGTGTTACTGTAATACCAGGTTGTTACTGTAGTACCAGGTTTTTACTGTAGAACTATGCTGTGTCTGCTGTACTGTGTTGTGTCTGTAGTGTTGTTTTGTGTCTGCAGTACTGTGTTGTGTCTGCAGTACTGTGTTGTGTCTGCAGTACTGTGTTGTCTGTAGTACTGTGTTGTGTCTGCAGTACAGTGTTGTGTCTGCAGTACTGTGTTGTGTCTGTAGTGTTGTGTTGTGTCTGCCGTACTGTGCTGTGTCTGCAGTACTGTGTTGTGTCTGCAGTACAGTGTTGTGTCTGCAGTACTGTGCTGTCTGTAGTACTGTGTTGTGTCTACAGTACTGTGTTGTGCCTGTAGTACCATGTTGTGTCTGCAGTACTGTGTTGTGTCTGTAGTACTGTGTTGTGTGTGCAGTACTGTGTTGTGTCTACAGTACTGTATTGTGTCTGTAGTACTGTGTTGTGTCTGCAGTACTGTGCTGTGTCTGCAGTACTGTGCTGTGTCTGCAGTACTGTGCTGTGTCTGCAGTACTGTGTTGTGTCTGCAGTACTGTGTTGTGTCTGCAGCACTGTGTTGTGTCTGCAGTACTGTTTTGTCTGCAGTACTGTGTTGTGTCTGCAGTACTGTGTTGTGTTTGCAGTACTGTGTTGTGTTTGCAGTACTGTGTTTGTCTGCTGTACTGTGTTGTGTTTACAGTACTGTGTTGTGTTTGCAATTTTTGTGTTGTGTTTGCTGTACTGTGTTGTGTTTGCAGTACTGTGTTGTGTTTGAAATTTTTTTGTGTTGTGTTTGCTGTACTGTGTTGTGTTTGCAATACTGTGTTGTGACTGTAGTACTGTGTTGTGTCTGCAGTACTGTGTTGTGTTTGCAATTTTTGTGTTGTGTTTGCTGTACTGTGTTGTGTTTGCAGTACTGTGTTGTGTTTGCAATTTTTGTGTTGTGTTTGCTGTACTGTGTTGTGTTTGCAGTACTGTGTTGTGACTGTAGTACTGTGTTGTGACTGTAGTACTGTGTTGTGTCTGCAGTACTTTGTTGTGTCTGCAGTACTGTGTTGTGTTTAGCAGTATTGTGTTGTGTCTGCAGTACTGTGTTGTGTTTGCAGTACTGTGTTGTCTGCAGTACTGTGTTGTGTCTGCAGTACTGTGTTGTGTTTGCAGTACTGTGTTGTGTCTGCAGTACTGTGTTGTGACTGCAGTAGTGTGTTGTGACTGCAGTAGTGTGTTGTGTCTGCTGTACTGTGTTGTGTCTGCAGTACTGTGTTGTGTTTGCAGTACTGTGTTTGTCTGCTGTACTGTGTTGTGTCTGCAGTACTGTGTTGTGTTTGCAGTACTGTGTTGTGACCTTAGTAGTGTGTTGTGTCTGCTGTACTGTGTTGTGTCTGCAGTGCTGTGTTGTGTCTGCAGTACTGTGTTGTGACTGTAGCACTGTGTTGTGTCTGCAGCACTGTGTTGTGTCTGCAGTACTGTGTTGTGTCTGTAGTTTTGTGTTGTGTTTGCAGTACTGTGTTTGTCTGCTTTACTGTGTGTTTTTGCAGTACTGTGTTGTGTTTGCAGTACTGTGTTGTGTTTGCAGTACTGTGTTGTGACTATAGTAGTGTGTTGTGTCTGTCGTACTGTGTTGTGTCTGCCGTACTGTGTTGTGTCTGCCGTACTGTGTTGTGTCTGCCGTACTGTGTTGTGTCTGCAGTACTGTGTTGTGACTGTAGTACTGTGTTGTGTCTGTAGTACTGTGCTGTGACTGTACATAAGAACATAAGAAAGAAGGAGCACTGCAACAGGCCTACTGGCTTATGCGAGGCACCTCCATTTCTCCCATCGGTTTTAGCCGATGCATGACCTAGTGAGGTCAGACACGTCACTTAAGGGAGGAGCACTGCATCCGACCTAGCAGCACAAGCTAGCCAGGTCCAACTCACACCCACCCACACCCACTCATGTATTTATCCAACCTATTTTTAAAACTACACAACGTCTTAGCGTCTATGACGTACTTGGGAGTTTATTCCACTCATCTACAACTCTTTTACCAAACCAGTGCTTTCCTATATCCTTCCTGAATCTGAATTTTCCAATTTGCTGCGAGTCCTGTCTATGTTAGATATTATTAGCACGTCCCCTTTATTAATTCCTGTTTTCTATTTAAACACCTCAATCATATCCCCCCTAATTCTATGCCTTTATAGAGTGTGGAGATTCAGGGCCCTCAGTCTGTCCTCATAGGGGCATGTCATCCTCCTTTGTCCGTTTTCCAATGCATTTATATCCATTCTGTAATGCGGTGACCAAAACTGTACAGCATAATCTAAATGAGGCCTAACCAAAGATATTTAGAGTTGAAGAACAACCTGAGGACTTCTGTTATTTATACTTCTTGCTGCGAAACCAAGAATTCTGTTAGCTTTATTGCGAACACTAATGCACTGTTGTCTTGGTTTTAGATTACTACTGACCAGAACTCCTAAATCCTGTGTTGTCTGTAGTACTGTGTTGTGTCTGTAGTACTGTGTTGTGTCTGTAGTACTGCGTTGTGACTGTAGTGTGTTGTGACTACTGTATTGTGTCTGCAGTACTGTGTTGTGGTAAAATACAGGGCTGGAAACAATCACACTCAACGAGGTAGTACAGTAGACACCAAGAATTTGCAGTTGAAATATGTTTCTTTTGCAGACTAAGTATATGAGATACAATCCATACAATAATAAATCGACACAAGGCAGTTCATAAATGATCATGGAACACAATCGTACAATAGTGAGTGAGCACACACTACTAGTTACAGTGAAAGCTCACTTTTAAAGAAAGAAAACAGGCAACAACAATGTGAATTAGGTTTCGGCCATAGTCTGCTTGGACAAAATTATTCCTTGAACGAGATAATGAAACCATGTACACAACCCACCTCTGAAAGATCAGACCGCCCCAGCTCGCAACAATCACTAAATCACCTAGTGCTGTATGCTGCCACAAGATGGCTCTGGCAACTGTGGTTACAGTTATTACTGATGATCATAGGATCGTGGGTTTATTTTGCATGTGTCGAATGTATAGTAAATATAAGAGGTGGAACTGGACGAACTGCAATGCAGCGAGCACTCGTTATATATCAACTGCCTATTCTCTTCTACTTCCGTACTCCTCTTAATTTGTCTACAAGGTCCCTAGCTGTTACAACTACAGTATAATGGGACAATTGCCACTTGTGAAGAGTAACTGCCCCAATTATTTTAATACATCGGCCGTTTCCCACCAAGGCAGGTGTCAGCATAGTTGCTGATCCCTGTGTTATATAGCATAGCATATAGTATCATCCATGTGCTTTAGATAGGAGATCCCTTTTAGGCCTGTGACTTTGTGTGATGTCACGGGATGCTCATGTGTACGTTCGTACCTCTGCCTCGGCCTCAGTCGGCGGTAGATAATCCAGGCTAGAACACGGCAAGGCTGGGCTCCATCTCTCATCATCTCAGTCTGACAATATATATCGTTACCATCCAACAAGTGTGTCTACCTTCAACCCTCGATATCTCCATTTAAGATCCCCTACGATAAATGGTGGCAACGGAGGGTCTGTAATTCTGACGATTACAGCGATTTCTGGAGATATATTTCGACCGAGCCTGCCATCTTGTGGGTAGGCTTACCGAGAAGGTTAATGCCAGCCAGCTATCTCAGCTAGTTCTCCCGTCCAAGCTACCAGCTTTTACACCATTCACTGGTCAGTCTCTTTGTATTAGTGTTTATCTGCTTATTTGCATCACTCCCGAGGGGTTGACCCGAGTTTGCAAAATAAGCCAGCTTCCAGTCTGTAGTGAGGGAGCCCAGTCGAGCCTAGTCTACTCCATCCAGTTCCTTTGCCTGCCAAGCCAGCTTCCACTCCTGCTGTGCTCATTGTGTGAAGTTATCAAGCTATTCTGTGTGAAGGATTAAGATAAGCCAGCTAGCAACTAACCCAGGTGTCTTACCCCAGTACTCAAGCAAGCCACGTGAGTAGTCTTCATCGCTTGTGATTCAAGCTCCAAGCCATCCTGGGTGCTCTTTTTCATCCTTGTGGTGTTGTGGTATTTCGTGGGTGTATTTTAAGCTAGCCAGCTTAGAATATCTTCGCGGCAGTGTGGTTGTCCTCAGTGAGGCTTACGCCGTTCAACCCACAGGCCCAACCACCCACTCACCATGTGTCTCACCATTGCCCGGTCTTAGCCCTGTTTACCCACTCACCCAACCTCTGCCAGTGTTCTGGTACACTACTAAGGGTTATAGCACCATATTTTAAGGACCACATAGGGGGTCAAGAGCTAGTGTGTGTTTCGCGCCACCGTTGAAAGCCTCCTGTGTGAAGTCTATCGTCGATGTAAGCGCAATTCTATGGTCACGTGCAGAGGACAGCAAAAAGACGACATAAACAATCCTCTACTCTCCACTACCATCAACCTCATTCTACACCAAGTTGTTACAGCGATAATATATTTTTTTTCATAGAGACATTTGCGAGTGTTGAGACATTTCTTTTTTGTGTTTCCAGTGATTTTTTTCTTAGTGACATTCAGTGACTCTCGATCAGACTCAGTGTTTGTTTGCAATAATCTTTTTATCTCCTTAATTCAGTGTTAATTTCTGTGCATTATCTTATGTCTGTTGTGTTGTGTGTTTTTTATACACTTGAAGTACTTAGTGTATTTCCTTTGTTGTGTGTGCAACATATGAGCAGTATAGAACTTGTGTTACACTTCAGAATCACCTAGTGTTCTCAGTATTCCAGTGAATTAATTCAGTAATTTATTTAGTTATATTCTGCATCACAACTCAGTGTTGTCTCAGTTATATATAATTTTTTTTCATCCCAGCATTTGTGTATTCTTTTTTTTGTTCTCTGTGTGTTGAACTTTTTTTTTGTGTGTTCATATTCTTTTCATTTAGCCAGTGTCTAATTTGTCTTATTTCCACAGACAATAGTGCCATTATTTTGTGCAAGCAAGAAATAATTTTTTTACAAAATTTTTCACACATCAAGTTTCATTGCAAGAAATTCTAGTAGTGTGTTTATGTTGATGTGTTGTGTTCTGCATCACTGTAAATGTTCAAACTTTTTTGTTCTGTGTTTTAGCACCTATTATTTTTCATGTTTCATTGAACAAATTCACTCTTAGTGCAATTTTTAAGTTCTTCTTTAAGAGTAAATTGTTCTTTTGCTTGTTAAGTGTTGCTTGAGTGCAGTTAAGAGTTAAAGTGTTCATTCCTTGATATATTTCTTTTCTTGTGTGTGTAATAATTTTTTTTTATTATTGCACATTGACTCATTTTGCAATAATTCTTGTGCAAATATTGTGTTGCCATTAAAGTTTTTTCTTGCAGAAATTTTATGCAGTACTTGTTGATTAGCAATTATTTGCAATATTGCTACAGTTTATTTCAGTGAGGTTTATTATGCTCTGTTCTGTGCATAATATTTTATTCTTTCTGTGCCATTTTATTTTATTCCAGTGAATTGTGTCCCAGTTTGTTTTATTTTGCACAAGCAAAATTTATCATTTTATTGTGAGTTTCCCTATTGCATTGAAAATAAAGACAACTCACTGTGCCATTCATTCAATTTAAAGTAAAAGTTGAGCAAATTAGATTTGAGTAGAGTACAAGTTCTCTTGATTTTCTAAGTGTTGTCTGTTCAGATAAGCATTTTCTCTGTGACTGTGAGTTCTTTGCTTACTGTGTGACCTGTCAATTTTTAATTACTTATGCAGAATCAATAATCATTTTCTTTCCGTTTAAGCTTACTGTGTCATTCTCTCTATTTTTCTTGCCTTATGTCCTTGAGTAAGTTCCCTGAGAACATGTCCCAGTCACTTTTGAATGTTCACTTAGTGTATCATGCCAGTCAAAGTCAATATGAATCAGTCCACAGTACCAATATTCCCTTACTGACTGAAAGACAATACCTAGCCCTTGAGCAATGTGTTTGTTCTCACAGCTTGTATCTGGGATTTGTTAAAGTGCTGCAAAATGTGAAGTTCAGATTAAGTTCCTATAGAACCGTGAATTACTTATTAACATAGCCGAGCGGTCAGGCACTAGTAATACTGTGACCCCTGTCTGGACTCCAGCCACAATATCGTGCATGCAGGATAGTGCTGAGACTATCCTTGCGATGGCGACTTGTTCAAGTACTCGTTCCTTCCCAGGGGACGCTTTGAGAAGAACTTTACTTGCAACGAGTTATGCCATCTCTTGCTGATGCCACAAGCCATTGCAGAAAGACGTTTCTGTGGCTAGTGTGCTCACTTGAGTGTTGTTGTTGTCCCTTGTGTTTCAGATTGTGATCCCATCCTAGTTGACAGTAATCAGTGCATTGTAAGAAGTTATTTCTCGAGTAACTTTCACATGTTAACGTTTGTAAGTGTAGTTTCTTTATAGCTGATACCTCGTGTCACTGTGTGCGACTCAGATTGAATATCAGCATTGTTGACCGTGTTCATTTATTTTCTCCTGTGCTTGCAGTTTGAGATAGTAGATTCGTTCTCCCTTGCTCATATTGCGTGTTATAGCGTTAATTTTTTCAACCGGGGGGGAGTCATCCACTCCACCGAGTTTGTTCATTCCTCCAGTAAGAAAGAACCGATCCCTTGTGTTCTGGTGATTCGATTCCTGCTCCAGGAAGATCTTCTTACTGTGAAGCCACCAGCACCCATTAGTGACTTTGTAATGAGCCAGGAATTACTGTATCGAACAGCCGAGTTGGGTACTCCAAGTAGAAGAGTGTACCAGTTAGTAATTCCACAGTCACTAGTGAACGTAGCTCTACAGCTAGTTCATGATGCACCAGGTGTTGCACACCCTGGTATGGATCGTTTTTGTGAAACAAGCCAGAATGAAATACTTTTGGCCACGTATGGCAACTGACATTTCCGAGTATGTTAAGAAATGTAGTGTCTGTATGCAACATAAAGGGAATGTCAATGGTCCTAATCCAATCCAAGTGTACCCAACCACTAGCGAACCATGGGAAAGAGTTGCCCTTGACTTGTTAACCAATTTTAAATGTTCCTCCAAGGCAACAAACATCTGTGTGTTATGGTAGACCATTTCACCAGATATTGTGAGTTAGTTCCTATTGCAGATAAGACTGCAGAGACAGTAGCTAAAGTGTTTAAAGAATGCATTATCTGCAGGCATACCACCCCAAAGTCCTTAGTAACAGATAATGGAGGTGAATTCTGTAATGAGATTCTTGAAATTTGTGTACTTTATACAAGATCTCTAAATCCCCATTGTTCCTCATCATCCTGCCAGCAATGGGTTAGCCGAACGAACCAATAAGAAAGTACTTGATATCCCGAGAGCCACTATCAACCCCAATAGTGAAACTTGGGATGAAGTCATACCAGATGTCCAATGTGCCATAAATTCTGCTTACAGTGCTTAAATAGGTGATACTCCACATTATGCATTGTATGGTGTAGACAAGCGTTTACCCTATGAGTTGTTATATTCCACTCCGAAACCTAATTACAAAACCTGATGATTTCGTAGCAACTCGTACCAGCATGGCTCAAAGTGTTTTTAGAAGAATCCTTGAAAACACTTCATAAATCAACAGCAGAATTTACTAGAGTAACTAATAGCCGTGCTAGCCCATCAAAAGTAAAAGTAGGTTCAAGAGTAATGCTGACAAAAATTTTAACGAAACATCCGAAAATGCCTAAGCTCGATCAAAAGTTTGTTGGACCTTATCGAGTTGTAGAACATATCTCTGGTAATAAGTATAAGGTTAGAGAAATTAGTACTGGTAAGTACAAAGAATCACATTTAGATCATATGAAATTAGTATGCGATGTTGATGATATTGCTACCCAGACTAATGTGACAGATGCTGAAAATCCTCTTGACTCTGTACCCTCTACCTCAAATACTCAGATAACCAACCTGAATGTCGTTACTCCTTGCGTACTCGACAAGTAATGAGAAACCCACAAGTATCTTTTGTAGATACTCGTTCAGATCTCCCTCAGTCAAGGCATGTGTTGGCCATTGCAGAGGAATTCAATCCTCCCAGAGATGATAACCATTCTGCATATGTAAACCTCACCCTCGCAAAATTGGGTTTAAATGTACATAGTCTGTATAACTAGATGTCCGAGATGAAGTAAATTGTCAACTGTTTGTTATTAACTGATCAGTTTTTCAGATTTTTTTTTTTTTTCGTATTCACATTCCCTCCATATTCTGAGAATTTGACAGTAATGATCTGAGTGCGCACCAGATGCTTTTGCTGTTAATTTCACCTTGTATATATATATATTTATTCTTCCTCAGAATCCGTAGAGTGCATGAATACAGATCGATCGATCAATTCCATTCATATTGTATAATGATTTGTTCTTATAGTTTGTAATGCATTACGTTAAAAACCATTAGGTTAAAACTCATTTTGTTAACATCCATTATGATATCATCCATTAGTTCTAAGTTATATATGAATTTGTTATTGTATAGAATCAGCCCAGAACCACCTGCCTGTTCAGCCTATAGATAGTAGTGTATGTCGAGACGACATACGTAACATGACCGAGCTGTCAGCATAGTTGCTGATCCCTGTGTTATATAGCATAGCATATAGTATCATCCATGTGCTTTAGATAGGAGATCCCTTTTAGGCCTGTGACTGTGTGACGTCACGGGATGCGCATGTGTACGTTCGTACCTCTGCCTCGGCCTCAGTCGGCGGTAGATCATCCAGGCTAGAACAAGGCAAGGCTGGGCTCCATCTCCCATCATCTCAGTCTGACAATATATATCGTTACTATCCAACAAGTGTCTCTACCTTCAACCCTCGATATCTCCATTTAAGAATCCCTACGATACAGGGTGACCCAAGAAAGAAGAATAAATACTTTCATCATTCACTCCATCACTGTCTTGCTAGAATCGTGCCTACACTACAGTTATAAAACTGCAACTTATCAACACAACTCCAGAGTACTTCCTACATCCAGGACTCAGTCCGACCTGTTGGTTTCCCTGAATTCCTTCACACTCCTTGCTCACACTCCGACAGCATGTGAAGTGCTAAAAAACCACATGTCTCCACTCGCTCCTAACACGCTCATGCATGCTTGCTTGAAATCCAAGCCTACTCGTACACGAAACCTCCTTCACCCTCTCCCTCCAACCATTCCTAGGTCGACCCCTACCCCGCCTTCCCTCCACTACAGATTTATATGCTCTCCAGGTTATTCCATTTCAATCCATCCTATCTAAATGTCCGAACCACCTCTTTAACCCCTCCTCACCCCTCTGGATAATACTTTTAGTAACCCTGCACCTCCTAATTTGCAAACTACGAATTCTCTGCATTATATTCACACTGCAACATTGCCCTCAGACATATCTCCACTGCCTCCAGCCTTCTCTTTGTTGCAACATTCACCGCCCCTGCTTCACACCCATATAAGAGCGTTAGTTTAACTATAATCTTATACATTCCTCTTTTTGCTTCCGTGGATAACGTTCTTTGTCTTTACAGACTCCTCAGTGCACTATTCACCTTTTTTCCCTCATAAATTCTATGATTCACCTCGTCCTTTCATAGACCCATCTGCTGACAAGTCTACTCCCAAATATCTGAATACATTCACTTTCTTCATACTCCCTCTATTCTGATATCCAGTTTTTCATTACCTAAATTTGTTGTCCTAATCACCTCACTCTTTCTTACGATCACTTTTAATTTCCTTCTTTTACATACCCTACCAAATTCATCCACTAACCTCTGCAATTTCTCTTCAGAATCTCTCAAAAGCACAGTGTCATCAGCAAAGAGTAACTGTGACAACTCCCACTTTGTGTTAGATTCTTTATCTTTTTAATCCCACACCTCTTGCCAACACCCGAGTATTCACTTCTCTTACAACCCCATCTATAAATATATTGACCAACCATGGTGACATCACACACCCCTGTCTAAGGCCTACTTTTACTGGAAAATAATCTTCCTCTCCCCTACATGCTCTAACCTGAGCCTCACTATCCTAGTAAAAACTCTTCATTGCTTTCAGTAACCTACCTATTTCATACATTTGCAACACCTACCACATTGCCTCTATTCAATCTATCATACACCTTTTCCAGATCCATAAATGCTACAAAAAATTCTTTCTCTAAATACTGTTCCCCTATGTTTCACTGTGAACACTTGGTCTACACACCACCTCCCCTTCATAAAGCCTCCTTGTTCCTTTGCAATCCTGTTCTCCATCTTACTCTTAATTCTTTCAGTAACAACTCTACCACTTTATTAGGTATACTCAACAGCCTAATTTCCCCGTAATTCTTACACTGTCTTTTGTCCCCTTGGCCTTTTTGCAACGTATCTATGCATGCTCTCTGCCAATCCCAATGAGCCTCAAAACTCCATCATTGTATGCCAGATTTCCGACATTACCTAACTCCGATAGACTTTGAGAACGCCATTGACAACATGCCCATGCACTCAGCCCCGGGCCCAGACCCGTAGAACTTTGTGTTCATTAAGAACTGCATGAAATCCCTTTCGCGTGCCTTAAGTATACTATGAAGGAGGAGCTTAGACATGGGTGAAATCCCAGTCACTAAAGGTGGCAGCAAAACCTTAGCTAAGAACTATAGATCAACAACTCTAACGTCCCACATCATAAAAATCTTTGAAAGAGTTCTAAGAAGCACGACTGCAAACCACTTGGATTTCCAAAAACTGAGCAAGTCAGGTTAACATGGGTACAGGGCAGGTCGCTCCTGCCTCTCGCAACTACTGGAAGTGCAATCATGGCGTAATAGCGCACAAAATATGTCCTAAAGGAATAACTGACAAAGTGGGGAGATGGATCTTTAACTTTCTAACCAATCAAACACAAGAGTAGTGGTCAGCAGAGTTAAATCAGAAGCTGCAATAGTGAAAAGCTATGTTCCACAAAGCACAGTACTCACCCCCATCCTGTTCCTCATCCTCATATCAGACATAGACAGATGTGATCTACAGCACCGTGTCATCCTTTGCAAACGATACTAGGATCTGCATGAGACTGTCATCTACCGAGGACACGGTTAACCTCCAAGAAGATATAAACAAAGTTTTCCAATGGGCAACGGGAAACAATATGATGTTCAATGAAGATAAATTCCAACTACTCCGTTATGGAAAACTGGAGGAGACAATAACTAGAACAGAGTATACTACTGACTCCGGCCATACAATAGAGCGGAAAAGTAATGTGTGAGACCTGGGAGTAGTAGTGTCTGAGGATCTCACCTTCAAGGATCACAACTGCAAAGAAAATGATAAGATGGATAATGAGAACGTTCAAAACAAGAGATGCCAAGTCATTGACGATTATTTTCAAATCACTTGTTTCTAGGTTGGAATATTGCTGTACATTAACATCTCCGTTCAAAACAGGTGAAATTGCAGATCTGGAGAGTGTACAGAAAACCTTTACTGCACATAGAAGCTCTATCAAACACCTCAACTACTGGGAACACTTGGAAGCACTTGACTTGTACTCTTTGGAACGCAGGAAGGGTTGTTGAGGTGGTTCGGACATGTAGAGAGAATGGAGCGAAACAGAATGACTTCAAGAGTGTATCAGTCTGTAGTGGAAGGAAGGCGGGGTAGGGGTCGGCCTAGGAAGGGTTGGAGGGAGGGGGTAAAGGAGGTTTTGTGTGCGAGGGGCTTGGACTTCCAGCAGGCATGCGTGAGCGTGTTTGATAGGAGTGAATGGAGACAAATGGTTTTTAATACTTGACGTGCTGTTGGAGTGTGAGCAAAGTAACATTTATGAAGGGATTCAGGGAAACCGGCAGGCCGGACTTGAGTCCTGGAGATGGGAAGTACAGTGCCTGCACTCTGAAGGAGGGGTGTTAATGTTGCAGTTTAAAAACTGTAGTGTAAAGCACCCTTCTGGCAAGACAGTGATGGAGTGAATGATGGTGAAAGTTTTTCTTTTTCGGGCCACCCTGCCTTGGTGGGAATCGGCCGGTGTGATAATAAAAATAATAAAATATATAATATATATATATATAATATATATATATATATATATATATATATATATAATATATATATAATATATATATATCATAATCTACACTTGGAAAATCCTAGAAAGAATGGTCCCGAATTTGCACACACAAATCACTCCCTACGAAAGCAAAAGACTGGGCAGGGGGTGCCAAATACCCCCAATGAAAGTAGAGGCGCCATTGGTATACTAAGAGAAAGTACCGTAAGTGCCTGGGGCCCAAGACTGTTCAACAGCCTCCACCACGCATAAGGGGAATTACCAATAGGCCCCTGGCTGCCTTTAAGAGGGAGCTGGACAGATACTTAAAGTCGGTGCCGGATCAGCCGGGCTGTGGTCGTATGTTGGACTACATTCGGCCAGCAGTAACAATCTGGTTGATCAGGCCCTGATCCACCAGGAGGCCTGGTCGTGGACCGGGTCGCGGGGGCGTTGATCCCCGTAATACCCTCCAGGTAGACTCCAGGTAGATAGAGCCCTAGGTACCTTACCCTGATCTATACATTTATTAAATAAAAGCACTAACCACTCCAAAACTATATCCCCACCTATTTTTAACATTTCAATCTATCCCATAAATCCCAACTTCCTTTACCCCCTTTAGTTCTATTCACTGCCTCACGCAGTTCCTCCACACTCACAGCTGGCTCTTCCTCATTCCTACAGAATGTTATACCTCCCTGCCCAATACATGAAATCACAGCTTCCTTATCTCTATCAATATTTAACAGTTCCTCGAAATATTTCCTCCATCTTCCCGATACCTCTAACTCTCCGTCTAATAACTTTCCTCTCCTTAGGCTCTCTCAACTTCATAATCCCAGTTGAAAACTTTTTTTTATTTTCAGCAAAAATTGTTGATAGCATCTCACTCTCTCATCTGCTCTCTTTTTACATTGCTTCACCACTCTCTTAACCTCTCTTTTTCTCTCCATATACTTCTCCTCTCAAGTTTGTACTGGAATCTATTTACCAGTTAATATTCTACATTTATCCTCAACGGGTATTCTTGGGTTGGTGGGGCAAGTACCCCATGACTCAAGTATCTAGTTTTATGGAAACAATATTATCCGATGGAAATAAGTCTCTCTGACTGTTTTGGGTTCTCTACACATATGCTGCTATGTATGATAAACTGTAACTTTGTGTATATCTGAATAAACTTACTTACTATCCTTAGTGCTAGCGTCAGGAAGAAGAAATTTCGTGAGAATGACATTATAAAAAACATACCACGGGCGAGGATAGAACCCACGATCAGAGAGTCTCAAAACTCTCAGTACCGTCCAGGTGATGTGCAATATCTGGGTGTCTATTTGTAGACGTTTCGCTATCCAGTGGCTTTATCAATACAGGAAGTTCTCACTTAACGTGGTTCATTATAACACTGATGAGAAAAAGATATCAATTCCCGGCCAGGAATGGAAAATATGGAAAGACTTAAGTATCTGGATGGAGGACATGCATGAGCGTAATTCTTCATGTTCGCTAATGGCTATACAAATGAAAGCTTTAAGTTCATTTGAAGATCTAAAGAAAAAAACGGAGTTCTAGTGCTGAAAGCGAAACCTTCGTGGCAAGCCGTGGTTGGTCTGAACGTTTTAAGAAACGTTGAAAACTACGTAACATACAAATAACAGATGAGTTTACAAGTGCCGGCAAAGAAGCTGCAGTTACTTATCCAGCATTACTATGTCAGTTTAATCCTTTATGGCGTCTGCACCACTACTGCTGTATAATCCTACGGGTTTAGTGCTTCCCCTTTGATTATAATAATAATAATAATAATAATAATAATAATAATAATAATAATAATAATGATGCAGCACTACTGTCCTCCCTCTCAGCTCTCCCTAGCCGTTGCAACTTGACTTTTGTTTATATCAATTAGCCTGTGATAAAATTGGTTTCGTTATGCGTAGTTTCGCTTAAAGTCGCAGTTTGCAAGACCCTATTGATTACGGTAAGTGAGGACTTCCTGTACAATACATGGACTTGATATGAAGACTGTGGAAATATATTCAGCAGACAGTGGGAGACGAGGTAATCAGTCCCTCAGGTAGGTGCTCTTCTCATGCTCCGAGCCTGAGGGACTGATTACCTTTTCTATTGTCTGCTCAGTATATTTCCAGTCATCACATTATATCCATGTACTGTACTGATAAAGCCACTGGATGGCGAAACGTCTACAATTAATTAAAGATACCCAGATGTCGCACATGTATCTAATTTGGTGTTAAGGAGCGTGTGACCTGAGCAAGGTGACCTGAGGCGCTGTGTTGCACGTAAACACCTCCTTACCGTAGTTTATATAAGAATGTTGGTGGAGTGAAGGTGAGTTCACTAACATCTTGGTTGTTGTGTTTCTATTGTAGCTAATAGTTCTATGTTGCATCCTCTCCAACATGCTCCTTCACTCCACCCCAACACTCCTTCACTCCACCCCAACACTCCTTCACTCCACCCCAACACTCCTTCACTCCACCCCAACACTCCTTCACTCCACCCCAACACTTCTTCACTCCACCCCAACACTTCTTCACTCCACCCCAACACTCCTTCACTCCTCCCCAACATACTCCTTCACTCCACCCTAACATGCTCCTTCACTCCACCCTAACATGCTCCTTCACTCCACCCTAACATGCTCCTTCATTCCATCCCAACATGCTCCTTCACTCCACCCCAACATGTCCTTCACTCCCCCAACATGCTCCTTCATCCACCCCAACATGCTCCTTCACTCCACCCCAACATGCTCCTTCACTCCACCCCAACATGCTCCTTCACTCCACCCCAAACATGCTCCTTAACACTCACCCAACATGCTCTTCACTCCACCCCAACATGCTCCTTCACTCCACCCCAACATGCTCCTTCACTCCACCCCAACATGCTCCTTCACTCCACCCCAACATGCTCCTTCACTCCACCCCAACATGCTCCTTCACTCCACCCCAACATGCTCCTTCACTCCACCCCAACATGCTCCTTCACTCCACCCAACATGCTCCTTCACTCCACCCCAACAGATGCTCCTTCACTCCACCCCAACATGCTCCTTCACTCCACCCAACATGTCTCCTCACCCCACTCCACCCCCAACATGCTCCTTCACTTCACCCAACATGCTCTTCACTTCACCCCAGCATACTCTTTCACTACACCCAACATACTCCTTCACTCCACCCAACATGCTCCTTCACTCCACCTCAGCATACTCTTTCACTCCACCCAACTACTCTTTCACTCACACCCAACATGCTCCTTCACTCCACCCCAACATGCTCCTTCACTTCACCCCACAATGCTCCTTCACTTCACTACCAACATACTCTTTCACTCCACCCCAACATGCTCCTTCACTCCACCACCAACATGCTCCTTCACTCCACCCAACATGCTCACATCACTCCACCCAACATGCTCCTTACTTCACCCAGCAAACTCTTTCACTCCACCCAACATACTCCTTCACTCCACCCCAACATGCTCCTTCACTCCACCTCAGCATACTCTTTCACTCCACCCCAACATACTCTTTCACTCCACCCCAACATGCTCCTTCACTCCACCCCAACATGCTCCTTCACTCACCCCAACAGCTCTTCACTCCACCCCAACATGCTCCTTCACTCCACCCAACATGCTCCTTCACTCTACCCCAACATTGCTCCTTCACTCTACCCCAACATGCTCCTTCACTCCACCCCAAACATGCTCCTTCACTCCACCCCAACATGCTCCTTCACTCTACCCCAACATACTCTCTCACTCCACACCAACATACCCCTTCACTCCACCCCAACATACTCCTTCACACGACCTCAACATACTTACTCTATGCTAGTTAGAGTTATGTGTGGGCTGCCACCAGAATAACAACATATTGTTGCGTGTTTGTCTTGCTTCCCGGGTCGAGGAGATTCATTAGTCGTCATTTCCTGGTTGGCGTTTATTGAACCACCTGGTGTGTTGAATGTGCGAGCCTGCGTCCCGGCTGCCCATACCCATGTCTCTCTGACCTGGGCATGATTATTTTAATCATAAGTGCGAAACTCACAAGGGTCATAGAGCGCTACAGGGTAGGTTTTAATATGCTTGATCAGAGACTAGCGAGGGTGGAGAGTATAGCAGAGGTAGAGTTAGTAAGGCCGGTGAGGCGTGCTGAAGGAAGTATAATCAAAGTTTGTGCAATAATTCTGTAGTGTCACAAAATCAAAGAGGAAGTCTGTGTTACAAGTGGTGCCATCAGCGAGGAGGGAAGACCTGGACAAGAACTGGGTATGATATAGATTCGACTTCCTGGGCCGTCTCTTTTATTTGGGTATGGATTAGACTCCGAGTATGCGTCTCCAAAGATATCCAAGGGTCTCATTACTGGGATGTAGATAGATGGATATCTCTATTGTGGGAACGTTCGCGACAGTGGCTTCATCAGTCCATTACAAAGAAAAATGGTGAGGATCAGAAAGAGTTGAAGGCAATCAGATAAGAATGCACCATATGTATGAAGAAGAGGCTTATATAGTGCAGACACAACTGAGATGAAGCTGCATGAGACTCTTGTGTCTGATCTGGGTCCCCACGCACCTGTCTCTGTGGACGAGCTAGCTACACATCACTTTACTTACTGAGAGCAGTAGAGAGAACGCTCGTTCTCCACCACCCAAGTTTACTCTTTTATCATACACGTATTGGTCTCCACCACCCGCGAACTCTCTGGTATCATACACGTATTGTTGTTCACCCACGAACACTCTGGTATCATACAAGTATTGCTCTCCACCACCCATGAGCACACTGGAATAATACACGTATTGTTCTTTATCCAGAAACACTGGTATAATACATATAATGTTCTCCATCACCCACGAAGACCCGTAATATACGCGTATTGTTCTCTCAGCTTTACCTTGCTTCTGTCATCAAGCTATGCTAAACTGGTTTAAAAGTGCGGCCATGTGTGAAATGTGCCAGAACGTGTGGTGGGGTCGACTCATACACACACACACACACACACACACACACACACACACACACACACACACACACACACACACACACACACACACACACACACACACACAGAGTGGGAGAGCAAACGAGGTGAGCTTCCTGTGAAAATGGAGAAAAGATTGGAGGCAGAGCTTTCTGCAAAATTGAATAAGAGGATGGAGGAGGAGGAGAAGAAATGGGAGTCACAAGTCGAAGCTGCAGAAACCAAGATAAGGGCCCTAGAATATGAGGTAAATAGGCTGAAGCGAGTTACAAGGGTATTGCCCAGAGGAGACATAGCATCTGAAGCTGGTACACCCCTGCTGAGTGAGGAGCCCAACGGAAAGGAGACATAACTTATGCTAAGGACCTATCAGCCCACCAAGCAGGGCTGAAGAATGAAGAGGGAGAGCAGTTGGGAGCAGGGTTAGTGGCAAGGAGGGGGGGAGGTGGAGAGGGGAATAGATAACATACAGAGGCACGACCATGCCACCAAGAGCTACAGGAAAAAATAAGGGAGGAAATGACCATGTACTGCAAGAAGCCCCTATCACGAGCCTTTTCCATCCTATGGAGAGGGAGCATGGACACGGGGGTCGTCCCACAGTTACTAAAAACAACAGACATAGCCCCACTCCACAAAGGGGGCAGTAAAGCAACAGCAAAGAACTACAGACCAATAGCACTAACATCCCATATCATAAAAATCTTTGAAAGGGTCCTAAGAAGCAAGATCACCACGCATCTAGAAACCCATCAGTTACACAACCCAGGGCAACATGGGTTTAGAACAGGTCGCTCCTGTCTGTCTCAACTATTGGACCACTACGACAAGGTCCTAAATGCACTAGAAGACAAAAAGAATGCAGATGTAATATATACAGACTTTGCAAAAGCCTTCGACAAGTGTGACCATGGCGTAATAGCGCACAAAATGCGTGCTAAAGGAATAACAGGAAAAGTCGGTCGATGGATCTATAATTTCCTCACTAACAGAACACAGAGAGTAGTCGTCAACAGAGTAAAGTCCGAGGCAGCTACGGTGAAAAGCTCTGTTCCACAAGGCACAGTACTCGCTCCCATCTTGTTCCTCATCCTTATATCCGACATAGACAAGGATGTCAGCCACAGCACCGTGTCTTCCTTTGCAGATGACACCCGAATCTGCATGACAGTGTCTTCCATTGCAGACACTGCAAAGCTCCAGGCAGACATCAACCAAATCTTTCAGTGGGCTGCAGAAAACAATATGAAGTTCAACGATGAGAAATTTCAATTACTCAGATATGGTAAACATGAGGAAATTAAATCTTCATCGGAGTACAAAACAAATTCTGGCCACAAAATAGAGCGAAACACCAACGTCAAAGACCTGGGAGTGATCATGTCGGAGGATCTCACCTTCAAGGACCATAACATTGTATCAATAGCATCTGCTAGAAAAATGACAGGATGGATAATGAGAACCTTCAAAACTAGGGAGGCCAAGCCCATGATGACACTCTTCAGGTCACTTGTTCTATCTAGGCTGGAATATTGCTGCACACTAACAGCACCTTTCAAGGGAGGTGAAATTGCCGACCTAGAAAATGTACAGAGAACTTTCACGGCGCGCATAACGGAGATAAAACACCTCAATTATTGGGAGCGCTTGAGGTTCCTAAACCTGTATTCCCTGGAACGCAGGAGGGAGAGATACATGATTATATACACCTGGAAAATCCTAGAGGGACTAGTACCGAACTTGCACACGAAAATCACCCACTACGAAAGCAAAAGACTTGGCAGACGATGCACCATCCCCCCAATGAAAAGCAGGGGTGTCACTAGCACGTTAAGAGACCATACAATAAGTGTCAGGGGCCCGAGACTGTTCAACTGCCTCCCAGCACACATAAGGGGGATTACCAACAGACCCCTGGCAGTCTTCAAGCTGGCACTGGACAAGCACCTAAAGTCAGTTCCGGATCAGCCGGGCTGTGGCTCGTATGTTGGTTTGCGTGCAGCCAGCAGCAACAGCCTGGTTGATCAGGCTCTGATCCACCAGGAGGCCTGGTCTCAGACCGGGCCGCGGGGGCGTTGACCCCCGGAACTCTCTCCAGGTAAACTCCAGGTACAAGCAGGAACCAGAGATACAGAGGGAAAGGCAATGGGAAGAGGAGAGAAAGGTCAGTGTTTATTCATGGGCTTCAGGAGAGCGAGGGGAGGACACACAATGAAGGACAGCAGGAAGAAAAACAGGAGATTGAAAACACCATCAAAGAAATAGGTGAAGAAGACTTGACTGAAATAGTAAGTTTTCAGAGAAATGGGGGATACTTGATGGGGAGAAATCAGCCAGTCAAGCTGATTTTCAAGACAGAAACAGTGTGAAACAGGGTCCTACAAGAGAAACCACGGGTGAAGGAATCATCAACATACAAGAGGGTGTTCCTAGACCAAAATAGAACAAAAATGGAAGCACAGCAGCTGAGGGAGAGGACACAAAAGCGAGAGGGGCTAGGAAGAGAGACAATGGCAGAATTAGCAGTGGACAACCAGAGCAGGGCAGAGCAACAAGCACAAACACACACACAACCATCCCCAGAACCCCACAACCAAACAAGCTATTCCAACACAAACCACAATCCACACTTACAGCCCCCACCCCACACTATGCTGCAGAATCCCACACCACACTGCCAGGTCCCCACACCCTCATAGACTCTCCCAAAACAAAGTGCTGGAGAGGAAGCTGAAGGCATGGTTCACGAATGCTGATGGAATAACGAATAAGTGGGAGGAGTGGCATGAAAGAGTCAAAAAGGCATCACCGGACATCATAGCTCTCACAGAAATAAAGCTCACAGGGATAACAGATGCCATCTTTCCAATGGGATATCAGATCCTGAGGAAAGACAGAGGAAACACAGAGGGTGGAGGAGTGGCACTGCTCATCAAAAACCGATGGGATTTTGAACTGGAGAGAGGAGACAAAGAAGAAACAAGAGATTACATAATAGGAATGCTTCAGTCTTGAGGCCCCAAGGTGGTAATTTCAGTGATGTATAACCCACCACAGAACAGCAGGAGGCCAAGGCATGAGTATGATGACAGTAATAGAGAGATGGTTGATACACTGGCTGAAGTGGCCAGAAGGGCTCATGTGAGCAGGGCAAAGCTGCTGATTATGGGTGACTTCAATCACAAGGAAATTGACTTTGAGAACCTGGAGCCACACAGGTGCCCAGAAACGTGGAGGGCGAAGATGACGGTGGTGGTACTGGAAAACCTCATGTACCAACACGTAAGGGACACTGCAAGAGAGAGAGGAGAGGATGAACTAGTGAGACTGGACTTAGTATTCACCTTGAGTCGTGCAAATATTGAGGACATCACATGAAAGACTCCTCGGGGCCAATGGCCACGTGGTTCTGAGCTTCGAATACATAGCAGAGTTACAAGTGAAGAAGGAAGCAGGAAGGGCTGGATGAATGAAGCCAGACTACAAGAAAGGGGACTATGCAGGCATGAAGAATTTCCTGCATGGGGTTAAGTGGGACAGAGAACTGGCAACGAGATGATGGAATATGTGACAACAATATGCAAGGAAGCTGAGGAGAGGTTTGTATCCAAGGGTAACAGAAATAGCGAAAAAGCCGGGATGAGCCCTTGGTTTAACGGAAGGTGTAGGGAGGCCAAAACGAAGTGTGCTAGAGAATGGAAGAAGTATAGATGGCAAAGGATGCAAGAGAGTAAGGAGAGCAGTCGTAGAGCCAGAAATGAATATGCACAGGTAAGAAGGGAGGCCCAGCGCCAATACGAGAATGACATAGCAGCGAAAGCCAGATCTTACCCGAAGCTGTTGTTCAACCACATCAGGAGGAAAACAACAGTCAAGGACCAGGTAATCAGACTGAGGAAGGAAGGAGGGGAGGTCACAAGAAACGACTGCAAAGTATGTGAGGAGCTCAACATGAGATTCGAAGTGTCCACAGAGACAGAAAATACTTCAGAAAGATGGAGAGGAGGGGTACACCAAGTGTTGGACACAATAAATACAACCGAGGAGGAAGTGAAGAGGATGCTAAGTGAGCTAGATACCACAAAGGCAATGGGGCCGGATAGCATCTCTCCATGGGTCATGAGAGAGGGAGCAGAGGAGTTATGTGTACCTCTAACAACAATCTTCAACACATCTATCGAAACAGGGAGATTGCCTGAGGTATGAAAGACAGCAATTACAGTCCCAGTTTTTTAAAAAGGAGACAAACACGGATCATTAAACTACAGACCAGTGTCAATGACATGTATGGTATGCAAGGTCATGGAGAAGATTATCAAGAGAAGAGTGGTGGAACACCTAGAAAGGAATGAGCTTATCAACGACAGCCAGCACGGGTTTAGGGACGGGAAATCCTGTATCAAAAACCTACTGGAGTTCTATGACAGGGTGACAACAGTACGACAAGACAGAGAGGGGTGGGTACACTGCATTTTCTTGGACTGTAAGGCTTTTGACAGTTCCACACAAGAGATTAGAGTAAAAGCTGGAGGACTAGGCAGGGATAACAGGGAAGGCACTACAATGGATCAGGTTACACATATCAGGAAGACAATAGCGAGTCATAGTACGTGGCGAGGTGTCAGAGTGGGCGTCTGTAACGAGCAGGGTGCCACGGGAGTCAGTCCTAGTACCGGTGCTGTTTCTAGTATTTGTGAACATGACGGAAGGAATAAACTCTGAAGTGTCCCTGTTTTCAGATGTGAAGTTGATGAGAAGAATTCAGTCGGACGAGGAATAGGCAGAACTCTAAAGGGACAGGCTGCAGGCCTGGTCCAGCAACTGGCTCTTGGAGTTCAGCCTCACCAAGTGTAAAGTCGTGAAGACTGGGGAAGGGCAAATAAGACTACAGACAGAGTACAATCTAGGGGGCCAGAGACTACAAACCTCACTCAAGGAAGAGGATCTTGGGGTGAGTATAACACTGGGCACATCTGAGGCGCACATCAACCAAATAACGGCTGCAGCATGTGGGTGCCTAGCAAACCTAAGAACAGCATTCCGACATCTTAATAAGGAATCGTCCAGGACCCTGTACAACGTGTACGTTAGGCCAATATTGGCGTATGCGGCACCAGTTTGGAACCTACACCTAGCCAAGCACGTAAAGAAACTAGAGAAAGTGCAAAGGTTTGCAACAAGACTAGTCCCAGAGCTAAGAGGTATGTCCTACGAGGAGAGGTTAAGGGAAATCGACCTGACGATTTTATATGATAATGACATAAAATACTGAGAGGAATCGACAAGGTGGACAGAGACAGGATGTTCCAGAGATGGTACACAGATGGTACACAGTTGGAAGTTAAAGACTCAAATGAATCACAGGGATGTTAGGAAGCAGTTCTTTAGTCACAGAGTTGTCAGGAAGTGGAACAGTCTGGGAAGTGATGTAGAGGAAGCAGAATCCATACATAGCTTTCAGGAGAGGTACGATAAAGGTCATGGAGCAAGAAGAGTGACGTAGTAGCTATCAGTGAAGAGGCGGGTCCAGGAGCTGTGACTCGACCCCTGCAACCAATACTAGGTGAGTACACACACACACACACGTATATATACACACACACACAAAGCAGGAGCTATGATCGATCCCTGCAACCACAACTAGGCGAGTCCAACTAAGTACGCACACACACTTTCACTCAGTTTCACTCTCTCTCTCCCCTCTCTAAAGACAAATCAGGGTAAAGCAGGAAAAAAAATCATTAGTGAGCCCGGCGCACGAGAACTCTCTCCCACTGAACATGTTAGACGTACATTGAGAGAGAATAAAATATTAGAAGGAAACACTGAATACACATTGAATTAAAGAGTCGGAATCAGTGTTTAAATTCAAGAATTATGTGGAGTATAACGAAGTCTGGAAAGTGAGAAATGAGTTACGTTAAGTGTTGATGCTTCTGGGAGAGGGAGCCGTGCAGAGGACGATGAAGGATTTTCCCAAAACTTAAAGAAACGTTTAGGAGTTTTGAACAATGTGGAAAAATGTTTTTGAGGACTTAAATGCTAAAATGGGTGAGACTGTTGTAGATATAGAAGATAAGTTTACTACGAACTTGGTGACTAACACCGACAAGTTCGTGGAAATAAAAGATACTTGCGTTATTATTTTGACTGGGAATACGTTTCGCCCACCAGGGGTTTCTTGTCTCCACTGGAGTCGAGAAGCCTGTGATGGGCGAAGCGTATCCTCAGTCTTGATAATCGCAAGGTTAGTTTTCAGTGCCAGGGGTGAATGATAACTTTGGGTTTCTAACTGAACTTTGTATAGGGAGATATTTAGGAAAAGGAAATAAATACAAAGGGTTGGTGGGTAAACTTGTGGATGTGCAAACTTTGAGAGGGACAACAGTGGTATAGTGGTAGCTACAGTGGGACTAAGAGGTTGATGGGGTACAAAGGGAATGGCGTAATGGGGTAGAGAGAAATGACAGTTAATAAATTAAAGGTGGAGATTGGGAACGATATAAGCGATTACTGGGAGAAATGTGGGCGAGAGAGAGTACAGGTTTTGAGGAGGTATCGACGGGTATATGTGACTGAGATAGACAGGAAGAAAAATTGATGAAATAATGAGGTAGAGAGATAAAAGGCAGAACATATGGAGAGAGAAATGAGAAGTTATGAGGGAGGTGAGGAGTGCAAAAGGAGAGCCATTGAGAGTATGAAACAGCTTTGGAGAGAGAGTACTAAGTTAAGAAAACCTGGGTAGCAAATGGACACGGCGGTTTAAAACCAGAGATGAGATGTTGAACTGGGAGGTAAACGTACTGTGGAGGTGGAGGAAATATTTTGAGAGGCTCTTGAATGAAGAATGTGAAGCCCTGGTTTAATGTCATGGGCGTAAGGATGAACAAGTCATAGGAGTAAGGAAGAGCCAGGGGTGGATGGTGGATGTAGGGAAAGTGCATGGGACAGTGGGAACAACGGGATGGGAGTAAAGCAGCAAGGAGAGATAGTAATCCCTTCTGATGCCAAAAGCAAGTGGGGATGTAGCATTGTGCATTTGTGTGTATTTGTTCAATATACGAATGAAGAAAGGGAAGGACTAGCAGTGAGCCCGCACTAAGGGAAACAGGAAACATGATAGAGCACAAGACCTGGAGGTAGATGTCATCGCAACAGTGTGGGTGAGATACCAGTACAAAAAATTCCGCTGATGCTATTAGTAAGCGAGAGTGGTTAAGTGGTGAGAGCACTGGCCGGACAGTTTTAGCACGGGCTTGCTGTGGACACCCCTTCACTGAGTTATGTACTGTGGACACCCCTTCACTGAGTTATGTACTGTGGACACCCCTTCACTGAGTTATGTACTGTGGACACCCCTTCACTGAGTTATGTACTATGGACACCCCTTCACTGAGTTATGTACTGTGGACACCCCTTCACTGAGTTAAGTACTGTGGACACCCCTTCACTGAGTTATGTACTGTGGACACCCCTTCACTGAGTTATGTACAGTAAACAAAAATATAACTTGAAAGGTCAAAAGTCAAAAAGAAGAATTCAGATAATAACAGTACAGCACTCAGACAACATTATAACACAGCACTCAGACATAACACAGCACTCAGACAATATAACACAGCACTCAGACATAACACAGCACTCAGACAATATAACACAGCACTCAGACATAACACAGCACTCAGGCAATATAACACAGCACTCAGACAACATTATAGCACAGCATTCAGACATAGCATAGCACTCAGACAATATAACACAGCACTCAGACAATATAACACAGCACTCAGACATTATAGCACAGCACTCAGACAGCAGTACAGGATAATATTTGGACAAGAGAAGCTTGTGGTCTACACTAGGGTCTATAGAAGCGTGTGGTCTTCACTAGGGTGTAGAGAAGCGTGTAGAGAACTTGGCTGCACTCTACAACACACAACTTGGCTGCACTCTACAACACACAACTTGGCTCCACTCTACAACACACAACTTGGCTGCACTCTACAACACACAACTTGGCTGCACTCTACAACACACAACTTGGCTGCACTCTACAACACACAACTTGGCTGCACTCTACAACACACAACTTGGCTGCACTCTACAAACACACAATTTGGGCTGCAACTCTACAACACACAACTTGGCTGCACTCTACAACACACAACTTGGCTCCACTCTACAACACACAACTTGGCTCCACTCTACAACACACAATTTTGGCGGGCACTCTACAACACACAACTTGGCTGCACCTACAACACACAACTTGGCTGCACTCTACAAACACACAACTTGGCTCCACTCACAACACACAACTTGGCTGCACTCTACAACACACAACTTGGCCCCACTCTACAACACACAATTTTGGCTCCACTCAAACAACACACAACTTGGCTGCACTCTACAACACACAACTTGGCTCCACTCTACAACACACAATTTGGGCTGCACTCTACAAAAACACAACTTGGCTGCACTCTACAACACACAACTTGGCTGCACTCTACAACACACAACTGGCTCCACTCTACAACACACAACTTGGCTGCACTCTACAACACAAAACTTGCTCCACTCTACAACACACAACTTGGCTCCACTCTACAACACACAACTTGGCTGCACTCTACAACACACAACTTGGCTCCACTCTACAACACACAACTTGGCTCCACTCTACAACACACAACTTGGCTGCACTCTACAACACACAACTTGGCTGCACTCTACAACACACAACTTGGCTGCACTCTACAACACACAACTTGGCTGCACTCTACAACACACAACTTGGCTGCACTCTACAACACACAACTTGGCTGCACTCTACAACACACAACTTGGCTGCACTCTACAACACACAACTTGGCTCCACTCTACAACACACAACTTGTTTCCACTCTACAACACACAACTTGGCTGCACTCTACAACACACAACTTGGCTGCACTCTACAACACACAACTTGGCTGCACTCTACAACACACAACTTGGCTCCACTCTACAACACACAACTGGCTGCACTCTACAACACACAACTTGGCTCCACTCTACACAACACACAACTTGGCTCCACTCTACAACACACAACTTGGCTCCACTCTACAACACACAACTTGGCTCCACTCTACAACACACAACTTGGCTCCACTCTACAACACACAACTTGGCTCCACTCTACAACACACAATTTGGGCTCCACTCTACAACACACAACTTGGCTCCACTCTACAACACACAATTTGGGCTCCACTCTACAACACACAACTTGGCTCCACTCTACAACACACAACTTGGCTGCACTCTACAACACACAACTTGGCTCCACTCTACAACACACAACTTGGCTGCACTCTACAACACACAACTTGGCTGCACTCCCCTGATTTGGAAACAATTTCTTAACAAAGGTATCACAGTGAGGTGGGAAATAACTTCCTCTCAACTCGTCAACCACAACAAAGAAGCAAAGATTCTTAGGACGACCAGTTGATAGTCACCGTTTATCATGAAACCCAGACGATGTGGTGGGTTAGATGTGGTGGGTTAGGTGATGTGGTGGGTAAGATGTGGTGGGTTAGGTGATGTGGTGGGTTAGATGATTTGGAGGGTTAGGTGATGTAGTGGGTTAGATGTAGTGGGTTAGATGTGGTGGGTTAGGTGTTGTGGTGGTTAAATTTTGTGGTAGGTTAGGTGATGTGATAGGTTAAGTGAAGTGGTGGGTTAGATGACGTGGTGGGTTAGGCGAAGCAATGAGTTAGGTGATGTGGTGGGTTAGGCGAAGCGGTGAGGTAGATGTAGTGAGTTAGTTACAGTAGTGAGTTATAGTGGTTTGGGAATTTCAGTTGTGCGGGAGTCGTGGTGGTGTGGATATTACAGTGGCGTTTGTGTTACAGTGGTGTGGGAGTTACAGTTTTGTGGAGTTACAGTGGTGTGCGAGGTACGCTGGTGTGAGAATCATGGTGGAGTAGGGATTACAGTAGTGTGGGAGTTCCAGTGGTGTGTGAGTTCTGTGGTGTGGGAGTTGCAGTCCTGTGGGAGTTATAGTGGTTTGGGAGTAATAAGAACACAGGTACAAACAGAAGACCTGTGACACTTGACCACAACACAGATCACCAGTGTAGGAACGACCACAGAACATGAACAAATACTAACACCAACAGTACCCACTGAGTTTCTGCACATTCCAAAATTTATATTGCGTGCATCAGAGCAGCACTGTAGGCTAATACCACACAAGTATCTTAATAAGATAAAGGGCTAAGGTGAATTTGCTAGCTGCTATTGAATCAGAATCCCACTAGAGACACAAGTGTCATCAGCCAGCTAGTGAGAGACTGACCTCCAGGCCAGAGGGTAAGTATAATGGCAGGTAGTCTGAACATCATCCCTTAACCCTGACTGGGTGACATTTAAATTCTCAGCGTTATACACTACAGTTTTGTGGCTCCGACAACATACACGGCCATAACCACCGACTTTGCTGGTTGTAGAGGAAATGCAAATGTTTGTGTGACCCACACTGAATACTTGTATTCATTGAATGCCACAACGAGTTATGTTGATGTGTGGGGGTCATGTTGATGTGTGGGGGGTCATGTTGATGTGGGGGGTCATGTGGTGTGTGGGGTCATGTTGGTGTGTGGGGGTCATGTTTGGGTGTGGGGTCATGTTTGGTGGGGGTCATATTGTGTGTGGGGTCATGTTGGGGTGTTGGGTCATGTTGAATGTGGGGGTCATGTTAGTGTGTGGGGGTCATGTTATGTGTGGGGTCATGTGGATGTGTGGGGGTCATGTGGATGTGTGGGGTTAATGTTGATATGTGGGGGTCATATTGATATGAGGGAGTCATGGTGTGTGAGAATCATGTTATGTGGAAGTCATGTTGGTGTGTGGGAGTAATGTTGGTGTGTGGGAGACAATCTTGCATTGTAGTAACATTAAGGGTCAAAACATCCTCACTATGGATAAGATAAGATAAGATAAAATTTCGTTCGGATTTTTAACCCCGGAGGGTTAGCCACCCAGGATAACCCAAGAAAGTCAGTGCGTCATCGAGGACTGTCTAACTTATTTCCATTGGGGTCCTTAATCTTGTCCCCCAGGATGCGACCCACACCAGTCGACTAACACCCAGGTACCTATTTGCTGCTAGGTGAACAGGACAACAGGTGTAAGGAAACATGTCGAAATGTTTCCACCTGCCGGGAATCGAACCCGGGCCCTCCGTGCGTGAAGCGGGAGCTTTAGCCACCAGGCCACCGGGCCACACTACTTTCAACTCTACGAGTGACGTTGAAATATTCATCACAGACTTCATCACAAATAAATCCTGACTGTCCAAAACACACTGTTACATTTTTGTTGACCAATAAACAAACGAGAATCATAAAACTAATTATAATTCATTAAATAACGATGTAACAAACGAGATTTTCAACATATTAGCCCAAACTCCTCTTAAATATTAAAATTAAATCTATATTAATTTCACATTATAAATTATTTCCAATTTAAAACGAATGAATTTCGTACGTTACATGATTTATATGTAAGGTTATTATTATCATGACAATGCTTTGTTTTGTGTATTAAAGTAGACTTATACTACGTGTTATATTGTATAATACGTGTTATTGTATAGTGAATGTGTTATTATGTGTTATTATGTGTTATTATGTTATTATCTAGACAACGTGTTATTATAGTGTGTATTTTTATATATAAAAACTAAATACTAATGAAATCCTCTCAGTGGATTTAGTGTGAATAATTTAGATTTAGAAAGAATATATGAATATACTGGTTCGCTACCAGAGATGAGTGGAACACTATACCAAGGACGGACATTGAAGCAGACACTGAGTATCGTTGTTTGTAAGAACCTGCCAGTATGGGCCAGTGAGCCTGCGGTAGTGTTCCTCCATTCATATATTCTGATTTTCAAATATAACCAACTAATTGATTCAGTACACTGTTGTTGCTGGGGGACAGAGTGGGTCAAGTCACAGTTCCTGGATCCGCCTCTACCCTCCGTCGAATGGTTCTACACATCTCCTGTCTGTATATGAGGCTACTGACAGTGTGTCTATACTTTATCATTCACATCATTCCACTTCTTAACTAACTTAATGCCAATAAAATAATTCTTGACATTAGCATTTTATTTTAACAGACTGGCCGTATCCCACCTAAGGAAGGTGATCCCAAAAAAGACAAACAAGTTTTTCTTTTTACATTTAGTAATTTATACAGGAGAAGGGGGTTACCATCCCTTTGTTCCCGGCATTATAATCGCCTCTTACGACACGCATGGCTTACGGAGGAATAATTCTTTTCCACTTCCCCATGGAGATTTTTTTTTTTACTTCTATATATATGGTCCTGTCTTTGATCTCCTTATTTCAGTCAGTTATTAAACACGCTGATAGTACTTCCAACTACTTTATATGTTATGATCAAGTCTCCCGTTATACTAAAATTTTGTTAGATTCTCCCCGTGCGACAATCCATTTAACTTGACCACCGTTCGGTCCCAAATCTTAGTGTGTTTATGTACACAGCATCTGATTTAATATTTTATCTCTATGAAGTTTACCACTGACGTGACTGTCTTGTAGTGTTCTTAATGTAGTCCATTCCCATTAAATATAATAAATGACATTATAATCACACACATGGTTGAGGATATAGACAACCACTGAGAGAAAGGCAGCACGAGAAAGAACAGGTGATGAGGAGGGATGATGTCGAAGAGGTATGAGGTAGATTTAAGAATGCAGTGTTAGTACGTGCAGAAGTAATTTGAGGTTATAGGAGGGTAGGTGCAAGAGGGAAGAGAAACGAATGGTGGAATGAGGAAGTAAAGAGGGTAGTATGGAAGAAATTTTGCATTTGAGAGATTTTAGAATGTATAAGTGATGTACGAAGGGTAGATTACATTCATGAGAAGCACTAAACTTGTTGGGGTCTGAGCACTTGGAGGAAGGAGAGGCATTCAGGTTCAGTCCAGGAAATGGGAGCACAGATTCAATTCCTACTGAGGGTGGAGTATATGGAGAGTAAAATGAGGTTAAAAGAGTAGTGAGGAAGTGTAAGAGTTGAGCCAATGAGTAGATAAATTTTATCTAAAGCATTTTTCTGAGAATTATAAAAGTTAGTGCAAGATCTGGAGGATCATACACTAGGTAAAGTGTATGGTAGAGTTATTACTGAAAGAATTAATCGTAAGACAGAAAAGCAGATTAATAAGGAGGTTATAGGAAGAGCTGGAGATATGTAGACCAAGTGTTTATACTGAAGCATATATACGAGTGAGCAATACTTAAGTGAAGATAAAGAATCTTTTCTGGCATCGATTGACTTAGAAAAGGCATATGATAGAGTGGATAAGAGAAAAATGTGGAAAAAGTTACAAATGTACGGAACAGGTAGTAGGTTACTGAAAACAATAATTTTTTTTTATGAAGATAATGAGGCTCAGATTAAGATATGTAGGAGAGAAGGGATTATTTTCCAGTAATACAAGGCATTAAACAGGGATGTGTTACGTCAACTGCGAGAATTCAAGTGTTGGGATGAATTTGATACCAAATGGGAGTTGTCATAGTTAATGTTTGTCGATGATACGATTCTTTTCGAAGATTCTGAAGATTAGCTGCAAAGGTTGGTAAAAGAATTTGGGAGGATATGTCGAAGGAAGTTGAATTAAACTTAGGAAAGAACAAGATGATGAGAAAAAAAATGCAATGAAAGATTGGATGTCAATGTAGAGAGGAGATTATGGATGAAATAAATGTATTCAATTATTTTGGTTCATGAGGTGAACCATGGAATTGACGGGGAGAAAAAAGTTGACGGTACGTTAAGATATCTGTGAAGAAAAAAAATATCCGAAGGCAAAAAAAGGAATGGACAAAAGTATAATGTACTGACAGTGTTAAATGGGTGTGAAATACCCAGGAGGCTGGAGGCAAAGTGGACGTTGGAAGCAATGGAAATGTATTTGAGGGTTACCATGAGAATTACTGAGAGGGCGGAGGTGTTGAGGTGGTCTGAACATTTAGAAAAAATGGTGGGAAACAGGATGACCAGGAGAGGACATAAATCTAGAATGGAGGGAAGGAGTAATAAGGGTTCTCCCAGGGAGATGGTAAAGGAGTTGTTTAATGATAGGGACTTGGACATCCAACAGGCTTGTGTGAACAATATAGATAGGGATTAGTAAGTTTATTCAGGTATACACAAATACAGTTATATAGATTATCATGCATAGCAGCATGTGTGTAGAGAACCTGGGATAACCCAAAAAAGTCAGAGTGACTTATTTCCATTGGGATCGAGTCAAATAGTTTTAGTGACTT
The DNA here is from genome assembly GCF_026875155.1 of Cherax quadricarinatus. Taxonomy (NCBI): domain Eukaryota; kingdom Metazoa; phylum Arthropoda; class Malacostraca; order Decapoda; family Parastacidae; genus Cherax; species Cherax quadricarinatus. The sequence continues at coordinate 718,990 of NC_069455.1, read as the reverse complement.
GCTTTTGGAGGGATTCAGGGAAGGCGGTTGGCCAGATATGAATCCTGGAGGTGGTAAGTACAGTGCCTGCACTCTGAAGGAGTGAGGATGATGCAGGTCAGGATGTTGCACTTCTGAAAAGACAGAGGGCGAGCTTCCTACTTTTGTATCACCCTATCTCGCTGGCAGACGGCTGGTGCTTTTTAGAAAAAAATATACAAGCTGGAGTCCCATTAATGTGACCTTAAAATCTGTGTTTGAGAGATGTAGTCTCCAGCTCCTGGGTCTCTTAGGGATGGTGAGCTTCAAACGGTTGTGATATGTCATATGTTTAATAAAATATTCAACAATAAATATAGTGTGAATTCTTTGTCCGTCTGATCTCAAAATTGAAAAATGTGTTTTAGAGCATTGGATGCCAGCTCACGAGCCTCTGGAGATTATTGAGTTTAAGCTCGTAAGCCTCCGCATCAAGTCTTCAGAATGCTGCCCTCATCTGATCACAAATTTTATACGTGTTTGACATAACTGACACCCAGCTCCTGGGCCTTTTGATATTATCGAATAACAGCTCCTGAGTGTTTCCAGGATATACCTACAATAACTCTCATGATTTATCTTGAAATAATACTTGACCTCACCTCCAGTTCCTGGATCTCATGGAAGTGTTGAGCTTCAATACCTGAATCTATCGACAGCTTTAAAGCTTTAAGCTGCTGCTCAGACTCTTCATATTGTTCAGCTATATTTCTTGGGCCACTTGAAGCCTTTTAATTACACCTCCCTGGATATATATATATATATAATATATATATATATAATATAAATATATATATATAAAATATATATATATATATTATATATATATATATATGCAGTAAGATCACAGTAAACAGGTGATATCACAATATGCAGAACAACCACTGTGAAAAGAATCGCGAAATTCCAAGGGTTTTCGTGACTTCTCACATTATCAAGGAACTATGAAAATGAGAGGTTAACAGGAAGACATATAAGGACGAGACTACACCTCGCTGCCACCCCACAACAACACCTGACTTTTTATGATAATGTAGGTAGGTAGTCAGTGATCCCTGAAGCAGTTTATATTCTGCCCAAAAATTTGTCTAATGTATCTTAAATTCTTCTCATACTTTATTAATTATAAGTGAATCTAATTTATATAAACCAGAAGAAATATTCATATTATTTTCAAAACTGCTTTTTATGAACCATGATTCTCTTATATTCCTGTCGATCATGGACTTCTCCTAATGCTATATTTATGATGCTTTAACCATTGTTCAAGATTTTACCAGTTTGACCGTATTAAACTTTATCACAAATTTCACAAGGAATCTTATAGACACATCCGTCAGCATTTTGGGGGGAATTTTATCAAAAGTTTTTTAATTGCATCAAGATTTTAAAAACAACTTTATTATTAAAAGTCTTAAGAAGAGAAGGCATATCAACCAAGTTTTCATGGTAAGGGAGAACCAACATATTTTTAGTTGAATAAGGTTGGTTGTCCCTTTTTGGGTTGTAAAAAGTATTTCTAGATATTTAAAAGAATTTATCAATTAAGTTTCTTGGGTATTTTAAATTATTAGTTATTTCATAAATTTTGGATATTTCCTCATCTATGAACCCTGGACTACAAATACGCAGAGCTATCAAAAACAATGATGAGAAAACAGTTTATCTTGATGTGAAGAATAATAGTGTACATAAGAACAGTTATTTGTAGGTTTTCTGTAAATTTTAAATTTAAAATAATTGTTACCCTTAATAAAACACATCTAGAAAAGTCAATGAGTTATTTTTTTCGAACTCAGCAGTATTATTTATAGGAACTAAACTATTTAATTTAACAAGGAAATGGTTTATATATATATATATATATATATATATATATATATATATATATATATATATATATATATATATATATATATTTAACAAGTCGGCCGTCTCCCACCGAGGCAGGGTGATCCAAAAAGAAAGAAAATCTCCAAAAAGAAAATACTTTCATCATTCAACACTTTCACCTCACTCGCACATAATCACTGTTTTTGCAGAGGTGCTCAGAATACAACAGTTTAGAAGTATATAAGTATAAAGATACACAACATATCCCTCCAAACTGCTAATATCCCAAACCCCTCCTTTAGAGTGCAGGCATTGTGCTTCCCATTTCCAGGACTCAAGTCCGGCTATATAAAAATGACCGGTTTCCCTGAATCCCTTCGCTAAATATTACCTTGCTCACACTCCAACAGATAGTCAGGTCCCAAATACCATTCGTCTCCATTCACTCCTATCGAACACGCTCATGCACGCCTGCTGGAAGTCCAAGCCCCTCGCCCACAAAACCTCCCTTACCCCTTCCTTCCAACCTTTTCGAGGACGACCCCTACCCTGCCTTCCTTCCCCTACAGATTTATATGCTCTCCATGTCATTCTACTTTGATCCATTCTCTCTAAATGACCAAACCACCTCAACAACCCCTCTTCAGCCCTCTGACTAATGCTTTTATTAACTCCACACCTTCTCCTAATTTCCACACTCCGAATTTTGTGTGTACTATTTACACCACACATTGCCCTTAGACAGGACATCTCCACTGCCTCCAGCCCCCTCCTCGCTGCTGCATTCACAACCCAAGCTTCACACCTATATAAGAGTGTTGGTACTACTATACTTTCATACATTCCATTCTTTGCCTCCATAGATAACTTTTTTTGTCTCCACATATACCTCATCGCACCACTCACCTTTTTTCCCTCATCAATTCTATGATTAATCTCATCCTTCATAAATCCATCCGCCGACACGTCAACTCCCAAGTATCTGAAAACATTCACTTCTTCCATACTACTCCTGCCCAATTTAATATCTAATTTTTCTTTATCTAAATCATTTGATACCCTCATCACCTTACTCTTTTCTATGTTCACTTTCAACTTTCTACCTTTACACATACTCCCAAATTCATCCACTAACCTTTGCAATTTTTCTTTAGAATCTCCCATAAGCACAGTATCATCAGCAAAAAGCAACTGTGTCAATTCCCATTTTGTATTTAATTCCCCATAATTTAACCCCACCCCTCTCCTGAAGACCCTAGCATTTACTTCTTTTACAACCCCATCTATAAACATATTAAACAACCATGGTGACATTACACATCCCTGTCTAAGACCTACTCTTACTGGGAAGTAGTCTCCCTCTTTCCTACACACCCTAACCTGTGCCTCACTATCCTCATAAAAACTCTTTACAGCATTTAGTAACTTACCACCTATTCCATATAATTGCAACATCTGCCACACTGCTCCCCTATCCACTATCATATGCCTTTTCTAAATCCATAAATACAATAAAAACTTCCCTACCTTTATCTAAATACTGTTCACATATATTCTTCACTGTAAACACTTGATCTACACATCCCCTACCCACTCTAAAACCTCCTTGCTCATCCTCAATCCTACATTCTGTCCCTTACCTCTAATTCTTTCAATTATAACCCTACCGTTCACTTTTCCTGGTATACTCAGTGAACTTATTCCTCTATAATTTTTACAATCTCTTTTGTCCCCCTTCCCTTTATATAAAGGGACTATACATGCTCTCTGCCAATCCCTAGGTACCTTCCCCTCTTTCATACATTTATTAAACAAAAATACCAACCACTCCAACACTATATCATCCCCTGCTTTTAACATTTCTGTCATGATCCCGTCAGTTCCAGCTGCTTTACCCCCTTTCATTCTACGTAATGCCTCACGCACCTCTCCCACACTCACATCCTGTTCTTCTTCACTCCTAAAAGATGGTATACCTCCCTGGCCAGTGCATGAAATTACCGCTTCTCTTTCTTCGTCAACATTTAGAAGTTCCTCAAAATATTCTCGCCATCTACCCAAAACCTCCATCTCCCCATCTACTAACTCCCCTACTCTGTTTTTAACTGACAAATCCATTCGTTCTCTAGGCTTTCTTAACTTGTTCAACTCACTCCAAAATTTTTTCTTATTTTCATTAAAATTCCTTGACAGTGCCTCTGTCACTCTATTATCTGCTCTCCTTTTGCACTCTCTCACCACTCTCTTCACCTTTCTTTTACTCTCCATATTCTCTACTCTTCCTATAACACTTCTGCTTTGTAAAAACCTCTCATAAGCTAACTTTTTCTCTATTTGCTTCATCATTCCGCCAATTACTCCTCTTTCCTCCTGCACCCACCCTCTTATAAACACAAACTTCTGCCCCACATTCTAATACTGCATTTTTAAAACTATTCCAACCCTCTTCACCCCCCCCCCACTACTCATACTTGCACCAGCCCACCTTTCTGCCAATAGTAACTTATATCTCACCCGAACTTCCTCCTCCCTTAGTTTATACACTTTCACCTCCCTCTTGCTTGTTGCCACTTTCCTCTTTTCCCATCTACCTCTTACTCTAACTGTAGCTACAACCAAATAATGATCCGATATATCAGTTGCCCCTCTATAAACATGTACATCCTGGAGCCTACCCATCAACCTTTTATCCTCCAATACATAATCTAACATACTACTCTCATTACATGCTATATCATACCTTGTATATTTATTTATCTTCTTCTTCATAAAATATGTATTACTTATTACCAAACTTCTTTCTACACATAGTTCAATTAAAGGCTCCCCATTTTCATTTACCCCTGGCACCCCAAATTTACCTACTACTCCCTCCACAACATTTTTGCCCACTTTAGCATTGAAATCCCAAACCACCATTACTCTCACACTTGGTTCAAAACTCCCCACGCATTCACTCAACATTTCCCAAAATTTCTCTCTCCTCTACATTTCTCTCTTCTCCAGTTGCATATATGCTTACTATAACCCATTTTTCACATCCAACCTTATTGCAACCCCTGAATGGGTCACAATGTATATAATGTATATTACCTGTTCTTGTAATTTTACATTGCTTATATTTGCGATAATAGCTAAATCGTAAATATATTGCTTTATATTATTTGACTTAGTTATACTATTAGGTAGGATGTAACATTTATATATATTATTCAGTGCTCATAGTTCAAGTCTTGATTGTCTAACTACTGTAATTATCGCTCGTTGCTCGTTTCCCTGCCGGCTTCTCGGTGTTGCTGGGCAGCAGCAGCAAGGAGCCACGTGATCAATGGGGGGTGTTCACACCTCGCCTGGAGTAGTCAGTAGGGGCTGGCTGAGGCTCTTGTCGGTTGGACGTTCTCTGAACAAGACGTGCCTAGCTCTCCCTTGCTGGCCCTTGTTGGAAGATCGTCTCTGTCGCTTTCTTGTTGTTGGTTCTGTGGAACTCTGTTCACAGAACATTGCCTAGACTTAGTGATTTTCGACGTTGTACTGAGGTTGTGTGTCGCATAGACACTCAGAGAAACTCAGGTCCTGAGCTGTAACTTCTGACCTAATTTGTACTGGTATCTGTGTACTGTCACAGTCGGGGATTTTCTTATGCTGAACTTAGATTCAGTAGTATGGGAGTTTTTTGACTTTTGTGGAGGATCTGCAGATGGTCCCTACTTAGTGTCGTTATATCTCCTTGTTCCTGATTCTGTGTCGCTGTTGCTTGTTATACTGCTGTTCAGCTTATCAGTCGTTTTATTGTTCAAGCAAGCTGTTCTGATTGCCAGGTTGGTCAAGAAGTTAGTTGATGTGAGGACTTTGTCAGTCACTGGTTTAAGTCTAGTCGAGTCCTGAGACATAGCGAACTACTTAGAGCACTTACACATATACACACAAACTTATTTGAATATATATGTATTATTAAATGTTAATGTACCAGACGGTACTTAAGACATATAAATGTGATGTGTGTCTTCAGCACACTATTACTGTACACAAGAGAAGTGATTATTATTATTTTGATTACTTTGATTAATTTAATTTAATTTGGTAATATACTCCTAGACATCTTTATCATTAATAAACTCATTAAATTTTAATTTCTTTAGTTAGTAGCCTACCAGTCGTAATCCTGAAGCACTATTGAATCTTACTGAATTCTAATGGATAATTGGACAAGGATACTGAATACTTGTTACAAAAACCCAGTAACAGGCTGGATGCTAGAAGGGCAGTCCTTTCTAGTATTTACTGGAGATCTCTATGCTTATTAGAAATCGCGTTTTTTGTAACAAACCTTTACTTTACTCCACATAATCCTTGAATTAATACATTTATAGTCCCTCTTTTCCTGCCATAATTTATCCTTCAACATTATTGCTACCCCTTCTTTAGCTCTAACTCTATTTGAAACCCCTGACCTAATCCCATTTATTCCTCTCCACTGAAACTCTCCCACCCTCTTCAGCTTTGTTTCACTTAAAGCCAGGACATCCAGTTTCTTCTCATTCATAACATCCACAATCATCTCTTTCTTATCATTTGCACAACATCCACGCACATTCAGACTTCCCACTTTGACAATTTTCTTCTTATAATTCTTTTTAGTAATTATTACGGGAAAAGGGGTTACTAGCCCATTGTTCCCGGCATTTTAGTTGACTTTTACAACACGCATATCTTACGGAGGAAAGATTCTTATTCCACTTCCCCATGGATATAAAAGGAAAAGTAACAAGACCAAGAACTTTTAAGATAAAATCAAAGAAAACTCAGGTGAGTGTGTATAAATAAACATGTACATGTATGTGTAGTGTGACCTAAGTAGAAGTAGCAAGACGTACCTGTAATCTTGCATATTTATGAGACAGACAAAAGACACCAGCAGTCCTACCATCATGTAAAACAATTACAGGCTTTCGTTTCACACTCACTTGGCAGGACGGTAGTACCTCCCTGGGTGGTTGCTGTCTGCTAACCTACTACCTATATGTAGATGTGTATATATATATATATTCAAATGGCTTCAGGAAGAAATCCAAATATTCTTCCTTGAAGCCTTTTTATCCACTTCTCCGAGGCTATGGGTCCCACAATTTACACCAGAGGTGGACCCCATCCTATAATATATATATATATATATATATATATATATATATATATATATATAATATTATATATAATATATATATAATATATATATATTCGTCCTGGGAAAGTTTCGAGCTTGAATGAGATGCGTAACGCCAGTTTTCAGACCAGTTGTAACAAGGAGGAGAACAGTTGTGCCAGGCAGCAGACCAGTTGTGCCAGGCAGCAGACCAGTTGTGCCAGGCAGCAGACCAGCGCCAAGTGCCAGAAAACTGAAAACAGAATACTGAAGCAGTAGAAAGCAGCCAGCCTACATGACCTAGCGAAAATAACATCAGTAACATAACAATTATTAAAAATTCGGCCAGACTTCGATATGTCGTGCCTAATAATCCGAGCTTCCTGAATAGGCCGAACTCTCTTAAAAATTATACTTCTCAAAAGTTCTTTTTCAGACTGATATATTTTTTCATTGACAATGATGTAGAGATTTTTATTTTTGAACCAAAAATAGCTTAGAAACTTCAGCCTCACTTAAACAGTGTGGAAGAGGTGCTTGAGGCAGTGGGAAGAATGAACTGAGGTAAAGCAGCTGGGATTGATGGGACTATTCAGGAATGTTAAAAGCAGTTGGGGATATACTTTTGGAGTTATTGGTGCTTTTATTTAATAAATGTATGGAAGAGGGTAACGTACCTAGGGATTAGCAGAGAGCATGCACAGTTCCTTTGTAAAAAGATAAAGGGCACAAAAGAGAGAGTAAAAATTATAGGGAATAAACCTGTTTAGTATACCTGGTAAAGTGTATGGTAGAGTTATTATTGAAAGAATTATGAATACGATGGAAAGCAGGATCGCATGTGAACAAGGAGGCTTTAGGAAGAGTAGGGGGTGTGTAGACCAAGTGTTTACAGTGAAACATTTAGGTGAATAGTATTTAGATAAGGGTAAAGAGGTTTTTGTTGCTTTTGTGGATTTGGAAAAGGCAAATGATAGGGTGGATAGGAGAGCAATGTGGCAGATGTTGCAAATGTGTGGAATAGGAGGCAGGTTACTGAAAGCGGTTAAGAGTTTTACGAGAATAGTGTGGCTCAGGTTAGAGTATGTAGGACAGAGGGAGATTATTTCCCAGTAGAAGATGACCTTAAACAGGGATGCATGATGTTACCATGGTTGTCCAATATATTTATAGAAGGGATTGTAAGAGAATTATTATAATCAAAGCAAAGCGCTAAACCTACAAGGGTCATACAGCGCAACAGAGCAGGGGATAGTGCAGAATTATAAAGTAGGCAGGGTGGAGTGGACAACAGAAGGAGTTAGAAAGGCTGAGGAGTGCTAGAAGAAGGATCATCAAAGTTTATGTAGTAAATCAATCGCTGTCAAAAAGTCAATAACGGAGTCTGAGTCAAAGATGGATCTGTGAGCAAAGAGGGAAGTTAAGGTAGAGCGTTAGAACGATGACGACGTGACGACGTCGGAGGTAAATTCTGCGTGCCCGTTGATAGACTGGACAGTCCAACAGAATATGGCGAACCGAAACTGAAACCTGACAAGTCTCAGACAGTGGAACAGATCGCCTCTCCATAAGATACCCAGATGTAAGAATGGTGTGCCCGATGTGAAGACGGGAGAGTGTTGTCTCCCAACCTCGGCATCGATGACAAGAAGATGGCCAGAAACCTAAACTTGGTTTAAAAGAATGAAATTTGTTATGTATATTATCAGACCAACTTTGTTGCCATCAGTTACGAAGGTGGTGAGAAATTACAGCTTGTTCATTGAACATAAACATGATCGGGGACCCAACAGAATGCAATATCTTTGTTCTTGCTAGAGATGCTGCGTAACCAAAGCTGAATGCAAAGAACCAGAGGATAAGGTGACTCAATTTTTTTTATAGCTTGCAAAGCACTAAGGGAGTCTGAAATCACCACAAATGGGGACACAAGCATAGATGCAATACGGATAATTGCTACGAGAACTGTATACAATTCAGCTGTAAAAATGCTAGCCGATTCTAATTAATGTCTTCATACTACGCTGTCGGGAAACACTGCTGTAAACCCGACACCATCAGAGGATTTAGACTATCAGTGTACACTGCGACGGCATGATTATATTTTGCCACCAAAGTGGCTAGTTTATTGTGCACCCCATATCCATCCTGTGAACGGTAGCGCAAGAGCATATGGATACACAAAAGGCCTAGGAACTAGGCTCTATAGGGGTTAACAAGTGTACATTTGGATTTATATCTACAGTTCACTTATCTGTTATAATAAAAGAGAAGCTCTAAACCTACAAGGGTCATACAGCATCGCCGGGAAGGGAAGGATGCAAGAATATTGGGAAGCAAGAGGGAGAGTATTGATTATTAGGTCATGGAGTGCAGTGGGGCAGTGGACAGTGCAGGGGTAGAGGGTAGCAAGAGACTGAGGTAGAAAGGGCTGTGAGTAGTACTAGAGGCATCATCATCAGAGTTTGCACAGTAAATCAGTTGCTGTCAAAAAGTCAATGAGAGAGTCTGGGTTAAAGGAGGGTCCATCAGCAAGAAGGGAAGGTAAATTAAGGGCAGTAGAGCAGTGAAACGTTGGAGGTAAATTCTGCATGCTGCCCAACAGAATGTGGCTAACAGAAACTGGAACCTGACAATTCTCACAGAGTGAAACATGGCGCCTCTCCATGAGATACCCGTGAGTAAGAAGTGTGTGGCCGATGCAAAGATGGGAGAGAATAGTCTCCTAACCTCGACACTGATAATAAGAAGACAGCCAGATACCTATACTCGGTTTAATAGAATGTGGTTTATTGTGGAGCAGATCAGACCAACGTTGTTGCCAATGGGTGCGAAGGTGGCTAGTAATTACAGTAAAATAGTCTGTGACTGGAACACCTCTATATGAAACTGGGAGGTCATGTACTGCTGATTGCGCAGCAGCGTCTGCCTGAAGATAAATGGTATAAAACACCGACACAATGGAAACAAACACATATGCAGTTTAATGTGATCCTTTATTGACAACGTTTCGCCCACACAGTGGGCTTTTTCAAGTCACAAACAGATCTACCTAGGGTGGAAGGTACGGGAGTATTTATAGTCGGGTTGAGAATGTTGAGGTCAGGTGGAGAATGCTGCATCTGATGATCTACCGGGCGCGGTTATAGAGTCTTGGGTAGCTTGGCAGGGATATTGGACAAGTTGTGAGTAGACCTTCTGCAGTGTTCTATGTTCTTATGTGGGATAGCGATGAAGAAGTTTCTTGGCGAGTGGTTCAGCTATGTTATAGAAGCCGTTGTTCTGGTTGAAATTGTTGGTTATAGAGATAAGCGATGATTCCAGGATTCTTCGGTATTGAGTGTTGTCTTCTGTGGCGATAAGTCTTGAGTTTCTGTAGTTAATTAAATGGTTGTGTGAATTGCGATGTTGAACACAGGCATTCCTTGTATCGTCAGTCCTGCTTGCGTACTGGTGTTCTGAAATACGTGTTTGGAGGTCTCTTGATGTTTCGCCCACCCCAGGTAGATCTGTTTGTGACTTGAAAAAGCCCACTGTGTGGGCGAAACGTTATCAATAAAGGATCACATTAAACTGCATATGTGTTTATGTTTCCAGCGTCTGCCTGTTCATTGCCCTGTACGTCAACATGACCGGGGACCCAACAAAATACAATATCTTTGTGCTTCCTAGAGATACTGCAAAACCAAAGTTGGATATGAAGAAGCAGGGGATGAGGTGTATGAAATTTTCGTATAGCATGTAAAGCACTAAGGGAGTCTGAAACGACAACAAATGGTGACACAGGCATAGATGCAATATGGATAAGTGCTTCGAGAATGGCATACAATTCAGCCATAGAAATGCTAGCTGGGGATAATAAATGTCCTAGCACGACACTGTCCGGGAACACTGCTGCAAATCCAATGCTGTCAGAAGACTTGGAACCATCGGTGTACATTGCGATGGCATGAGAATGAGATCGGAAGTGGTTAAGAAAAAGAGAGCGAGAAGCCACCGTAGGCAGTGGGGTTTTTGCGCATGGCAGTGGGAAAGAAGAGACATGAACCATCGGAACTTCCCAGGGGGGTAGGGAAAAGGGAGATGCTACAGGAACATAGAAAGGTGGTAACTGAAGAGAAGACAAGAGTGAATGTAGCGGAAGAGAAAAGGGACGGAGTAAACAGGAGCGACGAACAAATAAAGAACGTCTACTAACATCAGTGACTATCCTATATATGGAAGGATTGCGGAAGTCATTAGAGCAAACGTAATAGCGAAGGCAATAAGTATCACGGCGATCAGACAAGGGTGGAATATTCGCCTCTGCATAGAGGCTTTCAACCGGTAAAGAGAAAAAAGCACTGAGGCATAAACGTAATCCCTGGTGATGAATGGGATTAAGGCTAGAGAGAGTTGCAGGAAAGGCTGCTGAATATATATGTTCGCCATAATCAAGTTTCGATAAAATTAGGGCTGAACGTAGTTGAAAGAGAGTTCTTCGATCAGCCTACCATGAAAGATGAGCGAGGATTTTAAGGAGGTTCAGCCGGCTATGACAAGTTGTCTTCAGAGAGGTAATGCGAGGTTTCCAGGATAACCTGACCGTATCACATTCTGGGATATGTGAGCCGTATAGGTACAATGATGATCAGAGATGAAAGAACGTCTAGTGAAAGTAATTTGGTGAGTTTTAGTACTAGAAAATTTAAACCCATGAGTGGTGGCTCAATAGGAAACATGGTTGACCACATGCTGTAGAGAAACTACAATGAGGCGACAGTCAGCGCCTACACAATTAATAGCGAAGTCGTCAATATAGAGTGATGGCCAAATACTGGATGGAAGAATAGAGGCCAGATCATTAATAGCAAAGAGAAAAAGTGTTGTGCTCAAAACACATCCCTGGGGGATACCTTCAGCTTGGACGAAGTCTGGGGAAAGCATATTATTAATCCAAACACGGATATGTCTTTCAGTTAAGAAGTTCTTAAAAATGGCAGATTGCCTCGGAGGCCTAAGGAGTGGGCCTGGGCCAAGATAGTATACCTCCAAGTTGTGTCATATTCCTTCTCAAGGTAAAAAAAGATGGCGTTAACTGTATGGTTATTGGCAAAAGCATTACAGACATACATATCTACCCATAGTAAGGGGTCAGTGGCAGAATGGCCTTTGCGAAAGTCCATACTGACTAGTAGAGAGACTGTTGTGTCTTTCTACTGGTCAGTAGAAAGACACAACAGTCTCCATATCAAACGTCTGTTTACGAGACATTCCATCACCTTGCAAACTGCATTGGTAAGAGCAATGGAACGATAGTGGGAGGCATCACGTCTCGTAGTACCCGCTTTGCGGAAAGGGAGAACAATGGCGGGTTTCCACAGCTGGGTAAGAACTCCTTGTGACCAGATAAAATTGAAGAATCGTAAGAGGACTGTAAGGGCTGACCACCAAAAATGGTGTACCATACGAATATGAATGCCGTCAGACCCGTGTGCCGATGACCTGCAAGCTGTGTGTGTTGTCTCCAGTTCCAGAAGTGTAAAAGGCACATTATAATATTCTGCTCTGATAGAAGAAAAGTTTAAGGGCTCTAACTCTCTGGCAGACTTTGAGGAATGAAATGAGGGGCATACATGAAGCCCTGAGAGATACAGACAAGATGATTACCAATTTCGGTGGCAACATCAAGAGGATTTGCGATATCAACACTGACGACCCGAAAAACTGGGGAGGGGACAGGGTAAATTGGTACTGTATGAGGAGGAAGAACCTCCACACTTGTAACTGAACCAATTAGAGGTGAAAAACCGGGTAGAGAGTCTGGGAAGAAAAAAATGTGCAGGTTGCAGAAGGAAGGAGGGGTTAAAGGAGATTTTAACAATGGGGATGTTTTGGACTTCAGAGGAGGAGAGGGGCGATGGGGAGTAGGTGTTGTACGAGGTCTTGTAGACACAAACTTGAGAGAGAGAAGAGGAAGAGGTGAGAACAGACTGAGGTTCCAAGGTAGGGACCTCTTAGTCCAGGACAGCAAAAGAATTAGAAACAGGGATGAATGTGGAAGGGGTGACCACGGAGGAGGCTGCAGAAGTTGGGACCCCAGAGGTAGGGGGGACGTTTAGTAATTCGAGAATAAGAAATACTGGGAAGTCTCCCTTGGAGGTATAGATGAGAGACTGCCATAGCATATGGAAAGCCTTCTGCCTCTGAGACAACAGATTTCTTGTTCATTTAAGTAAACTTAGCAACAGCGGGAGTAAGATGGGCGAGCCTCATGGCAATTAAGGCAAGAGGGAGGTAGACTACAAGATGTATTGGTATGGTCGTTGGCACCTCAGACTGGGCATTTGGCCATTGACCTGGAATATTTTACTGGATGACCAAAGTGCCAGCAATGTCTACACTATTGTAAATGGTGTCCCACAATATAAACAGGGTACAGAAGCTCACAACAGTCAAAAGTTAAGCAAGCTACATTGCAAGGGTATCATCTCTGCCTGCAGGCAGGAAGGACATAAGTGCCTACTTTGAGGATTGGGAGGTCTTGGAGTTTCAGTTCCAGAATGTCATCGCCACATGTCTGGAAATTCTGTAGGGCCATTGTATGGGGTAGAATAACAGTACCACTACAAGAATTGAGGGAATGATGATTTTCAATAGTTGCAGGAATAGCATTAATAGTTGTAAGGAAAGAAAGATCGTGAGCTTGGTTAGCATTCTGGAGAGTGATGATGCGTGTATCACTCTTCAGAGCATGAAAGGATATATCTCTACCAACATGGCATTGGAGCGCCTTGCCAATACTTTGGTCAGAAAGATAGGCAGTAGAGGAAGTCGGTCACAGAGTAAAAACCTTAGTCCATTGTGTAGTGTGAAACATAGCATGTAAAGGGAGTGTGTGATGTGCCAGTCTATTCTGAGGAGAATGAGAAGGAAGCAAAGAAATATCACCAGGTAATGTTCTGACATTTAGGTGTGGGACCAGAGTTGATCCGACATGGGGCGGGCAGGCAATCCGAAAATTGGAGCACCAATGAGGGAGAAGCCGGAATCATATTCAAAGAAGAGTGGAGGTTAGACGTATCAAAGGAGTCAGTCGGAACCCTAGCACCTGAAGCAGGTGACGAAACGGCACCAGCAAGAAGTACAGGGGCATAAGAAATGTCCAAAGAGTGGTCAAATAATGAGGCAGGGTCAGAGCAGGGTGAGGTATCAGAAAGGGGCCTGGGGGGGGGGGGAGCAGGTTTATGGTTTTGGGACTCCATGGTTATATCACTTCTTTCTTTTGCTTTGTAGAAAAAAAAAAGAAAAAAACGAAAAAGAAGAAAAAAAGGGGGGGGGGGGACGTGGAGGAATAGCTCCTAGGAGGGAAAAAAAAAAAAAGGGCCGTAAATCTCCCTCCACGCCCAAGAAGACCCCAGCATCACAACTAGTGCAGATGTGGCCATACATCCCAAAGGAAATGGTGAGCATTAAAATCGTCTAATAACAGAAGTGGTGGCAGTAATGAAGAAACCAGAATACCACTTATTCAAGAATGTGCTTGCTACAGTGCAATACAGTGAAGAATGAACAAAGAGCTGATGGTATGGCATACCGGTGCATACAAAAAATGCACTTTCATTAAAGGTTCCATTGGAAAAAAGGATCCGATGAATATAAAACATTCTGGAGTATAATTAGGGTTTTTGTTAACAAACATGAAGGGGAAAACTTGGAGAGCAACACCTGAAGCTCATCCCGGTTATCCTTGAGGCCTTGGATATTCCATTGAAAATAAGCCATGATTTGCTTAGAGAAGGATACAGGAGATATGAAGCAGTAAGTATCCATGGACTAGAAGGGTTAGGAAAGTCCACATGTGGATGCAGCGGAAAACGAGTAAGCAGCTAAGGATTGGAATGCTGTGAAAAAACTTGTTGTGCAGATGAGTAGAATAGTAGCGATGGGAGGTGTTCTTCTGTGGTTTATTATCCTTAGTATATTCGGAGACAGTTTTAAGTGTTTTCGAGGACAAGGACATTGTATGTGGGACGACATCAGAGAAGGGGGAGGATGAGTAAAGATCGGGGCAGCGATGGAGCTTACTAAAATAGGGGGGCCGAAAGGTTAGAATTAATTTGGGAAGAAGTTTGGGAGGGGATAAGAGAGGAAAGGACTGTACGAAGGGAAGGATGAGCCTCCATACTCGTAACAGCTAGTAAGTGACGAGGTAGGGACTTCGGAGTCAAGGACTGCTAAGGGGAGACTGTGGGAGTGGCGACGCCAGAGGTTGGGGGACTCTTAGTAACTCGAGAATAAGAAATACAGAGAAGTCTCTCCTGGAGGCATAGATGAGAGACTGCCATGCATATTTAAAGCCTTCTGTCTCTTTGAGACAATGGATTTCTTATTCATTTAAGTAAACTTGGCAATGACGAGAATAAGATGGGTGAGCTTCATTACAATTAAGGCAAGAGGGAGGTAGACTAAGAGATGTATTGGTATGGTGGTCGGCACTACTCACTGGACATTCTGCCATGGACCTGCAATATTTCGCTGGATGGCCAAAACGTCAATAGTTTCTACAATGTTGTGGTGTAGGGACAGAAGCTCATGGCAGCTTCTGTCCCTACAGAAGGAGTATGAACTACTCTGCCCACAGGCAGGTAGTTCATACGTGTCTTCTTTAAGAATTGGGAGGTCTTGGAGCTCAAGCTGCTCCAGAATGTCATCCCCACATGTCTGGAAACTATGTTGAACAAAGGTATGAGGTACAATGACAGTACTTACCGTCTATGGTCGTAAGGAGAAAAAGCTCTTGAGCTTGGCTAGCATTCTGGACTGTGATGATATATGCACCGCTCTTGAGAACAGGAAATGGAATATTTCAACCAACATGATGTATGAGCGCCTTGCTGATACTATGATTAGGAAAACAGTCTGAAGAAGGTGTCGGCTGCAGAGTGAAAAACTTAGTCCACTGTGTGTACTATGATGTGTAGTATGTAGAAGAAGCGATTGTTGCACTAGTCTTTTCTGAGTAGAGTAAGAGGCATTCGAAGCAGTGTTATCAGAGAAAGATCGTGTTCATTTAGTGCATGACCGGAGACAGTTTGTTTTGAGGTGGGTAGGCGATCTGGAAACTGTTGCACCATATGGGGAGAAGTCAGAAGCATAGTCAAGGTGGTGCGGAGGTTGGATGTATCACACGCTTCTGATACTGAGGCCGAGCCTCAGTGTCAGAAGCGTGTGACAAAATGTCACCCACAGAAGATATAGGGGCAGTAGAAAGGTCCGAAGGATGGTCTGGTAACAAGGCAGGGTCGTTAGAGGGTGCTGCTACAGAAAGTGGCCCAGGTGGAATAGTTTCATGGATTTGTGCCTCTATGGTTAGGTCTCTCCCTTTTGTTTTTAAGAAAAAAAAAAGAAAAAAGGAAAGAAAAAAAAAGGGGGGGGGGTCATGTGGAGGGGAAGAGGCCCTAAGTTCCTCCCTTCCATGCCCAAGAGGACCTCAGCGCAGCCCGTGGTGCTGATGCGGCATGGAACCCATGCCATACCCTACCTTTCATGCCAGTAAACCAGCAATCCGGGATTGCAATCTCACATCTGCTGAGCCACCTCGGTAGATGTGAGGTTGTGTTAGATAATCTAACACAGAGTGGGAGTTGTCACAGTTGCATTTGTTAATGACACTGTGCCTTTAGGAGCTTCTGAGGAGAAGTTTCAGAGGTTGGTGAACGAGTTTCGAAGGGTATGTAAAAGAAGGAAATTGACAGTGAACATACGACAAAGGAAGGTGATAAGGATAACAAAAATTTAAGCAATGAAATATTGGATATCAGATTGGAGGGAGTATGGAGGAAGTGAATGTATTCAGATATTTGGGAGTGGGCTTGTCAACAGATGTGTCTATGAAAGATGAGGCAAATCATAGAATTGATGAGGGTAAAAAGGTGAGAGGAGTCTGTGGAGACAAAGAACGTTATCCATGGAAGCAACGAGAGAAATATATTCGAGTACCAACACTCTTATATGGCTGTGAAACATAGTTGGTGAATGTTGCAACAAGGAGAAGGCTGGAGACAGTGGAAATGTGTCTGAGGGCAATGTGCAATGTGAATATAATGTGGAGAATCCGTAACTTGGATATTAGAAGGAAGGGTGTTGTTTCTAAAAGTATTATCCAGAAGGCAGAGGAAGGGTTGTGATATTTAGAGAGGATGGAACAAAATAGAATGACTTAGAAAGCATATAAATCTGTAGTGAGAGGAAGGCAGGGTAGGGGTCATCCTAGAAAGGTTGGAGGGAGGGAGGGATTAAAGAAGGTTTTGAGTACGAGGGGCTTGTACTTCCAGCAAGCGCGAGTGAGAATGTTAGATAGGAGCAAGTGAAGACGAATGTATTTTATGACTTGACATGCTGTAACATTTATGAAGGGATTTAGGGAAACCGATTAGCCGGACTTGAGTCTTTGGGGTGGGAAGTACAGTGCCTGCGCTCTGAACGAGGGGTGTTGATATGTTGCAGAATTTTTAACTGTAGTGTAGACGTGCATCTGGCAAGACAGTGATGAAATGAATGATAAAAGTGTTTCTGTTTTTTGGGGGTCACCCTGCCTAGGTGGGAAACGACCGACGTGTTAATAAACAATAATATTATATGAAGGGGCTCAGGGAAACTGGTTAACATGATTTGAGACCTGGAGATGGAATGTACAATGCCTGCACTTTAAAGGAGGGGTTTGGGATATTGACCGGAGTAAGATCAAATCTGTCATATCTGAGCGCCTCTGCAAAGATAGTGATTATGGGTGAATGATGGTGAAAGTGTTTCTTTTTTGGGTCACCCTGCCTCGTGTTGCAAATCAACACATCAGAAGCTTGCAAAATTTCAGAAAGGAGGTATGTTCCCAAAGGACGTCTTTACTGGAGTGAGTGAGGGAGAGAGAGAGAGAATCATACAGGAAGTTCCCCTAGGCACAACAGTGCCCACAGCCAGAAGGATGACTATTACAGCTTTAGAAAAATCCCACGAGCATTGATATTGTAATTGCCTAAATGAAATTAACGTCGCAATAATAAAAAATATGGGCAAATTTCACTATGATATCAATAACTTTACATACATAAGTATATTGTCATTGATACAGAAGTCACTGACAATTATGGGGTAACCTCCTACGGACAGCATGTCCATTTAAAGTGACGAGAAAATGGCAACATTTAAAGAAAAGACTTCTAAGTAAAGGAGTTGGGGCTTATAAATATACATACTCATTTAAAGAAGGAGGCATCTGCAGTAACAAGAAAGATGATCACAGTTATTCAACCCACGTAATTCTGAGACAAACTCTGGTTCAACTTTCAGAAACTGCAGGAAAAATATGCCCTTATTCCTCGGTGTGGCACTACATTTAAGACAGTCTAATGCATTCATATAAGAGCCCAATTTTAGACTGTGTACTACTGCCTCAACTAAAAACGCATCTAATTTGAACAACCTGTCACTGATATTGTATAATAAATGCCTATCATGCTTAATAATTGCCGATTTTATAATATTTCCTTAAGCCAGGAAGAACAAGGGAAGATGACTCTTGCTTCCCGCCAGTTTGCCGGGTTATTACAAGCTCTAATATGGTTGAAAATCGCGTTCGACTCCTGTGCTATACATATCGAATAACAGTACAGTGGTCCCCCTTTTTTCGTAATTAATCCGTTCCTGGAGGAGCTACTATAAACGAAATTTACGATTTGCGAATCAATTTTCCCCATAAGAAATAATGTAAATACAATTAATCCGTTTCTGACACTCAGAAGTATTAAAACAAAAATTTTTTTTACATGAAATGTACATGTAGTACATAAACAATACAATGGGAAATGATGAATGAAACATTAACAACATAACACTTACCTTTATTGGAGATTCTTCTTAGTGTATGGAAGACTGGAGGAAGAGAGAGATTGGATTGTTTACAGTTTGGAAGGGGAATCCCCTTCCAGCAACACCTCAGGTACCAATTGCTTCTCTGGGGTTGCTACTCTTCTCTGTTTCTTAATGCCACTAGGACCACCTTGAGAGTCACTCTAGTCCTGTCTCGCAAAGTAACTGTGGAGAGAGCTCTGTTTCTGGCGTCTCTTTAACACTTCCCTAAAATGGTACAAGACTTTGTCACTGTACATATTTCTCACCTTCTTCACCACAGGCTTGGCACTAGGAGCTTTCTTTGGAGCCATGGTAGCTTATTTAGTACTTGCAAGCACTAAAATGAGTGGAATATTATGAAATATTTCATAGGAGCACTTGAGGGGACCTTCAATCACTGGTAAACAATGCCAGACTGGCTGGGTAGGGAGGCCTCCCCGGCTCACACCATGCGTAAGCGTCCTGGACGAACTACTATTCGCGAGTCAACCTATGAAAAGCGAGTCCATGTTTATACGAAAATACCCCTATGATTGGCGAAATTTACGATTGCCGAGAACTACGAAAAGCGAGGGACCACTGTACTGGGAAATTCTCACCTCCAATGGTTTTCCCATTAGTCCCAAATAGGAGAGACTGCAACCGTTGCAACCAACTCTGTAGACACCACCAACACGTTGCTGGGATGAATTCTTTATCAGAATGCTTCTAACAGTCCGTGAATTTTTAAATACTTGTATATTAAATCTTCTAAGAGCATTCGGCAGGATAGATAAATCCTCGTTGTATGGGAGGACCAGCACATTCTTGGTCTGAGGTGTTATCCTAGGTTCTGTTCTATATTGCATTTTCTTAACTGCCAGTAAGGCAGATTCCACAAACACCTTAGGGTACCACAGTTTCATGCCAATGTCAAATATTTTCCTAATTTCATCTGAACTCCGGATTGCACACTATGTTTCTGAGAGCCTATATTATTATAATCAGAGAAAGCGCTAAACCGACAAGGGTCTCTGAGAGCCTATACACTGACTTAAATGTAGTGCCACACCAAGGAATTAGGGCCTATTTTTCCTGCGGTTTCTGAAGGTTGAACCAGAGTTTGCCTCAGAATTATGTGGGTTTCTGAATAACTGTGGCCTTCTTTCTTGTTATTACAGATGCCTCCCTCTTAAATGAGTTTATTTTAATGAGTTCCCATTCCCTTTACATAACTTTTAGGAGTCTCCCCTTTAAATGTTACTGTTTTCTCGTCACTTTAAATGGACACGATGTCCCGTGGGAGACTACCTCATAATAACCAGTGGCTTCTGTATCACTGACAGACTACCTCATAATAACCAGTGGCTTCTGTATCACTGACAATATATTTATGTATATAAAGTTATGGATATCATAGCTGAATATGACCGAATTTTTTATTAGTGTCACGTTAATTTCGTTTAGGCTATTACAATATCAATGCTTGGGGGATTTTTCTAATTTTTCATCTTTTTGGCTGTGGGCACTGTTGTGCCTGGAGGCACTTCCTGTATCATCCTCCTCTCTCTCTCTTTCTCTCTCTCTCTCTCCCTCACTCACTCCAGTAAAAACGTCCTTTGGGAACATACTTGGACATCCTTCTCTTTTCTGCAATTTTGCAAGCTCCTGATGATGTGTTGATTGCAACACGAAAGACCTAGAGGTATCATTCTATTTCCCCCTGGTTGTTTTGCATCCTGTATCGCTTGGTTTGCGGTATTTGTATATATATATTTATATATATATATATATATATATATATATATATATATATATATATATATATATATAGGGAAGTACCACCTCTGTAGCTGGAATGGGGACCCTCACCCTCAGAGAAAACAATGAACGTACCTCAGGAAAAACTCAAGGTTCTCCCGGAGCTGTTTGAATATTTTCTTCTCCTACCACCCCTATATATTTTATATTCTATGTGAACATTATTAATAAACAGAATACATTTACAGAAAAAATGTATATATATATATATATATATATATATATATATATATATATATATATATATATATATTATATATACATAAATCATATCTACAGTGAATGAGTGACGTGATATTTCTTGGCTTAATAAACACTGTGACGCATAACCTCCCTGAGATATATATTCTACTACAAAACTTAATTTTCGGAGTCGCATGATTTTTCAAAACAGTTGGACTACTGCCACAACCTTAATATTCGTGGACATAAAATATTCATAAAAGGTCTTTGCATCTGTTGAACATAAATTTTCGAAATTTTTTTTTTGTCTCCTACCGTTTCATATCCAATTTTTATCGTACACTGTTTCACTAAATATCCGCAGTTATCATAGAAATGAAAACTCGTCTCGTAATTTGACTTACAATTTTCAGTTGAATGTGTATTGTACTAACTCAGCATGACTTTCATCTCTGTCATGTAATTTCAAAAGTAATTTAACACACACACACACACACACACACACACAAATAAATAACAAAAAGGCACAATACCGTGACAGGAACGATACACAAATAACCCGCACATAAAAGAGAGAAGCTTACGACGACGTTTCGGTCCGACTTGGACCATTGACAAAGTCACACTAACAGAGGTGGAGCAGGACGGCTATATATAGGCAGGAAGAGGTGGAGGTAGTAGTAGTAGTAGTAGTAGTAGTACAAGAATTGTATATAATACCGACAGGATGAAATGACACATGCACAACACCCGGGCATCCCCACCGTAGACGTTTCGCCATCCAGCCAGCCACTGGATGGCGAAACGTCCACAACAAAGACAACCAGACGCCGCACATGTGTCTTAATTTCATCAGTAGTTGTAGAAGAAGAAGAAGAGGTAGTAGTAGTGGTAGTGGTAGAAGTGGGAAATAAGGAAGACGAGCCAGTCAAATACAAAGGAAGGGGAGCACTGCAAGAGAGCTAGAAACCCACAGAGGGAGAGCAAGCGCACCGAGGTGCGTGAAAGGGGAAGTGGTGAAATAAAATAAAATAAAAGAAGAAGGAACAGAAACACGAGACAGGAGAGAGAAAGACAACCCAGAGGAGAAAAGGAGAGAGGAAAGGGGAAGAGGAAGAAGAAAAAAAGAAGAAGAAGAAAAAATGAGGATTCAGGTTAAGTCACGGGTGTTCTGAAGTTTGGAGCATTTTACAATGTAGTGGGAGAGGAAGGCATCTACAGAGACGAAGCCAGGGCTAAGGTTCATACAAGGAAAGTTGTGTATAAGAGAGGATTCAACTAAACGGCGACTGTTCGAGTTGGAAGTAGGGAAGACAGTTTTAGCAGAAGACCAGTCAATAAGATGGCTATGATCAACTACTGATGAAATTAAGACACATGTGCGGCGTCTGGTTGTCTTTGTTGTGGACGTTTCGCCATCCAGTGGCTGGCTGGATGACGAAACGTCTACGGTGGGGATGCCCGGGTGTTGTGCATGTGTCATTTCATCCTGTCGGTATTATATACAATTCTTGTACTACTACTACTACTACTACTACTACCTCCACCTCTTCCTGCCTATATATAGCCGTCCTGCTCCACCTCTGTTAGTGTGACTTTGTCAATGGTCCAAGTCGGACCGAAACGTCGTCGTTAGCTTCTCTCTTTTATGTGCGGGTTATTTGTGTACACACACACACAGACACACACACACACAGACACACACACACACACAGACACACACACACACACACACAGACAGGCACACACACACAGGCACACACACAGGCAAATAACCGCTGCAGCATACGGGCGCCTGGCAAACCTGAGAATAGCGTTCCGATACCTTAATAAGGAATCGTTCAAGACACTGTACACTGTGTATGTTAGGCCCATACTGGAGTATGCAGCACCAGTCTGGAACCCACACCTGGTCAAGCACGTCAAGAAGTTAGAGAAAGTACAAAGGTTTGCAACAAGGCTAGTCCCAGAGCTCAAGGGAATGTCGTACGAGGAAAGGTTAAGGGAAATCGGACTGACGACACTGGAGGACAGAAGGGTCAGGGGAGACATGATAACGACATACAAGATACTGCGGGGAATAGACAAGGTGGACAGAGATAGGATGTTCCAGAGAGGGGACACAGGGACAAGGGGTCACAACTGGAAGCTGAAGACTCAGACGAGTCACAGGGACGTTAGGAAGTATTTCTTCAGTCATAGA
This sequence comes from Cherax quadricarinatus, assembly GCF_026875155.1. Lineage (NCBI taxonomy): Eukaryota > Metazoa > Arthropoda > Malacostraca > Decapoda > Parastacidae > Cherax > Cherax quadricarinatus. The sequence continues at coordinate 695,924 of NC_069455.1, read as the reverse complement.
GTTGTCAGCAAGTGGAATAGCCTAGCAAGTGAAGTAGTGGAGGCAGGAACCATACATAGTTTTAAGAAGAGGTATGACAAAGCTCAGGAAGCAGAGAGAGAGAGGATCCAGTAGCGATCAGTGAAGAGGCGGGGCCAGGAGCTGAGTCTCGACCCCTGCAACCACAATTAGGTGAGTACAATTAGGTGAGTACACACACACACACACACACACACACACACACACACACACACACACACGAAGGCCTTGGACACAGTTCCTCATAAGAGATTAGTGCAGAAGCTGGAGGATCAGGCGCGTATAACAGGAAGGGCACTGCAATGGATCAGAGAATACTTGACAGGGAGGCAACAACCAGTCATAGTACGTGATGAAGTATCACAGTGGGCACCTATGATGAGCGGGGTCCCACAGGGGTCGGTCCTAGGACCAGTGCTATTTTTGGTATATGTGAATGACATGATGTGAAGTTAATGAGGAGAATTAAATCAGATGAGGATCAGACAGGACTTCAAAAGACCTGGGCAGACGGACACCTGGTCCAGCAACTGGCTTCTCGAATTTAACCCTGCCAAATGCAAAGTCATGAAGATCGGGGAAGGGCAAAGAAGACCGCAGACGGAGAATAGGCTAGGTGGTTAAAGACTGCAAACCTCGCTCAAGGAGAAAGATCTTGGGGTGAGTATAATACCGGACATGTCTCCAGAAGCACACAACCAGATAACTGCTGCAGCATATGGGCGCCTGGCAAACCTGAAAATAGCGTTCCGATATCTTAGTAAAGAATCGTTCAAGACACAGTACACTGTGTACATCAGGCCCATACTGGAGTATGCAGCACCTGTTTAGAACCTACACTTGATTAAGCACATCAAGAAAGTAGAGAAAGTGCAAAGGTTTGCGACAAGTTTAGTTCCAGAGGGGAATGTTCTATGAAGAAAGGTTAAGGGAAATCGGCCTGACGACATTGGAGGACAGGAGGGTTAGGGGAGACATGATAATGACATACAAAATACTGCGTGGAATAGACAAGGTGGACAGAGACAGGATGTTCCAGAGAAGGGACACAGACACAAGGGGTCGCAATTGGAAGTTGAAGACTTAGATGAATCAAAGGGATTTTAGGAAGTATTTCTTCAGTCATAGAGTAGTCAGGCCATGGAATAGACTAGAAAGTGACGTAGTGGAGGCGGGAACCATACATAGTTTTAAGGCGAGGTATGATAAAGCTCATGGGGCAGGGAGAGAGAGGACCTAGTAGCAATCAGCGAAGAGGCGGGGCCAGGAGCTATGACTCGACTCCTGCAACCACAAATAGGTGAGTACACACACACACACACACACACACACATCTACACAAAGTATTTGGTACTTAAATCCAGAACTCAGGGAGAACTAGAGAAAACAATAAGTAGAAAAGGTTATATGCAACTAATAAAGAACCGTCTAGTAAATACAAATTAGGATACAAAAAACTTGAGTCTGGGGTAGAGTCTACTAGGCCTCAGAAACACACACACACACACACACACACACACACACACACACACACACACACACACACACACACACACACAGGAGGAAACAGGAAGAGAAAAAAACGATTGAAATCATCATGAAAGCAATAGGAGAGGACAACATGATTCAGCTGACAAATTTTCGGAGAACTGGGTGGTTTCGAGGAAAAAAAAAGCGTTCAGTCAAAGTGATTTTCAAGGCAGAGTCAGCTCGAAGCCGGATCCTGTAGGAGAAAGCACGCCTAAGGGACAATCAGGCATTCCGGAATGTGTACCTCGACCGAGACAGAACACAAGAAGGAAGGATGACACTGAAAGAGAGGGTACAATGTCGCATGGAGGAATGGGAGGCAAGGAAGGTGGAATGCATGAGAAATCAGGCCCACATGGAAGAACAAACACAACCCCCTCCAGTATCACCCACAGAAGGTACACAAAAATGGCAATCCCAAAGCAATCAAACAACCTAACCCAAAACCCACTCACTGTACCCTCTTCCCCCATCCCCCTCAGCACAAACCCCACCCCCAGAGAAACCCACAGTAACCCACACATCCCCCTCTGCATAAGCCCACCCCCACAGTAACCCTCAGTAACCTGCACATCCCCCCTCAGCTCAAATCCCACCCCCACAGGAACCCAGAGTAACCCACACAATGTACCCTCACCCCTCATCCCCCTCACCACAAACCCCACCCTCACAGTAACCAACAGCAACCCACACATTGTACCCTCAATCCCCATCCCCCTCACCACAACCCCCTCCCCACTGTAACCCCCATAGGCCCTCTTTCCCCATCCTCCTCACCCCCACCCCCACTGAAACCCCCCATAGGCCCTCTGCCCCCACACCCCACACGATAGACCCCACCCCCAAACCAACCCCCTAAAGGCCCCTGCCAGGGTATCTACTCCACCTAACCCACCTCTCTCCCCAGACCACAGTTATTGAAAAGAAGTTGAAGGTTTGGTAGACAAACGTGGATGGAATAACGAATAAATGTGAGGAGTGGCATGAAATAATGAAGGAGTTGTCCCCAGACATCTTGGCAGTTACAGAAACAAAACTCACTAGGATAATAACAGATGCAATCTTCCCACCCGGATATCAGATTTTGAGGAAGGATAGAAGGAGCAGGGGGGAGGAGGGGTTGCACTACTAATAAAAAAACTGATGGGGTTATCAAGAAATGGAAGGTATGGACAGATTGGAGAAATGGATTACAAAGTAGGACAGTCAGTCAGAGAACACTAAGGTAGCCATTGCAGTGATTATAACCCACCACAGAACTGCAGGAACCAAGAGAGGATAGATGATGCAGACAGAGCATATGGAGTCGAACATCTCTCTAGCTGAGTTGCAAAGAAGGGCTCACTCCAAGTTAGAGCGACAGTTACTGTCATTCCTACGTGCTAGACATTCAATCACAGGGAGTAATGGATGTGAAAACCTGGAGCCACAGAGGGGGTTCTTGAAACATGGAGAACCAAGATGATGGATGTGGTGCTGGCAAATCTCTGCACCACATGTTAGGGATTCCCTACCATTGAGAGATGGGAGGATGAACCAGCAAAGCACTGGACCTTGTAGTTCACCGACCTGAGTATCTCAGACATTGAGCCATCACATATGACAGTGCCCATGGAGCTAGTGGGACCACTTAGTTATGAGCTTTGAATACATCGTGAGCTAAAAGTGGAGAGGGTAACAGGAGTAGAAAGGGAAAAAGCAAACTAATAAAGGTGGGGGGGACTACAACGGGAATGAGGAACTTCCTGCAGGAGTTCAGTGGAACAGGAATTTGGTAGGAAAGTCATTAAACGAAACGAAGTACATTGAACAACAAAATGCAAGAAGGCAGATGAAAGGTTTGTTTCCCAATGGTATACAGAAATTGGGAAGGACAAACGGCCCCATGGTTTTACCCCGACAGTGCAGGAGTCAAAAGCTAAAGTTCTCTAGAGAATGGAAAAAGTACAGAAGCAAGACTCCAGGAGAATAAAGAGATTAGTCGACGAGCCAGAAACGAGTTATGCACATAATAAGGAGGGAAGGCGCAGCGGCATTATGAAAATGAATAGTCATCGAAAGTCAAGTCCTGACAACTCCACTAACTACTTCTACCCAGCCACATCATGAGGAACACAACACTGAAGGACCAAGGTAATCAGGAGCTTAGGGAATGAAGGTGTAGAGCACACAAGAAAACGACCAGCGGGTATGTGAGGATCTCAACATGAGATTTCAGGAAGTATTTACAGTGAGGCTGAAAGGGACAATGGGAGAACAAAAAACAGAAGGGGAAACAGCTACAAGGGCATATATCTCAACAAGTGTTGGAATGAATTACACACAACTGAGGAGAAGGTGGAGAAGCTCCAAAAGTGACTTCCTTGATACTACAAAGGCGTACAGGACCGTACATACTCACCGTGGGTCCTTAGAGAGGGAAACATGGGACATCACGAGTGTCACTAACCAAAATCCTTTCAACGACTTTTCCCTTGAAACTGGCAACTACCTGAATATGGAAGAAGGCAAATGTGTCCCCTATCTTTAGAAGGGAGACAGAAATAAGCACTAAATTATAGACCATGTGCACGACATGATAGTATGCAAATTCTTGGAAAAGATTAACAGCAGGATGAGAGTGTGTGGAGGCACCTGGAGCAGAACAAATAATAAACTACAGCCAGCATGGATTCATGAAGGCAAATCCTGTGTCAACAAACCTTAACCTACTAGAGTTTTATGACAAAGTAACTGAATTAAAATGAGAGGGAGGGTGGGTTGATTGCATTTACTAAAACTTGGACTGATAGAAGGCCTTCGCCAACTGTTGTCATCACAATATATAGTAACTCGATGCTAGAGTGTACAGTCAAGTATAACAGGAAGGCACTACAATGGATCAGAGAATACCTAACAGAGGAGGGGCAACAGCGAGTCGAAGGTCAGTGATTATGTATCACAGTGGGCTCCAGTGGACGAGAGGGGTCCACAGGGTTCAGTCCTAGGACAGTGCAGTTCTTGGCATATGGTGAACGACATGATGGAAGTTCGATAGGACTCTGAATGTCCAGAATGCAGATGAGTGAATTAATGAGGAGAATTAAATCAGAAGCGGACCAGACAGTCTACAAAGAGATATGTACAGGCCCCCCCTGAGTGGTCAAGTGGTCCGACTGGACTCCTAGAATTCATTCCCGCAACATGCAAATCATGGGCGCTTGACAAGACCAGAGAATAGGGTTTCCGGTACCTTCATAATGGGAATCGTTACTAAGACTTTAATACACTGTGTAAAACGTCCTAGTGAACCACCATCACTGGAGTACGCAGACTCGCACCAGTTTGGAATCCACACCTGGATCAAAACTCGTCAAGAAATTAGAGAAAGTGCAAAGTTTGCAACTAAGGCTAGTTCCAGAGGTAAGGGGAATGCCTATCTGAATTAAGTTAATTGAAATAAGGTCTGACAACAGCTGGAGGACAGCAGGGTCAGGGAGACATGCAAACCCGGGTAAAAAAATACAATACAAATACATGTGCGTGGAATAGACAAGGTGGTCCATTCAGACAGGATGTTCCACAGATGGGACACAAAAACAAGGGGTCACAAGCACATCACAGTATGCGCGTCGCACCACACAGCACACACACAGACCACACACACACACCTCTCACTACAAAACGCACACACACATAGATCACACACACACACACAATGCACAACACACACACACTGACCCACTCCACCCTCCTTCCTCACTCATAACTCACTACTCCACCACCATCCTAATCCCTGGACCCTTCCTCTCTTCCCCTCTCTCCCCTTTCACTCCACCAATCTCGCAACCACCCTTAAACTCCTTGGGATCTCCCCATTCAACCCCACAACAAACTCTCAAGACACACAACAACACACACAACATCACACAACAACATCCCTAGACCCATATATTTATTATTAACAATAGTGGGTCTGGCAATGCAAAAGAGAGCGCTTCTACTTATACCTAGGCATTATGTGGCCATAAACAAATTTTGGCTCATAAGAAAGTTCGATAGGCTCAGGTCAGGGGGATCAGAGGCAAATGGTTTTGTAAGGAATAAATGGGATGGAAAGATAAATGTAAAAGGATGGAACAAGGATGGAAGAGCAAAAAGACGAGTCTTTCTGCAAAAATGGAGATGATATGAAAGGAGGAGGGAGGAGAAGAAATGGTTGTCAACAAGCTGAAACTGTAGGCAGAAGTTCAGGAAAGGTGGGCCCTAGAAAAACGAGGTCAAGCTGCTACACTATTGGAGTCTGAAGCAAGTCATAGGGCTATTGCCCAGAGAGACAGAAACTGAAGCAGGTACACCCCTACTGAATGAAGAGCCCAACAGAAAAAGGAAGGAGACATTACATACAACCTTAAAGAACTATTCAAGTCCACACAAGCAGGAGCCGAGGAATGAGGTGGAGAGATGTTGGGAACAGAGGATAGCAGTAGGGAGAGTGGAGAAGGTGGAGAAGGGGATAGGTCCCATGCAGAGTAGGCAGACGACCATGGCCATAAGAGATACAAGAAAAAAATTAGGTAGACAATGGGCCATGTACAAATGTGGACACTAGAAGGCAACAGGCAATGGAAAGGAGAGGGGGATAAGTCAGTGTTTATTCATGGGCTTCAGGAAGAGAGGGGAGGACACAATAAAAATGGCCAGGAGATTGAAATTATCATCAAAGAAAAACATGAGGAGAGTAATTTACTTGGGCTCAGCTGTATGGTTGTCTCAAAGGAAGAGTCTTTTCCCACTCACCTAATGTGTTAATGACCCTGTACCTCACTGCGCCTGCCCCACGTCCACTCGCGCCCTCTCGCGCCGCCCCTACTGCATCTTCTGACAGACACCTTTTTTGCTGCATCCCCTTGCCTCGATTTGCTTCGCATTATTTTTTTTTCGAATTTCCCAATTTTATTGAAGTTTCTACCGCACTTCTCCATGAGAATGACGAAAACCAAAACTGTTTCTCAATTTCATTTTTTACTTTACTGCCTTTGTAAACGATACCTCCCCCATCCCCCTAAGGCCCACTATTCCACTTTCCAAGAATGACAATTGTTTTTTGAATTTGACTTCACCCTCCACCTCCTTAGACATCAATTTTTGAATTCCTCCTCCCAGAATACCAACACCACACCTCTTTTTTTTTCCTCAAAATTTAGAATTTTTCAAATTTTTTTGGGGGTGATACTTTTCCAATCCTTGGTCACAGAATTACCCTCCCATTTCCTTGGATCAAGACCCCTCCTCGCCCCTACACCCGTCCGTACCTCCATCATCCACTATCTCCGCCAAAATATTTCGATTTTTTTTTTCCATTTTTCTGTAAGTCTCACCTCCTCGTATAAGATCATCATCAGCGCTCAACTTACACGCCAATATTCCTGCTCCCATACTTCTTCGGATGAAGATTTACCCTAACAAACTCCTGCAGATCAAACCTCCTTCTCCCATCTCTAACACCTTACATACTCCCGCAGACGACTGACTTGTGACCCTGCCTTGCATGGTCATAGGTCTCCCCCCATCATAGGAAGAACTAGGTTGATAACAAGAGAGGTGTGATAATCAACGAAGGGGGTAACAACACTGAGTCGTGATCCTCTGTACGGCAGTCGGGCCAGCGCATATGCAACCATCATAAATGATAAGTTATAAGGTGAGACCTCTTCAAGGCATTCAGTGAAGTGCAAATCTAGTGCTGTGAATGACGCATTGTAAATGGGATCGCGAATACAGATAGAGAAGAAACTGAAGTGGAACCAGAAGTCAGGAGTTCAATGAGTTCAGCCTGCCAGTAGTATGTACTTGCCTAAACATGGTTGTGGGTCGGGTACTTAGCTAGGTCCTGCTAACTGTAAGCAAGGAGTCCTCTCTCAGTGTTCGAAAGGAATAGGATAATAACCCAGCAGTAATTAGTACTTAAAATCCAGAAAGGGCAATAAGTGGGAGAAGGAGGTAGCATTACTAGGAAAGAGAGCTGACTAGGAATCACAAATTTGAGGCCTTACAAAGACAGAGTGCATGTAAAGGATACTTTTCAATTACCATACTCCTCACCCTCCTAACCATCTCTCCCAAGGATCTGGGTGATAGTGGGAATGGGTAGCTAGTGGAGGGATAACGTTAGAACGACACATGCACATTCACACATTCCGCGTACACACACGCGTACACACACAACTCTTACAACACAACGCACACGCGTACACACACACACAGACACGTGCGCGTACTCATCTCAACACACACACAAGGGTAAAACACTTGTAGAATTTGAGAAGAGGTGAAGTTCTAGAACCTATATTTAACTTTTCGGTATGTCTATAAAGTAAGAACTTGATAAATTTAGAATTATTATTGGCAAGGATTTTTTTAGATTACTACTGGTATTTACTACAAGTATTTCTTAGGCATTATGAATACTTAGAAGTGAGGAGCCTTATTTCCCTGGATCAACACCTACAGCACAACATACACCTGCACAAACCACCCTAACAGACCGCCACTCTCGCGTCCCTCCTACCCATGCCCCTCTCTCTCACTCTCTCCCTCGATTTCTCTCCCCCTTTGCTCTCCCACCTCTTCCTCTCCATCGGGGGGGCGGGGGGGGGTGGACTCTTTCTCTCATCTACCTTTCTCTCTCTCCACTAACTCCCTTTCTCTCACCTCTCTACCTTTCTCTCTCTCCGTCATTCCCTCCAACCCAACCTTCTTCTCTTCAACTCTCCGTCCTCTCTAACCTCTCTCCCCTTCTCTCTCTTCTCCTATTCTCCAACTCCCTTTTCCATCTCATTACCGTTTCTCTCACGTAACTCTCTTTCCCACTTTATTATATTCCATCTTTCCCCTCCCTCGTCATTCATCTTATCAATCATATCTTTCTACTTCACCATCTCTCGTACTCTACATATCCCACTCCTCCTCGACACACACCTTCCATCATAGCCTCTTACATTTCCCTCCTAGCTCCAACCATTTCCGCCTGGCTCCCCTACTCACTTCCCTCCCTACTTTCCCCACTCATCATCCTTCTCCCTATCATTCCTCCCTCTCTTACTCTTCCCTCCGTCTCGGACACTCCACGCTCTCTTTCTGTGGTAAATGAAAAAAAATGGGTAAACCTAATAGGGCAGATACCCAGGGTCTGGTCATTGCACTCCAGGAGGAGAACCTGGAGGAAGATTGGAGTTAGAGGCCACAAAAAGGAGAAGAGTGGGGAATGAGGCTAGCATATAACGCTCCGGCAGGGTAATGGAGGAGAGGATAGCTGAAGAGAGGCAGAAGTGGGGACTAAAGTCTTTATTCACAGAGATAAGATAAGTTCTTATAAGAGGAGCTTAAAAACCACTGAAACAGATAGAGAGACAATGTCAGTACAGACAAGACATCATGAAACTTCTATAGCACTTACCTGTGGAGAACATCCTGTACGTGTCCTGCAACTTCAGCTAGCTTCACATATCATACACCGAGCATTCACACGCACAATGCTGGAGCCGCCACCTATAGGCGTTGCCACTCAGTCCTGCCGCCCTTATCCTCGCTCTCTCACAGTTGCAGCCTAGCAAGAAGCACACAAGGCCTACTCCTAGCTTCTCTCGTGGGATGGAGCCCTGCCCGGGGCATGGCACAACACACTAAGAACCTCTCGATTTCACAACATCACACCACCACGTCTTAACAATAAACATAAGAAGCCTCGAGAAGAAGAAAGTCTATAAACTCATTTAACCACACCGCTTGCAGGCATCAATCACCAATAAACCCTTATAAATGGTGGAAAGTGTGGTCGCAGCAGTTGTTGCCCGGAGGTGTGTAATCGTGAAGTGGTTAATTAATCATCTTCACTTCATCACCCTACACAAATAATCATCCGTCTCTCAAGTTTTTACTGAAGTCGTGTTCTGCACGTTTGGAGCACTCCAGACTACAGTTAAAAAGCAGGGATCCCAGCCTAAATCTGCCGAAATTCTCCAAGTATTGGTAAGCTGACCCCCACCTACAAGCGTCCCAAGCTGGTTTCCCCAAGTCAGTTTCAGCGTCACTTGATGTTGCTGCTGTTGTTGCTCAGCTCAGGGCACAGCTGTTTTCCGCAAGCCAGAGTTGAGTTTTGTGGTATTTCTACATCCAGTGTGTGAGCTTCTCTACGTGTTTGTGGTGTGGGGGTGAGAAGAGAGGTAAGTGCCCTGACCTCACCTTGCCCATTCTCGCCCTACACATGGCTCACAAATATTCCTAAACCGTCTACCAACACTCACCACTACTTTCACTCCCCTGCTGTGTTTTTCTGCTGGTTATATATGGTGTGATTCAATGCCAGAGCTGTGTATCCGAGTGCCCGAGGCCACCGGAGCTACGTAGATATCAGCAGCCAAACACGCGGAACGGCATGCACTTAGAATCAGCAATCCACGTGGATCCGACGCCCACGTGGGTGGGGCGATGTCACTTGGATCACAAGAACCACTGGAGTTGACGACGAGCCAGCATGTCTCCAGGGCCTCTCATCTGAGGTCAGGTGCCCGCATCACAATGACGTCAGCCGAGCGATGCTTCCCCCGACTTCATGACATCTCCGAAGTCTGCCTGACATTCACCTCGATATGTCGCTGACGTCATCACTGCCTGACATCACATATCATGAATGTCACCGTCATCGAGTGTTCAAGTATTTATTTCAGTATTGTCTAAAGATTGAGAGAAGATTATGTCGTGTGTTGATTCCTGCCTGTCAGTGTTCTCACGGTATTTATATGTCTTAGTCAGTTTTAATTGTCACAGGAAAGCAACATTTGCTAGATTTAACCATGTTGTACTCCGGCGGGCGCTCTAAAGATTCTCCCGTGTGTCCAGTGAGTGCTGAGCCAGACCTGAGTAGCACCACTGTGTTACAGGCCACACCGTGTTGACCAGTTGTGTTTTGAACAGCTCTACAGACAGCCCCGAGGTGACCGAGCCCTCTTGTACAGAAGCTTTATGCTCGTTTCGCTCGTTGATGATTTGCAGAATCGTACCTGCTACGATTCCCATCGAGATTTGTTTCACTTCACCCCCAGAGTGCAGTTATATGTAGATGAAACAAGTCTGGGGACGCTTAGACAAACCTCTGGCTAAAACTCCAACTGCCCCAGAGAATTGATACTACCCAGCCAAGCCGCAGTCAGCCCTGTCGGCAGGGCAGCTGATCAGCCTCGTGTGTCACAAGCTTCAGTGGAGGCAGCCTGCACAAAGAAGATGCACTTGGACTGCTAGCTCCTCTCACTGCAGTCGATTGGTGTATGAGTTTCATTCCCAGAATTGTCGGCCCAGTCTTCTCTCTGCCACGAATCGCTTCCACAACTCGCTTCCAACACCGCTCGCCGGCGTGACAGCCCAGCGACAGTACCGAGTCGAGAAAGTGTCCTCCTGATCGCTTGCCAGAAGTCCTGCCCCGTAGCGAGTTTTGTCGACGCCATTCACTCGAGGGCGACCAGCATGTCTGCTCCATGTGTGAGTAAAACCATTCATCGACTCCCTACACGATGACAGCTTCACCCATTCCAGAGGAGACCGAAACCTTTAACGTCCCAGCTCAGCCGCAGCGATGTCTCCCGTGTTGGTCAGTATCAGTCCAGACGCAGGAAGGCGTGCAATGATGCACTTTCATGCTCACTGCCTTTGACCACGAAGTTTTATCACACTCCGCACATGTTTTCTTTCCTTCCCTGCCTGTAGGAAGTTTTTCTTTTCCATGTCCAATATGTATATAACAGTATTTAATTTGTGTCTGTGGCCATGTTTCCAACTAGACCGAGTTCCATTTTGAAAACACCAGTATATCCGTCGCGACGGGACGATGCGCGGTAGGAGCCGAGCATATGTAGAAAAGCCTGTACTGTCTGCACAGACAGCCCACGTCTGTCAGCTTATTCCATATTTCGTCGCGCCTACGCTGGTGCCTCGCCACCTATAGGCGTTGCCACTGTTCACTGCCTCCCTTGCCTTGCACTCTCCCGAGCGGCCTAGCAAGAAGACTACAAGGCCTACTCGCGTGGGGGGGGGGGGGCTATCTCCTCTCGTGGGATGGCCACCTGCCGCGGGCACATGGCACAAACACACAAGCAGGGGGGGGTCGTCCCCACCACACTTAGCAATAAAGTAAAAGCCTCCTAATAAGTTTTATCATTCACCTACGCCCGCTTTCAGTCAACAAATAAATCACACTAAACAATACCATCACAGACAGCAGGGTGCAGTAGGGATTCAGGTAAGATGCAGTTACAGGAAGACCAAATGAGAAACCCTGAAGACACTGAAGGAGACATTACAAATTGCAGAGACTCTAACAGTCAACTACAGAGGCGGGAACAGCTGCCAGGGATAGACGTCCACTGACATAGGGCTAGTCAGCAAGGGCAGGATTTAAAGGCTAGGAACGTTTCGATGGAAATAGAGTCTAAACAAACACCTCAGATGATGAAGACAAAGGGAAACCTGCAAGAAAGAAACCAGGGGGAGAAGAAAGTGATTGAAGTTATCATGAAGCAAATAAGCGAGGGAGACATGACCCAGGTGGCAAATTTTTCGGTAGAATTGGGTTGCTTATGTTGGCAGAAGGAGATCCTTGTCCAAAGTAATCTTCAAGGCAAATCAGCTCGAACCTAGGGTCAGCGGAGAGCACTATACTCAACTGAGTACAAAACCAAGTACCGAGAGTGTACCTAGACCGAGACAGATGCAGCAGGAAATCGACGATACTGAGAGAGAGGGTACAAAGACAAACAGAGGAACGGATGCATCGATGAAGACGAGCAGAAAAACAGACTCAGGTTGGAGTACAAATACAACCCTACAGGACAACCCACAGAGGAACTCCAACCACCAACAACACTGAACAACTGAATAATCTCAACCAAAGCAACTTCGCCTACAACTCCGCCCGAACTGTTTCCCTTCCTCTATCTACACCCCCACCGTCCCATCACAAACCTCCCACCCCTACCAGCAGCCCCCTATGAGGCACTCTTCTTCCTCCCTAGCCCCCACCACAAAATAAACAACCCCACCCACACTGTTACAGTGGGACTCAAACACAGCTGAACAAGCTCAACCAAACCCACACAACTCACACTGTTTCCCCCTGCCCCTACCTCCACCCATCACAAACCCACTGCAACGCAGCTTCCGCCTATATGGTACTGCTGCCTTCACCCCCAATTCACGAACCCCACCCACACTACAAACTTCCCATAGGCCCCACAAAGGGCTTATGTTTCTACCCAGCCAACCCAATGTTCACCTACACTCCAAGGTACCATCCTTAATTGGCATGAGCTGAAGGTGTTGTACAACTCACAACGCAGATGGAATAACGCATATCATAAAATCGAGAGTGGCATTAAAGAAACAACGAGAAGTCACCCGGACATAATACGCAATTCCCAGGAACGAAACTCACTGATGACAACAGACGCAGTCAATCCCACCTAGATAACAGAATCCTGAGGAAAGATAGGAGTCAGAGGGGGAGCGTTAGGTTGTTGCACTGCACATAAAAAACCTCAACTCAACGCAGGAACGATGGAAGGGCATGGTACGAGACTGGAGAAAGGGACTACTCAAACAATAGTATGCGCATCTTCAAATTCAATCTGGGAACATAAGGTAGTCATATGCTTTGATGTATAACCCAACCACAGAACTGCAGGAGGCCAAGAGAGGCATATGATGAGAGCAACATAGGCGATAGTGGACACACTGGCTGAGGTGGCATAGAAGGAGCTCAATCGTGGCAAAGCAAAGTATCTGGTTATGGTTGATTTCAACCACAGTGATATCGATTGGAAACACAGAGCCTCATGGGGGTCCCGAAACATGGAGGAGCCAAATATGTGAAGGATGTGGTACCGCAAGAGCCTCATGCATAAACTCATCCAACAGGACACTACTCCAAGAAGAGCAAATAGGGAAGATGAATCGCCATCAAGACTGGACCTTGTGTTCACGAGTCATTACTTCCCGAGTAGCTCAGACATTGTGTGACATCACATAGAGATGCTCTTACTCGGTAGCTACGTGACCACGTAGTCCTGAGTATTCTGATTACATAGTATTAATCAAGATGTAGAGGGTAACAGAAGTCAAGGGGAAAAGCCAAACTATAAATGGGGGGACTACACGAGGAATGAGGAACTTCCTGCAGGAGGTGCATTGGGACAGAGAAATTGTACGAGGAAGTTCGTAAATGAAAAAAAAATGATGGCATATGTAACAACAAAAAGCAAGGAGGCAGAGGTAAAGTTTTGTTCCCAATGGCAACAGAAACAATGGACAACATGGACCAAAGCGAGTCCATGGTTTACCTCGAAGGTGCATGGAGGCAAACCTAAGTGCATTAGAGAATGGTAGAAGTACCAGTAGGCAAAGGATTACCCATAAAAACAAGATCCTAGTCATAAGAGCGTCAGAAATCGAATATGCACTCAATAAGGAGGAGGCCCAGCGACAGTACGAAAATGACATGGCATCGAAACGTCAAGCTTTGACCCGAAACTTCTGTTTTGTCCACAATAGGGAAAGACAACAGTCAAAGATCAGCGTGATCAGGCTGAGGAAAAGAAGGTGGGGAACTCAACAAGCAACGATCAAGAGGTATTGCTAGGAGCCAACACGATATTTAAGGAAACATTCACAGTGGAGACCTGGAAGGACACTGGTAAGACAGGACAGTAGGGGGGACACCCAAACAGGGGATAGACCAACAAGTGTCTTGGATGAATTTTGCATACAACTGAGGAGGAGGTGAAGAATCTGCTAAGTGACCTTGATACCTCAAATGCAAAGGACCGGAGAACATCTCCATCACCCGTGGGTCCTCAGGAGGGAGCCATATATACTGTGGTGAGTCCTTAACCACAATCTTCAACGCACATCCCTTGATACTGAGCACCTACCCTCCAACGTCGGTATTGAAAGACTGCAAATGTAGTTCCCATTTTTAAAAAAGAGACAGAAAAGAGGCACTAAATTACAGACCAGTCTCACTGACATGAATAGGTATGTCAAAGTCATGGAGAAGACTTATCAGGAGGTGGTGGAGCACCTGGAACGGTAACAATATTATAAATGACAACCAGCACGGATTCATGGAAGGCAAATCCTGTGTCCACAAACCTTCTGGAGTTTTATGACGAAGTCCACAGAAGTAAGACACGAAATGAAGAAGGGTGGGTTGATTGCATTTTCTTGGACTGCAAGAAGGCCTTCGACACAGATCCTCACAAGAGACCTAGTGTCAGAAACTAGAGAACAGGCGCTGTATAACAAAGGGCACTGCAATGGATCAGAGATGCTGACAGGTATGCAACAAGAGTCATGGTACGGATAGGTTATCACATGTACAGTGGGTAGCCTGTGACGAGCGGGGTAAACACAGGGGTCAGGTCCTAGGATCAGTGGCCTTTTGGTATATTTGAAGACTTGAATGGAAGGGATAGACTCAGAGGTGTCCCTGTTCGCGGATGATGTGAAGCTAATAAGAGAATTAAAATCAGATGAGATGAGGCAGGAATATCAAAGAGACATTGGACAGGCTTGACAAGTGGTCCAGCAACGTGCTTCATGAATTCAACCCTGCCAAATAGTCATCAAGTCATGAAGATCGGGGAAGGGCAAAGAAGACAGCAGGCAGAGTATTAGCAAGGTGGCCAAAGACTTGACAAAAACCTCGCTCAGGAGAAATATCTAGGGGATGTGTGCCCAACATTAACACCGAGCATGTCTTCCGGAAGCACACAGCTTCAACCAAATAGACTGCTGCCAGCATATGGGGGCGCCTGGCAAACCTGAGAATAGCGTTTCCGATAACCTTGTAATGAATCTTCAAGGCAACTGTCACTCTGTACATCCAGCCCATATTGGGAGTATGCAGAGCCTCAGTTTGGAACCCACACCTGTCAAGCACGCAAGAAATCTAGATGACAAGTGAAAACGTTGCACAAGGCTAGTTCATGAGCTCAGGCTAAATGTCCTAACGAATAAGGTTTGAAGGAAATCGAACTGACGACATGCAAGGACAGGAGGGTAACAGGGAGACATATAACGACATACAAAATACTGCTGTGGAATAGATAAGGTGGACAGAGACAGGATGTTCCGGATAGCGGACACAGAAACATAGGGTCACAATTGAAGCTGAAGACTCAGAGAGTCAGAGGGATGTTATGGAAGTTTTTCGTCAGTCGACAGGGTCTTCAGGAAGTGGAATAGCCTAGCAAGTGATGTAGTGAGGCAGCAAGCATAGATACTTTAAGACGAGGTATGACAAAGCTCAGGAATGGCAGAGAGAGGACCTAGCAGCGATCAGTGAAGAGTCGGGGCCAGGAGCAGAGTCTCGAAAGTCTCGAACCCCTTGCACCAACAATTTAGGTGAGTACACACACACACTCTACCCAACCGCACGACTACACACACACACACACACCCCCCCACCATTCCGTCTCGAATTCACTTGTCTCAATTCCAACAAAAAGATTCAAATTTCACTCAAACTCACAACTTTCCGGTTTTTATCTCACTCAAAACCCACAAACACCACACACACATCAGACAACACCCAACAACAACCACCCTCAACTATAACCTCTTTTCTGTATGCAATAGTTCAACAACACCACCTCCCACAACCCACATCATTTACCATTTTTAATTACATTTTTCCTTTTTCGATACAAATTTTTCTCAAATGATTTAATGACCCTAATACACATTTTACTCTTAACCCCAGGATAACCCCAAAAAAATCCCATCATTATTGCTAATACCACAACTCTCCCCAACAACTCACAATTTTTCACTTGTCTCAAATAATACCCCCCCCACAATTTCCCCTTTTTTTACACATCATCATAAAAATCACCCAAAACACATACAATTTTTTCGCCAATACAAGAAAAAAAAAAAGATACGTCACACACTATTCAATCATCTCAATTCAACAAAGATACAAAATTCAATTCACTTATAACCCACAATTTTTTTCCTCATTCGATACGAATTTTTTTCTAAAATGTTTATTGCCACAATACAAATTCTCACTCTTAAGCCAGAATAACCCAAAAAAATCTTCAATTTTGTAAATACCAACAAAAAAGTTGTCATGGTGATAACCTCCAACACTAAAAGGCACTTGGCATAGGCAATTCTACATATTAGGAAATACTAACACAACACACACTTTGTCAATGGTCCCAAGTCGACCGAAACGTCGTCGTATAGCTTCTTCCCAACTCCTTTTATTTGCGGGTTATTTGTGTATCGTTCCATCACGGTATTGTGCCTTTATGTTATTTTAGAATTAAGATTTCCCTTCACTAACAATAAAATATTTCATCTCTGTCCTCAATTTTTATAAAATAATTACTTTTTTTTTGCACTAACCTCAACAACCGAACTCCACATCACAACCAACTATAACATGACACTATAACATAACATAGAGCACTATAACATGAGCACTATACGCATGAGCACTAATAACATGAGCACTATCAACATAACATGAGCACTATAACATAGCACTATAACATAACATGAGTCACTATAACATAACATGATCACTATAACATAACATGAAGCACTAAACATGGAAAGGCGGCAAAAAAACTTTTAAACACATAACATGAAGCACTATATAAAATGGACACAGACACAAGGGTCGCAATTGGGAAGTTGAAGACTTAGATTGAATCAAAGGATTTTAGAAGTATTTCTTCAGTCAATGAGTAGTCAGGCCATGAATAGACTAGAAAGTGACGTAGTTGGAGGCTGGGAACCATACAATAGATTTTAAGGCTAGGTTATGAATAAAGCTCATGGGGCAGGGAGAGAGTGACCTAGTAGCCATCAGCGAAGAGGCGTGCCAGGGCTATGAATCGACTCCTGCAACCACAAATAGTTGAGTAAACCACGACAGCACACACTTACACACATCACACATCCTACACAAAGTATTTGGTACTTAAATCCAGAACTCATGGAGAACAAGAGAAAACAATTAAGTATAAAAGGTTATTAGCAACTTATAAAGAACCGTCGAGTCTAATACAAATAGGACACAAAAAACGTTTGAGTCTGGGGTGAGATCTACTAGGCCCTCAAGAAACACACACACACACACACACACACACACACACACACACGGACAACCACACACACAACACACACACACACACAGGAGAAACAGGAAGAGAAAAAAACGTTGTGAAACATTCATGAAAGCAATAGGAGAGACAACATGATTCAGCTGACAAATTACGTAGAACTGGTGGTTTCGAGGAAAAAAAAGCGTTCAGTCAAATGATATTCAGGCAGAGTCAGCTCGAAAGCCTGATCCTGTAGAAAAGCACTCCAAAGGGACATCAGGCATTCCGTAATGTGTAACCTCGAACCGATCGATCAGAACACAATAAGGAATGATGACACTGAAAGAGAGGGTAACAATGTCGCATGGAGGAATGGGAGTGCCAAGGACAGTTGGAATCATGAGAAATCAGCAGGTCCCACATCGGAAGAACAAACACCAACACCCCCTCCAGTCTCACCCATCAGAAGGTACCAAAAATGGGCAATCCCAAAGCAATCAAACAACCTATACCTAAAACTCCAAAACCCACTCAAACTGTACCCCAATCTTTCTCGGTACCTCCAGCCACCCCTCACTCCCAGGCACAACCTTCCACGCCCCCATAGAAACCGCTACTAGAAATCCCACCAACTCGACCATCCCCCCTTCTGCAAAAGCCCCACCCCCACCAGTAACCCTGTCAAGTAACCACGCAACATCACGCTCGCCACCTCCACCCCTCAGTCAAATCCCACCCCCCACAGGCACCCAGAGTAACCCACACAATGTACCCTCACGCTCCTCATAAGTCCCCCAGCACCACAAACAACCCACCCTCACAGTAACCAACAGCAAACCACACATTGAACCCTCAATGCCTCCATGCCGCCACTCTCTCTAACTACCACACAACCCCCTCCTCCCACTGTAACCCGCAACCAATAAGGCACTGGTCTGTCCCCCCCATCCACCCACCCCCACCTCCAACTGGTCCCCTCCCACTGAAACCCCCCAAAGCCCAATACTTGCACTCACCCGCCCCCCCTACACCTCCCAACACGATAGACCCACCCCCAAACCAAACCCCATAAATGGCCACCTGCCAGGGTATCTACTTGTCCACCAATCACCCACCTCCCTCTCTCCTCCGCCGACCTCCACAGTAATTTGAAAAGAAGACGTTGAAGGTTTGGTAAACAAACGTGTGATGGAATAACGAATAAAAGTGAGAGTGGCATGAAATAAAGAAGGAGTTTCCCCAGACATCTTGGCATTACAAAACAAAACTCACAAATGATAATAACAGATGCAATCTTCCCACCAGCGGATATGCAGATTTTGAGAAGGATAGAAGGAGTACAGGGGGGAGGAGGGGTTGCACTACTAATAAAAAAACTGATGGGGTTATCATAAATGGAAGTATGGACAGATTGGAGAAATGGATTACAAAGTAGGACAGTCAGTCAGAGAACACTAAGGTAGCCATTGCAGTGATTATAACCCACCACAGAACTGCAGGAACCAAGAGAGGATAGATGATGCAGACAGAGCATATGGAGTCGAACATCTCTCTAGCTGAGTTGCAAAGAAGGGCTCACTCCAAGTTAGAGCGACAGTTACTGTCATTCCTACGTGCTAGACATTCAATCACAGGGAGTAATGGATGTGAAAACCTGGAGCCACAGAGGGGGTTCTTGAAACATGGAGAACCAAGATGATGGATGTGGTGCTGGCAAATCTCTGCACCACATGTTAGGGATTCCCTACCATTGAGAGATGGGAGGATGAACCAGCAAAGCACTGGACCTTGTAGTTCACCGACCTGAGTATCTCAGACATTGAGCCATCACATATGACAGTGCCCATGGAGCTAGTGGGACCACTTAGTTATGAGCTTTGAATACATCGTGAGCTAAAAGTGGAGAGGGTAACAGGAGTAGAAAGGGAAAAAGCAAACTAATAAAGGTGGGGGGGACTACAACGGGAATGAGGAACTTCCTGCAGGAGTTCAGTGGAACAGGAATTTGGTAGGAAAGTCATTAAACGAAACGAAGTACATTGAACAACAAAATGCAAGAAGGCAGATGAAAGGTTTGTTTCCCAATGGTATACAGAAATTGGGAAGGACAAACGGCCCCATGGTTTTACCCCGACAGTGCAGGAGTCAAAAGCTAAAGTTCTCTAGAGAATGGAAAAAGTACAGAAGCAAGACTCCAGGAGAATAAAGAGATTAGTCGACGAGCCAGAAACGAGTTATGCACATAATAAGGAGGGAAGGCGCAGCGGCATTATGAAAATGAATAGTCATCGAAAGTCAAGTCCTGACAACTCCACTAACTACTTCTACCCAGCCACATCATGAGGAACACAACACTGAAGGACCAAGGTAATCAGGAGCTTAGGGAATGAAGGTGTAGAGCACACAAGAAAACGACCAGCGGGTATGTGAGGATCTCAACATGAGATTTCAGGAAGTATTTACAGTGAGGCTGAAAGGGACAATGGGAGAACAAAAAACAGAAGGGGAAACAGCTACAAGGGCATATATCTCAACAAGTGTTGGAATGAATTACACACAACTGAGGAGAAGGTGGAGAAGCTCCAAAAGTGACTTCCTTGATACTACAAAGGCGTACAGGACCGTACATACTCACCGTGGGTCCTTAGAGAGGGAAACATGGGACATCACGAGTGTCACTAACCAAAATCCTTTCAACGACTTTTCCCTTGAAACTGGCAACTACCTGAATATGGAAGAAGGCAAATGTGTCCCCTATCTTTAGAAGGGAGACAGAAATAAGCACTAAATTATAGACCATGTGCACGACATGATAGTATGCAAATTCTTGGAAAAGATTAACAGCAGGATGAGAGTGTGTGGAGGCACCTGGAGCAGAACAAATAATAAACTACAGCCAGCATGGATTCATGAAGGCAAATCCTGTGTCAACAAACCTTAACCTACTAGAGTTTTATGACAAAGTAACTGAATTAAAATGAGAGGGAGGGTGGGTTGATTGCATTTACTAAAACTTGGACTGATAGAAGGCCTTCGCCAACTGTTGTCATCACAATATATAGTAACTCGATGCTAGAGTGTACAGTCAAGTATAACAGGAAGGCACTACAATGGATCAGAGAATACCTAACAGAGGAGGGGCAACAGCGAGTCGAAGGTCAGTGATTATGTATCACAGTGGGCTCCAGTGGACGAGAGGGGTCCACAGGGTTCAGTCCTAGGACAGTGCAGTTCTTGGCATATGGTGAACGACATGATGGAAGTTCGATAGGACTCTGAATGTCCAGAATGCAGATGAGTGAATTAATGAGGAGAATTAAATCAGAAGCGGACCAGACAGTCTACAAAGAGATATGTACAGGCCCCCCCTGAGTGGTCAAGTGGTCCGACTGGACTCCTAGAATTCATTCCCGCAACATGCAAATCATGGGCGCTTGACAAGACCAGAGAATAGGGTTTCCGGTACCTTCATAATGGGAATCGTTACTAAGACTTTAATACACTGTGTAAAACGTCCTAGTGAACCACCATCACTGGAGTACGCAGACTCGCACCAGTTTGGAATCCACACCTGGATCAAAACTCGTCAAGAAATTAGAGAAAGTGCAAAGTTTGCAACTAAGGCTAGTTCCAGAGGTAAGGGGAATGCCTATCTGAATTAAGTTAATTGAAATAAGGTCTGACAACAGCTGGAGGACAGCAGGGTCAGGGAGACATGCAAACCCGGGTAAAAAAATACAATACAAATACATGTGCGTGGAATAGACAAGGTGGTCCATTCAGACAGGATGTTCCACAGATGGGACACAAAAACAAGGGGTCACAAGCACATCACAGTATGCGCGTCGCACCACACAGCACACACACAGACCACACACACACACCTCTCACTACAAAACGCACACACACATAGATCACACACACACACACAATGCACAACACACACACACTGACCCACTCCACCCTCCTTCCTCACTCATAACTCACTACTCCACCACCATCCTAATCCCTGGACCCTTCCTCTCTTCCCCTCTCTCCCCTTTCACTCCACCAATCTCGCAACCACCCTTAAACTCCTTGGGATCTCCCCATTCAACCCCACAACAAACTCTCAAGACACACAACAACACACACAACATCACACAACAACATCCCTAGACCCATATATTTATTATTAACAATAGTGGGTCTGGCAATGCAAAAGAGAGCGCTTCTACTTATACCTAGGCATTATGTGGCCATAAACAAATTTTGGCTCATAAGAAAGTTCGATAGGCTCAGGTCAGGGGGATCAGAGGCAAATGGTTTTGTAAGGAATAAATGGGATGGAAAGATAAATGTAAAAGGATGGAACAAGGATGGAAGAGCAAAAAGACGAGTCTTTCTGCAAAAATGGAGATGATATGAAAGGAGGAGGGAGGAGAAGAAATGGTTGTCAACAAGCTGAAACTGTAGGCAGAAGTTCAGGAAAGGTGGGCCCTAGAAAAACGAGGTCAAGCTGCTACACTATTGGAGTCTGAAGCAAGTCATAGGGCTATTGCCCAGAGAGACAGAAACTGAAGCAGGTACACCCCTACTGAATGAAGAGCCCAACAGAAAAAGGAAGGAGACATTACATACAACCTTAAAGAACTATTCAAGTCCACACAAGCAGGAGCCGAGGAATGAGGTGGAGAGATGTTGGGAACAGAGGATAGCAGTAGGGAGAGTGGAGAAGGTGGAGAAGGGGATAGGTCCCATGCAGAGTAGGCAGACGACCATGGCCATAAGAGATACAAGAAAAAAATTAGGTAGACAATGGGCCATGTACAAATGTGGACACTAGAAGGCAACAGGCAATGGAAAGGAGAGGGGGATAAGTCAGTGTTTATTCATGGGCTTCAGGAAGAGAGGGGAGGACACAATAAAAATGGCCAGGAGATTGAAATTATCATCAAAGAAAAACATGAGGAGAGTAATTTACTTGGGCTCAGCTGTATGGTTGTCTCAAAGGAAGAGTCTTTTCCCACTCACCTAATGTGTTAATGACCCTGTACCTCACTGCGCCTGCCCCACGTCCACTCGCGCCCTCTCGCGCCGCCCCTACTGCATCTTCTGACAGACACCTTTTTTGCTGCATCCCCTTGCCTCGATTTGCTTCGCATTATTTTTTTTTCGAATTTCCCAATTTTATTGAAGTTTCTACCGCACTTCTCCATGAGAATGACGAAAACCAAAACTGTTTCTCAATTTCATTTTTTACTTTACTGCCTTTGTAAACGATACCTCCCCCATCCCCCTAAGGCCCACTATTCCACTTTCCAAGAATGACAATTGTTTTTTGAATTTGACTTCACCCTCCACCTCCTTAGACATCAATTTTTGAATTCCTCCTCCCAGAATACCAACACCACACCTCTTTTTTTTTCCTCAAAATTTAGAATTTTTCAAATTTTTTTGGGGGTGATACTTTTCCAATCCTTGGTCACAGAATTACCCTCCCATTTCCTTGGATCAAGACCCCTCCTCGCCCCTACACCCGTCCGTACCTCCATCATCCACTATCTCCGCCAAAATATTTCGATTTTTTTTTTCCATTTTTCTGTAAGTCTCACCTCCTCGTATAAGATCATCATCAGCGCTCAACTTACACGCCAATATTCCTGCTCCCATACTTCTTCGGATGAAGATTTACCCTAACAAACTCCTGCAGATCAAACCTCCTTCTCCCATCTCTAACACCTTACATACTCCCGCAGACGACTGACTTGTGACCCTGCCTTGCATGGTCATAGGTCTCCCCCCATCATAGGAAGAACTAGGTTGATAACAAGAGAGGTGTGATAATCAACGAAGGGGGTAACAACACTGAGTCGTGATCCTCTGTACGGCAGTCGGGCCAGCGCATATGCAACCATCATAAATGATAAGTTATAAGGTGAGACCTCTTCAAGGCATTCAGTGAAGTGCAAATCTAGTGCTGTGAATGACGCATTGTAAATGGGATCGCGAATACAGATAGAGAAGAAACTGAAGTGGAACCAGAAGTCAGGAGTTCAATGAGTTCAGCCTGCCAGTAGTATGTACTTGCCTAAACATGGTTGTGGGTCGGGTACTTAGCTAGGTCCTGCTAACTGTAAGCAAGGAGTCCTCTCTCAGTGTTCGAAAGGAATAGGATAATAACCCAGCAGTAATTAGTACTTAAAATCCAGAAAGGGCAATAAGTGGGAGAAGGAGGTAGCATTACTAGGAAAGAGAGCTGACTAGGAATCACAAATTTGAGGCCTTACAAAGACAGAGTGCATGTAAAGGATACTTTTCAATTACCATACTCCTCACCCTCCTAACCATCTCTCCCAAGGATCTGGGTGATAGTGGGAATGGGTAGCTAGTGGAGGGATAACGTTAGAACGACACATGCACATTCACACATTCCGCGTACACACACGCGTACACACACAACTCTTACAACACAACGCACACGCGTACACACACACACAGACACGTGCGCGTACTCATCTCAACACACACACAAGGGTAAAACACTTGTAGAATTTGAGAAGAGGTGAAGTTCTAGAACCTATATTTAACTTTTCGGTATGTCTATAAAGTAAGAACTTGATAAATTTAGAATTATTATTGGCAAGGATTTTTTTAGATTACTACTGGTATTTACTACAAGTATTTCTTAGGCATTATGAATACTTAGAAGTGAGGAGCCTTATTTCCCTGGATCAACACCTACAGCACAACATACACCTGCACAAACCACCCTAACAGACCGCCACTCTCGCGTCCCTCCTACCCATGCCCCTCTCTCTCACTCTCTCCCTCGATTTCTCTCCCCCTTTGCTCTCCCACCTCTTCCTCTCCATCGGGGGGGCGGGGGGGGGTGGACTCTTTCTCTCATCTACCTTTCTCTCTCTCCACTAACTCCCTTTCTCTCACCTCTCTACCTTTCTCTCTCTCCGTCATTCCCTCCAACCCAACCTTCTTCTCTTCAACTCTCCGTCCTCTCTAACCTCTCTCCCCTTCTCTCTCTTCTCCTATTCTCCAACTCCCTTTTCCATCTCATTACCGTTTCTCTCACGTAACTCTCTTTCCCACTTTATTATATTCCATCTTTCCCCTCCCTCGTCATTCATCTTATCAATCATATCTTTCTACTTCACCATCTCTCGTACTCTACATATCCCACTCCTCCTCGACACACACCTTCCATCATAGCCTCTTACATTTCCCTCCTAGCTCCAACCATTTCCGCCTGGCTCCCCTACTCACTTCCCTCCCTACTTTCCCCACTCATCATCCTTCTCCCTATCATTCCTCCCTCTCTTACTCTTCCCTCCGTCTCGGACACTCCACGCTCTCTTTCTGTGGTAAATGAAAAAAAATGGGTAAACCTAATAGGGCAGATACCCAGGGTCTGGTCATTGCACTCCAGGAGGAGAACCTGGAGGAAGATTGGAGTTAGAGGCCACAAAAAGGAGAAGAGTGGGGAATGAGGCTAGCATATAACGCTCCGGCAGGGTAATGGAGGAGAGGATAGCTGAAGAGAGGCAGAAGTGGGGACTAAAGTCTTTATTCACAGAGATAAGATAAGTTCTTATAAGAGGAGCTTAAAAACCACTGAAACAGATAGAGAGACAATGTCAGTACAGACAAGACATCATGAAACTTCTATAGCACTTACCTGTGGAGAACATCCTGTACGTGTCCTGCAACTTCAGCTAGCTTCACATATCATACACCGAGCATTCACACGCACAATGCTGGAGCCGCCACCTATAGGCGTTGCCACTCAGTCCTGCCGCCCTTATCCTCGCTCTCTCACAGTTGCAGCCTAGCAAGAAGCACACAAGGCCTACTCCTAGCTTCTCTCGTGGGATGGAGCCCTGCCCGGGGCATGGCACAACACACTAAGAACCTCTCGATTTCACAACATCACACCACCACGTCTTAACAATAAACATAAGAAGCCTCGAGAAGAAGAAAGTCTATAAACTCATTTAACCACACCGCTTGCAGGCATCAATCACCAATAAACCCTTATAAATGGTGGAAAGTGTGGTCGCAGCAGTTGTTGCCCGGAGGTGTGTAATCGTGAAGTGGTTAATTAATCATCTTCACTTCATCACCCTACACAAATAATCATCCGTCTCTCAAGTTTTTACTGAAGTCGTGTTCTGCACGTTTGGAGCACTCCAGACTACAGTTAAAAAGCAGGGATCCCAGCCTAAATCTGCCGAAATTCTCCAAGTATTGGTAAGCTGACCCCCACCTACAAGCGTCCCAAGCTGGTTTCCCCAAGTCAGTTTCAGCGTCACTTGATGTTGCTGCTGTTGTTGCTCAGCTCAGGGCACAGCTGTTTTCCGCAAGCCAGAGTTGAGTTTTGTGGTATTTCTACATCCAGTGTGTGAGCTTCTCTACGTGTTTGTGGTGTGGGGGTGAGAAGAGAGGTAAGTGCCCTGACCTCACCTTGCCCATTCTCGCCCTACACATGGCTCACAAATATTCCTAAACCGTCTACCAACACTCACCACTACTTTCACTCCCCTGCTGTGTTTTTCTGCTGGTTATATATGGTGTGATTCAATGCCAGAGCTGTGTATCCGAGTGCCCGAGGCCACCGGAGCTACGTAGATATCAGCAGCCAAACACGCGGAACGGCATGCACTTAGAATCAGCAATCCACGTGGATCCGACGCCCACGTGGGTGGGGCGATGTCACTTGGATCACAAGAACCACTGGAGTTGACGACGAGCCAGCATGTCTCCAGGGCCTCTCATCTGAGGTCAGGTGCCCGCATCACAATGACGTCAGCCGAGCGATGCTTCCCCCGACTTCATGACATCTCCGAAGTCTGCCTGACATTCACCTCGATATGTCGCTGACGTCATCACTGCCTGACATCACATATCATGAATGTCACCGTCATCGAGTGTTCAAGTATTTATTTCAGTATTGTCTAAAGATTGAGAGAAGATTATGTCGTGTGTTGATTCCTGCCTGTCAGTGTTCTCACGGTATTTATATGTCTTAGTCAGTTTTAATTGTCACAGGAAAGCAACATTTGCTAGATTTAACCATGTTGTACTCCGGCGGGCGCTCTAAAGATTCTCCCGTGTGTCCAGTGAGTGCTGAGCCAGACCTGAGTAGCACCACTGTGTTACAGGCCACACCGTGTTGACCAGTTGTGTTTTGAACAGCTCTACAGACAGCCCCGAGGTGACCGAGCCCTCTTGTACAGAAGCTTTATGCTCGTTTCGCTCGTTGATGATTTGCAGAATCGTACCTGCTACGATTCCCATCGAGATTTGTTTCACTTCACCCCCAGAGTGCAGTTATATGTAGATGAAACAAGTCTGGGGACGCTTAGACAAACCTCTGGCTAAAACTCCAACTGCCCCAGAGAATTGATACTACCCAGCCAAGCCGCAGTCAGCCCTGTCGGCAGGGCAGCTGATCAGCCTCGTGTGTCACAAGCTTCAGTGGAGGCAGCCTGCACAAAGAAGATGCACTTGGACTGCTAGCTCCTCTCACTGCAGTCGATTGGTGTATGAGTTTCATTCCCAGAATTGTCGGCCCAGTCTTCTCTCTGCCACGAATCGCTTCCACAACTCGCTTCCAACACCGCTCGCCGGCGTGACAGCCCAGCGACAGTACCGAGTCGAGAAAGTGTCCTCCTGATCGCTTGCCAGAAGTCCTGCCCCGTAGCGAGTTTTGTCGACGCCATTCACTCGAGGGCGACCAGCATGTCTGCTCCATGTGTGAGTAAAACCATTCATCGACTCCCTACACGATGACAGCTTCACCCATTCCAGAGGAGACCGAAACCTTTAACGTCCCAGCTCAGCCGCAGCGATGTCTCCCGTGTTGGTCAGTATCAGTCCAGACGCAGGAAGGCGTGCAATGATGCACTTTCATGCTCACTGCCTTTGACCACGAAGTTTTATCACACTCCGCACATGTTTTCTTTCCTTCCCTGCCTGTAGGAAGTTTTTCTTTTCCATGTCCAATATGTATATAACAGTATTTAATTTGTGTCTGTGGCCATGTTTCCAACTAGACCGAGTTCCATTTTGAAAACACCAGTATATCCGTCGCGACGGGACGATGCGCGGTAGGAGCCGAGCATATGTAGAAAAGCCTGTACTGTCTGCACAGACAGCCCACGTCTGTCAGCTTATTCCATATTTCGTCGCGCCTACGCTGGTGCCTCGCCACCTATAGGCGTTGCCACTGTTCACTGCCTCCCTTGCCTTGCACTCTCCCGAGCGGCCTAGCAAGAAGACTACAAGGCCTACTCGCGTGGGGGGGGGGGGGCTATCTCCTCTCGTGGGATGGCCACCTGCCGCGGGCACATGGCACAAACACACAAGCAGGGGGGGGTCGTCCCCACCACACTTAGCAATAAAGTAAAAGCCTCCTAATAAGTTTTATCATTCACCTACGCCCGCTTTCAGTCAACAAATAAATCACACTAAACAATACCATCACAGACAGCAGGGTGCAGTAGGGATTCAGGTAAGATGCAGTTACAGGAAGACCAAATGAGAAACCCTGAAGACACTGAAGGAGACATTACAAATTGCAGAGACTCTAACAGTCAACTACAGAGGCGGGAACAGCTGCCAGGGATAGACGTCCACTGACATAGGGCTAGTCAGCAAGGGCAGGATTTAAAGGCTAGGAACGTTTCGATGGAAATAGAGTCTAAACAAACACCTCAGATGATGAAGACAAAGGGAAACCTGCAAGAAAGAAACCAGGGGGAGAAGAAAGTGATTGAAGTTATCATGAAGCAAATAAGCGAGGGAGACATGACCCAGGTGGCAAATTTTTCGGTAGAATTGGGTTGCTTATGTTGGCAGAAGGAGATCCTTGTCCAAAGTAATCTTCAAGGCAAATCAGCTCGAACCTAGGGTCAGCGGAGAGCACTATACTCAACTGAGTACAAAACCAAGTACCGAGAGTGTACCTAGACCGAGACAGATGCAGCAGGAAATCGACGATACTGAGAGAGAGGGTACAAAGACAAACAGAGGAACGGATGCATCGATGAAGACGAGCAGAAAAACAGACTCAGGTTGGAGTACAAATACAACCCTACAGGACAACCCACAGAGGAACTCCAACCACCAACAACACTGAACAACTGAATAATCTCAACCAAAGCAACTTCGCCTACAACTCCGCCCGAACTGTTTCCCTTCCTCTATCTACACCCCCACCGTCCCATCACAAACCTCCCACCC
The DNA here is from genome assembly GCF_026875155.1 of Cherax quadricarinatus. Lineage (NCBI taxonomy): Eukaryota > Metazoa > Arthropoda > Malacostraca > Decapoda > Parastacidae > Cherax > Cherax quadricarinatus. The sequence continues at coordinate 666,990 of NC_069455.1, read as the reverse complement.
CTACCAGCAGCCCCCTATGAGGCACTCTTCTTCCTCCCTAGCCCCCACCACAAAATAAACAACCCCACCCACACTGTTACAGTGGGACTCAAACACAGCTGAACAAGCTCAACCAAACCCACACAACTCACACTGTTTCCCCCTGCCCCTACCTCCACCCATCACAAACCCACTGCAACGCAGCTTCCGCCTATATGGTACTGCTGCCTTCACCCCCAATTCACGAACCCCACCCACACTACAAACTTCCCATAGGCCCCACAAAGGGCTTATGTTTCTACCCAGCCAACCCAATGTTCACCTACACTCCAAGGTACCATCCTTAATTGGCATGAGCTGAAGGTGTTGTACAACTCACAACGCAGATGGAATAACGCATATCATAAAATCGAGAGTGGCATTAAAGAAACAACGAGAAGTCACCCGGACATAATACGCAATTCCCAGGAACGAAACTCACTGATGACAACAGACGCAGTCAATCCCACCTAGATAACAGAATCCTGAGGAAAGATAGGAGTCAGAGGGGGAGCGTTAGGTTGTTGCACTGCACATAAAAAACCTCAACTCAACGCAGGAACGATGGAAGGGCATGGTACGAGACTGGAGAAAGGGACTACTCAAACAATAGTATGCGCATCTTCAAATTCAATCTGGGAACATAAGGTAGTCATATGCTTTGATGTATAACCCAACCACAGAACTGCAGGAGGCCAAGAGAGGCATATGATGAGAGCAACATAGGCGATAGTGGACACACTGGCTGAGGTGGCATAGAAGGAGCTCAATCGTGGCAAAGCAAAGTATCTGGTTATGGTTGATTTCAACCACAGTGATATCGATTGGAAACACAGAGCCTCATGGGGGTCCCGAAACATGGAGGAGCCAAATATGTGAAGGATGTGGTACCGCAAGAGCCTCATGCATAAACTCATCCAACAGGACACTACTCCAAGAAGAGCAAATAGGGAAGATGAATCGCCATCAAGACTGGACCTTGTGTTCACGAGTCATTACTTCCCGAGTAGCTCAGACATTGTGTGACATCACATAGAGATGCTCTTACTCGGTAGCTACGTGACCACGTAGTCCTGAGTATTCTGATTACATAGTATTAATCAAGATGTAGAGGGTAACAGAAGTCAAGGGGAAAAGCCAAACTATAAATGGGGGGACTACACGAGGAATGAGGAACTTCCTGCAGGAGGTGCATTGGGACAGAGAAATTGTACGAGGAAGTTCGTAAATGAAAAAAAAATGATGGCATATGTAACAACAAAAAGCAAGGAGGCAGAGGTAAAGTTTTGTTCCCAATGGCAACAGAAACAATGGACAACATGGACCAAAGCGAGTCCATGGTTTACCTCGAAGGTGCACCCCAAAAACACCACTGAATACTCCCAAAATTCCCACCAAAATCCCCCAAAAATAACATCCCCAACCCCCATTTTCATAAAAACCCCCTTTTAAACACTATAACCAAGACGATTACCAAATTCTTGATCAACTCACCTCTAAGAATTCATGAACAAAAATATGAACAAAACCTAACACACAAACACTTACAACAAACTCACCTCAAGGGAAAACCCATGTACACAAAAAAAACTAAGACATCACCAACACCCATGATCATCCAACTCAAAACCCATTTTGATCACTAGAACATCACAATTTTATACAATTCTCTAAAAACATCAAACCAAGATCACTAAACTAAGACCCTTAAACGCCAAGACCAAAAAATACGTTACTTTTACTAAGACCACGAAAACATTTGACATCTCAACTCACCACCAATTGCATTCTCAATCATTTTTCACATTTCTTAGCCGTAATTAACTTTCTCCCCCAAACCCCTCATTCTCCAGCTTTCAACTTTACCCAAAAAACTCAAACACTTTAATAACTTTACCTAACTAAACAGCCCAAAACACCAACTTTGAACACACCAAATCATCCATAAATTTGAAGGCCCCCAAATCACTATTGAATACCCCCAAAAAAAAACATCATTGAACATTTTTAAGAACCCCCACACATTATTAAAATCCTTCAAAAAATCATCAAACCCCTTTTAAATACTCCCAATACATATTTGTCACCTTCAAAACACTTTATACTCATTTGTCACTTTAAAAAAAAAACATTAAAACCTTTGAAATCCCAAAAACACTGAACCCCCAAAAACCTTTTGAACCTACCAAAACAATCACATGCTCATTTGAAAAACCCTTATACTATTGAATACTCCAAACACCCTCGAATACCCTTTAAAAACATTCTACCATTTTAACACCACCAAAAAAACTCTTATACATCATTTGATCACCTTCAAAACACACTAACAACATTTTAACACCTTCAAAAGCACCATCAACACCTTTGAATACTCCCAAAACACTGTTTGAACACTCCCAAAACATCGTTTAAATCCCCCAAAAACCTATTGAATATTCCCAAATAACATTTTATATCTCTAACTCAACCATCAAATTATAGTCTCAATCGCACATTTCATTAACTAAAATTACATCTCACACACTTATAATAAAAGTTTACTTGCCCCCATTCACCAGACTTTTCACCATAAACACACACAAACAAACAAAAAAAAAAACTAAGACATACACTTATGCCATAAATACAAAAGCATAAACACAAACCTATCACACAAAATTTTTAACGACTTAATCACCACCAACTAATATTGCGACATGATCACAACAAATTTATAGACATGAATCATTACCAGAACACACATACACCACCGAAACATCTCACCACCCGAAAATCTAAAGACATGTAGGACAAAAACTAAAACACACACACTTGGACATGATCACTTTACTAAGATCATGCTAAACTATCACCTTTATCACACAAAAATACAATGTATACCTAAGACATATGAAACCATAATTTTTACACACAAAAAAAAATATTATCCAACCACAAAACTAATATTTGATCACAAAAACTAGAATTACAAACACTTAAATTTATTACCCTAAAACATGAGCACAAAAGTGTTTGTCACAATAAACATAAGATATATGAAACACACAAAAGATGCCCCTAAACCCGATCATATGACAACTAATCATCATTATGTAAAAAAATGAAAACACTTAAGACAAAATGATGTTTATAAACTTTCACACAAATATATTGACTGAAAAACCGACAAGCATACTATCTACTAAAACATATATCTATCACATGATCACAAAAATTCACATACAATCACTTAAGACATAAGGAAACAAATATTCATAAGACGTTTATAGACAAAATTTTACATAAATGCATGAGTATTATACGAAGACAACTAAATCACGTAGACTTATACCATGACAACCATAATCTAAAACACTACCCGATTCACCGTCATGAAAAGTAAGTCTGTTCATGAACACTTAAGACATACGTCATCAAAAAATTAATACAACGTACCCAACCCAAATTTAAGTTATATTTACCAAATCATAAAATCCGATTACACATTTTCATTTCTTATCTATACTCTGTCTGCGGTCTTCTTTGCCCTTCCCCAATCTTCACGACTTTGCATTTGTCAGGGTGGAAATCAAGAAGCCAGTTGTTGGACCACGTGTCCAGCCTATCCAGGTCTCTTTGTAGTCCTGCCTGATCCTCATCCGATTTAATCCTTCTCATTAGCTTCACATCATCTGCGAACAGGGACACTTCTGAGTCTATTCCTTCCACCATGTCATTCACATATATCAAAAATAGCACTGGTCCTAGGACTGGCCCCTGTGGGACCCCGCTCGTCACAGGCGCCCACTGTGATACCCCATCACGTACCATGACCCGTTGTTGCCTCCCTGTCAGGTATTCTCTGATCCATTGCAGTGTTCTTCCTGTTATACGTGCCTGATCCTCCAGTTTCTGCACTAATCTTCTGTGAGGAACTGTGTCGAAGGCCTTCCTGCAGCCCAGGAAAACGCAATCAACCCATCCCTCTCGTTTCTTACTTCTGTTACCTTGTCATAAAACTCCAGAAGGTTTGTGACACAGGATTTCCCTTCCATGAATCCGTGCTGGCTGTTGTTTATAATCATGTTTCGTTCCAGGTGCTCCACCACTTTCCACCTGATAATCTTCTCCATGACTTTACTACTATACACGTCAGACACTGGTCTGTAGTTTAGTGCCTCGTTTCTGTCTCCTTTCTTAAAAATATGGAATACATTTACCGTTTTCCATACCTCAGGTAGTTGCTCAGTTTCAAGGGATGTGTTGAAGATTGTGGTTAGTGGCATGCACAACATCTCTGCTCCTTCTCTAAGGACCCACGGGCAGATGTTGTCCGGACCCCTTGCCTTTGAGGAATCAAGGTCACTTAGCAGCTTCTGCACCTCCTCCTCCGTTGTTTGTATGTCATCCAGCACCTGTTTGTATGTTCCCTGTTGGTGTTCCCCTCTGTGCTGTCTTCCCGGAGCCATTCTTGTCTCTACTGTAATACTTCCTTAAATCTCATGTTGAGCTCCTCACATACCTCGTGATAGTTACTTGTGAGTTCCCCACCTTCTTTCCTCAGCCTGATCACCTGGTCTTTGACTGTTGTCTTCCTTCTGATGTGGCTGTACAGCAGTTTCGGGTCAGACTTGACTTTCAATGCTATGTTGTTTTCATACTGTTGCTGGGCCTCCCCCCTTACCTGTGCATACTCGTTCCTGGCTCTTCGACTAATCTCCTTATTTTCCTGTGTTCTTCGCCTTCTGTACTTTTTCCATGCTCTGTTGCACTTGGTTTTTGCCTCCTTACACCGTCGGATAAACCAGGGGCTCGTTCTGGTTTTCCCATTATTTCTGTTGCCCTGGGAACAAACCTTTCCTCTGCCTCCTCGCATTTTGTGTTACGCATTCCATCATTTCATTTACCGTACTTCCTATCAGTTTTCCGTCCCACTGAACCTCTTGCAGGAAGTTCCTCAAACCCGTGTAGCCCCCCCCGTTTATAGCCTGGCTTGTCCCATTCATTTCCTGTTACCCTCTCCACTTGTAACTCTACTATGTATTCAAAGCACAGAACCACATGGTCACTAGCTCCTAGGGGTCTCTCATATGTGATGTCCTCAATGTCTGAACTGCTCAGGGTGAACACAAGGTCCAGTCTTGGGGTTCATCCTCCCCTCTGGTAGTGTGTCTGATGTGTTGATGCATGAGGTTTCCGGTACCACATCCATTATCTTGCTCTCCATGTTTCGGGACCACCAATGAGGCTCCAGGTTTTCCCAATCGATCTCCCCGTGGTTGAAATCGCCCAGAACCAGTAACGTGCCCCGCTCGAGTGAGCTCTTCTAGCCACCTCAGCCAGTGTGTTCCCATTGCTCTGTTACTCTCTTTGTATTCCTCTTTTGGGCCCTCCTGCAGTTCTTGGTGGATTATACATCACTGCAATGACTACCTTGTGCTCCCCAGACTGAAGTGTTACCTACTATGTATTCTCTTTCTCCAATCTCGTCCTTTGCCTCCAATTTCCCAATTTTTCCTTTGGTTTTTACGAGCAGTGCGGCCCCTCCTCCCCCTTGCTCCTTCTGTCTTTCCTCAGGATCTGTACCCTGGTGGGAAAGACTGCATCTGTTATTGTCTCAGTGAGTTTGTTTCTGTGACTGCTATGATGTCGGGGGACTTCTCATTGATTCTTTCATGCCACTCCTCATATTTGTTATTATTCCACCCGCATTCATGTACCAAACCTTCAACTTCTGTTCCAAAACTGTGGTCCTGGGGGGGATTTGGGGTTGGGAGAGCAGGAGCCGGTGGGGGCCTATGGGGGGTTGTGGTGAGGGTAGAGTTCCCCATTGGGGGTTACTGTGGGGTTGGGGTTTGTGGTGTGGGGGGTGGGGGAAGAGGGATCCGTGTGTGAAATTTTTGGCTTAGATTTTTTGGGGTTGTCGTGGTTGGAGTCCTTCTGTGGTGTTTCTTGGAGGGTGTGTTTGCCCTTCCACTGTGTCTGGGGTTTTTCTCTTCCTCCCAATCCTCCTTTTGTTTTTGCATTCTCTCTTTCGTATCCTCCTTTCCTTTTGCGTTCTGTCTTGGTCGAGGTACACACTCTGGAATTCCAGTTTGTCTCTCAGCTGTGCTTTGTCCTGGGAGGATCATAGTTCTACTTGATTCTGCCTTGAAAAATTACTTTGAGAGGCTGCTTCCTGCTCCTTGGAAACCACCCAATTCTCTGAAAATTTGCCACCTTGGTCATGTCCCCTTTGCCTATTGCCTTCATGATCCTTCAACTGCTTTTATCTCCTCCTGTTTTCTTTCCTCTAAGTTCCCTGTCGGCTTCCTGGAGCCCATAAACAAAAACTGCCCCTCTCCCCTTTTTTCCTCCCACTGTGTCTCCCATTGCGTCCTTGAGGTGTTTAAGTTCCTTCCTTCAATCCCTTCCCTAGCTGAGGTCCCATTGCTCATTGGTCTGTCTTTCCTGCTCAGCTGTTCCTGGCCCCTGCAAGAGTCTGGTAGAGTCCCTCATACATCCTAGCTCCTTCAATGTCCTCCCAACTTTCATTTGTTCCTAGTGTGTCCTTATCATTCCCTTGGCCTTGTGTGGGTCTGACTAGCCCTTTGCATACAAATGGCTTCCTTTGCTCCCCCCCAGTCCCCTTGTCTGTGTCTGATGTAAAAGTTCCTGATGTCATGTCTGTACTGTTATTTCTTTTTTTAGGCTGTTTCAGATTGCTCAGTTCCTCTTCTAAGTGCTGTATCTCATCTTCTGCTACTATGGCATGTTGGTCCTACCTTCTCTCTGCTGCTACCATCTCCTCCATCCTAATTCCAAGCTCTTCTAGCTTCCTTCCCCAATCTTCATCCCATTTTTTGAGTCTGCTTCCCAATCATCCTTCCCAGCTCTAGGCCTTATTTTTGGCCCCATTGTACCACAGAACGAAGTTTCTGTGAGGATGGGTGTTTGCAGGTAGGGGAGGGGAAGGGGGTAGGGCAGAAGGGACAAGGATTATTGGGGTAAGAGAGGGGAAGCATCAAGGAGAGTTTGAGGGGATACAAGAGAGAATAGGGAGGAGAAAGGGAGTATGGGAGAGGCTAGGGGGAAGAGAGGGGGGTAAGAGACTGGGGGGAAGGAAGGTGGGTGGAAGATGGGGATGAGAGTGAGAGGGAGGAAGAGGGAAGATGGATGGCCAGTGAGGATGAGAGGGAGTGAGGAGAGGGAGGGGGAAAGGGAGGGAGGGGAGAGGGGGTGGGGAAGGACGATGGATGGAAGGCGAGAATGAGAGAGACAAAGCTCACTCTATGGAGGTGTTGTGTGTGTGGGGGAGCTATAAGGGAAAGAGATGGCTAGATGGGGGGACAAAGTGATGAAGTGTGGGACAGGATGTCTAGTGGGTGGGTAGGTTGGGGGGTGAATGGTTGTGAGGGGGCCGTTTACACCACTGTGTGCATGTGTTTGTGTACTCACCTAATTGTACTCACCTAATTGTACTCACCTAATTGTGGTTGCAGGGGTCGAGACTCAGCTCCTGGCCCCACCTCTTCACTGATCGTGTGTGTGTACTCACCTAGTTGTACTCACCTAGTTGAGGTTGCGGGGGTCGAGTCCGAGCTCCTGGCCCCGCCTCTTCACTGATCGCTACTAGGTCACTCTCCCTGAGCTTTATCATACCTCTGCTTAAAGCTATGTATGGATCCTGCCTCCACTACATCGCTTCCCAAACTATTCCACTTACTGACTACTCTGTGGCTGAAGAAATACTTCCTAACATCCCTGTGATTCATCTGTGTCTTCAGCTTCCAACTGTGTCCCCTTGTTACTGTGTCCAATCTCTGGAACATCCTGTCTTTGTCCACCTTGTCAATTCCTCTCAGTATTTTGTATGTCGTTATCATGCCGTTATCATGTGTGTGTGTGTGTGTGTGGTGTGTGTGTGTGGTGTGTGTGTGTGTGTGTGTGTGTATGGGTGTGTGTGTGTGTGCCCAGAAATAATACTCCACACTTCTAAGTATCCATACTGCTAATAAAATACCTATAGTAATAGTAGTTCTAAAACTTAGCCTCTCAACTTCTACAAGTGTCTACACTTGTGTGTGTGCGCGCGCGCTCATCTAACAGTTACCCCTCGCTAGCTACGCAACTTCTCTCTCCTCACACCCTCATCAAACCTATCTCCTCCTTATCTAAGCTGTTTCTACTCTAACTCCGGTAATAGCTTGCAGGAGAGACCAGTATCTAACAGTGTGCAGAGACCAGAATCTGACAACATGCAACCACAATAAGTGAGAAGAACTTGTGGTGTGGCAGCGGGGCGATGACAAGTTGCCAGTTGCTGATGTCGTTGTTGTCGTACATGTAGGCCTTGTATCACTACTTTGAAAATCCTTCACCCGTGAGAGTTATAACCATTTATGCTCATACATCACGTGTTCCTCAAGTGTTCTCACTTCTCACTTTTGGTAGAATACACTTCACATTCGGTGAGCTACACTTTATATTTATAATGGAACACAACCTGTTATGACTTCACCGCTTCAAGGCCTACTCCTGCCACCGTGCACACACATTTTTTTTTCTCCCTTATTAACTTTTTCACTCTCACCGTATGCTACCCTACATTTCACTTGTTACCCAACCTCTCGTAATTCTTGAACACCTACTTTCACACTCGCTTTATCTTTGTATATTTGTAAGTGTGTGGCAACAGGTGCCTACAAGGCCCCCTAACGATTTGGCACTTAGAAGTTTTGTTGAATGATTTCAGGCTTCGTCTCGACTTTAATTAATAACTTTGTCTATCATTTGTACGGTTGTTCAGTGACGTCATTATCACTGGTTACTGCTAGCAGCTAATTACTCCTGGCCCCGCCTCTTCACTGATCGCTACTAGGTCACTCTCCCTGAGCTGTGAGCTTTATCATACCTCTGCTTAAAGCTATGTATGGTGTCAGTGGAACGCCTTCCAACTGAACAAAAGAAACTAATGGAAAAATAAATAAATAAAGAAATGATTTAGGAAAAACAAGAAAAATGATTTTTGAGAATTTTACTTAAAATTTAAATATAAAAAAAAAATGGCCTTCAGTTCTTGTAGTTGGGTAGGAGTAGGTATGGCCCTAGATAGTTCCTCTGATGTTATTTATGTAGGTTATCCTGGGCAGATGGTAATCCGATGTTCTGGAATCTCCTACCACTTGGATGGAGCACGAGTAGAATAGGTAAGGGCCGGTAGTTGTAGAATAATGTTAATAATACTTATTAACATTATTCTACAACTACCGGCCCTTACCTATTCTACTCGTGCTCCATCCAAGTGGTAGGAGATTCCAGAACATCGGATTACCATCTGCCCAGGATAACCTACATAAATAACATCAGAGGAACTATCTAGGGCCATACCTACTCCTACCCAACTACAAGAACTGAAGGCCATTTTTTTTTATATTTAAATTTTAAGTAAAATTCTCAAAAATCATTTTTCTTGTTTTTCCTAAATCATTTCTTTATTTATTTATTTTTCCATTAGTTTCTTTTGTTCAGTTGGAAGGCGTTCCACTGACATATGGATCCTGCCTCCACTACATCGCTTCCCAAACTATTCCACTTACTGACTACTCTGTGGCTGAAGAAATACTTCCTAACATCCCTGTGATTCATCTGTGTCTTCAACTTCTAACTGTGTCCCCTTGTTGCTGTGTCCCATCTCTGGAACATTCTGTCTTTGTCTACCTTGTCAATTCCTCTCAGTATTTTGTATGTTATGTCCCCCCTATCTCTCCTGTCCTCCAGTGTCGTCAGGTTGATTTCCCTTAACCTCTCCTCGTAGGACATACCTTTTAGCTATGGGACTAGTCTTGTTGCAAACCTTTGCACTTTCTCTAGCTTCTTTACGTGCTTGGCTAGGTGTGGGTTCCAAACTGGTGCCGCATACTCCAATATGGGCCTAACGTACACTGTGTACAGGGTCCTTAACGATTCCTCATTAAGATGTCGGAATGCTGTTCTGAGGTTAGCTAGGCGCCCATATGCTGCAGCAGTTATTTGGTTGATGTGCGCCTCAGGAAATGTGCCTGGTGTTATACTCACCCCAAGATCTTTTTCCTTGAGTGAGGTTTGTAGTCTCTGGCCCCCCTAGACTGTACTCGGTCTGTGGTCTTCTTTGCCCTTCCCCAGTCTTCATGACTTTGCACTTGGTGGGGTTGAACTCCAGTAGCCAATTGCTGGACCAGGTCTGCAGCCTGTCCAGATCCCTTTGTAGTTTTGCCTGGTCTTCGATCGAATGAATTCTTCTCATCAACTTCACGATCTGCAAACAGGGACACTTCGGATTCTATTCCTTCCGTCATGTCGTTCACAAATACCAGAAACAGCACTGGTCCTAGGACTGACCCCTGTGGGACCCTGCTGGTCACAGGTGCCCACTCTGACACCTTGCCACGTACCATGGCTCGCTGCTGTCTTCCTGACAAGTATTCCTTGATCCATTGTAGTGCCTTCCTTGTTATCCCTGCTTGGTCCTCCAGTTTTTGCACTAATCTCTTGTGTGGAACTGTGTCAAACGCCTTCTTGCAGTCCAAGAAAATGCAATCCACCCACCCCTCTCTCTCTTGTCTTACTGCTGTCACCATGTCATAAAACTCCAGTAGGTTTGTGACACAAGATTTCCCGTCCCTGAAACCATGTTGGCTGCTGTTGATGAGATCGTTCCTTTCTAGGTGTTCCACCATGACTTTGCATACTATACATGTTAGTGACACTGGTCTGTAGTTTAGTGCTTCATGTCTGTCGCCTTTTTTAAAGATTGGGACTACATTTGCTGTCTTCCATGCCTCAGGCAATCTTCCTGTTTCGATATTGAATATTGTTGTTAGGGGTACACATAACGCCTCTGCTCCCTCTCTCAGGACCCATGGAGAGATATTATCCGGCCCCATTGCCTTTGAGGTATCTATCTCACTTAGAAGCCTCTTCACTTCTTCCTTGGTTGTGTGTAATGTGTCCAGCACTTGGTGGTGTGCCCCACATCTCTGTCTTTCTGGAGCCCCTTCTGTCTCCTCTGTGAACACTTCTTTAAATCTCTTGAGTTCCTCACTTACTTCATGGTCATTTCTTGTTGTCTCTCCTCCTTCCTTCCTTAGCCTGATTACCTGGTCCTTGACTGTTGTTTTCCTCCTGATGTGGCTGTGTAACAGTTTTGGGTCAGATTTGGCTTTCGCTGCTATGTCGTTTTCATATTGTCGTTGGGCCTCCCTTCTTATCTGTGCATATTCATTTCTGGCTCTACGACTGCTCTCCTTATTCTCCTGGGTCCTTTGCCTTCTATATTTCTTCCATTCCCTAGCACACTTGGTTTTTGCCTCCCTGCACCTTTGGGTGAACCATGGGCTCATCCTGGCTTTTTCATTAGTCCTGTTACCCTTGGGTATAAACCTCTCCTCAGCCTCCTTGCACATTGTTGCTGCATATTCCATCATCTCATTAACTGACTTCCCTGCCAATTCTCTGTCCCACTGAACCCCGTTCAGGAAGTTCCTCATTCCCATGTAGTCCCCTTTCTTGTAGTTTGGCTTCATTCGTCCTGGCCTTCCTGCTTCCCCCTACATTTGTAGCTCTGTGTATTCGAAGCTTAAAACCACATGATCGCTGGCCCCAAGGGGTCTTTCACATGTGATGTCCTCAATATCTGCACTACTCAAGATGAATACTAGGTCCAGTCTTGCTGGTTCATCCTCTCCTCTCTCTCTTGTAGCGTCCCTCACGTGTTGGTGCATGAAGTTTTCCAGTACCACCTCCACCATCTTAGCCCTCCATGTGTCTTGGCCCCCATGTGGTTCAAAGTTCTCCCAATCGATCTCCTTGTGGTTAAAGTCGCCCATGATCAGGAGCTTTGCCCTGCATGCATGAGCTCTTCTGGCCACTGCAGCCAGTGTGTCAACCATCGCACTATTGCTCTCATCATACTCTTGCCTTGGCCTCCTGCTGTTCTGTGGTGGGTTATACATCACTGCAATTACCACCTTGGGACCTCCAGAGTGAAGTGTTCCCGCTATGTAATCGCTTGCTTCTCCGCTGTCTCCTCTCTCCAGCTCATCAAAATTCCATTGGTGTTTGATCAACAGTGCCACTCCTCCCCCGCCCCACTGTTACCTCTGTCTTTCCTCAGAACCTGGTATCCCAGTGGAAATATGGCATCTGTTATCATACCTGTTAGCTTGGTTTCTGTGAGAGCTATGATGTCCGGTGATGTCTCTGACTCTTTCGTGCCACTCCTCCCACTTGTTATTCCATCAGCGTTTGTGTACCATACCTTCAGTTTCTTTTCCAACACTGTGGTTTGGGGGGCCTGTGAGGGTGGGGGACCTGGTAGCATACTGTGGGATTCTATAGCTGGGTGTTGGGTGGAAACTGCGAGTGTGGATTGTAGTTTGTGTTGGGATGGTGTTCTGAGGATAGTTCTGTGTGTGCTTGCACTTGCTGCTCTGTTCTGCTCTGATTGACCTCTGCTGGTTCCAACCTTGTCTCCTTTCATAGCTCCTTTCGCTTTTTTGTCTTCTCTCTCAGCTGCTGTCATTCTGTTTGTGTTCTGTCTCTGTCTAGGAACACCCTCATGTACTTTTCCGAGTATTTCAACCGCGGTTTCTCTTGGAGGATCCTGTTCCATACTGTTTCTGTCCCGAGAATCAGCTTAATCGGTCGTTTTCTCCCCTTGAAGTACCCCCCTATTCTCTGAAAATTTACAATCTCGTCCATGTCTTCACCTATTTCCTTGATGATGTTATCAATTTCCTTTCTTTCTGCGTGCCATCTTTCAGTGTGTGTCCTTTCCTCTCTCTCCTGAAACCCATGGATAAACACTGATTTAGCCCTTTCCTCCTCCCATTGCCTCTCCCTCTGTGACTCTGGTTCCTGTCTGTACATGGTCATTTTCTCCCTTGTTTTTTCCAGTGGCTCTTGGTAGCATTGTTGTGCCTCTGCATTTGACCTAACCCCTTCTCTGTCTGCACCCTGCTGCTCTCCCTGTTCACTCCTTGGCCCTTCTTGGCAGGTTGATATGGCCTTAGCATAATTCATATCTCCCTCCTTCCTGTTTGGGCTCTCAGCTTCATATTCTGTGTCTTCTCTGGTCAATGCCCATGTAACTTGCTTCAGCCTGTTTACCTCATCTTCTCGGACCCTTATCCTGGTTGTTGCAGTTTCGGCTTGTGCCTCCCAATTCTTCTTCTCCTTCTCCAACCTCTCTTCTAATTTCACAGAAAGCTCTGTCTCCATTTTTTCAGAAAGCTCTCCTGATTTTCTCTCTCACTCTTGTTCCATCCTTTTCCACTGCTCCTCCATCCACTCCTCCCTACCAGAACCATTCTCATCTGATCCCTGGTTCCTGCAAGTCCCCACCACATTTTTTTTTAAGAGAAAAGTGTGTGTGAGAGAGGGAGAGAGAGAGAGAGAGAGAGAGAGAGAGAGAGAAAGAGAGAGAAGGGAAAGGTAGGAAAGAGGGAAAGAGGGAGAGAGTGAGAAGGGAAAAGGGAGGAGAGAGGGGGAGAGTGAGAAGGGAAAAGGAAGGAGAGAGAGAGATAGAGAGATGAGAGAGGAGAGAGGGGAAGGGCAAAGAGAGGGGAGAGGGGGGAGAGACAGGGGAGAAGGGGGGAGAGAGGGGAGATGGAAGAGAGAGAGGGAGAGAGAGGATAGGGGGAGATAGAGGGGAGAGATAGGAAATGGGAGAGGGATAGAGAGAGATAGGAAATGGGAGAGGGGAGAGATAGTGAGAGGGGGAGAGATGTTAGAGGGGATAGACATTAGGGGGGGAGGTGTTAGAGGGAAGAGATGTTATAGGGGAGAGATGGGAGAATGGAGAGTTGGAAAAGGGAAGAGAGAGAGAGAGGCAAAGGGAGATATAGGTAGAGAGATAGGTAGTGAGAGATATAGGTAGAGAGAGGTATAGGTAGAGAGGTATAGGTAGAGAGGTATAGGTAGAGAGGTATAGGTAGAGAGAGGTATAGGTAGAGAGAGGTATAGGTAGAGAGGTATAGGTAGAGAGGTATAGATAGAGGTAGTGAGAGAGATAGGTAGAGAGGGAGAGAGAGAGGTATTGAGAAAGAGAAAGAGGGAGGGATTTCAGGTCAGTTAACAGGAAGGTATGAAATCCTGTGTGTGTGTGTGTGTGTGTGTGTGTGTGTGTGTGTGTGTGTGTGTGTGTGTATTTCCTTTCTTACTTTAGTGATTATAAAAACTTTGTTTATTTAATTCTATTTTTAAAAGGTAAAAAATTTTTTTTTTATTTTTTAAACCCTTTGGGTTCCCCCCAAAACCTTTTTTTTATTACTTTTTATACATAATGTTTTTTTAATTTAATAGAAAAGATAACTAACATTTATGGGATAATTCCCCGTTTAAAAACGCTTTATTCTGCCCAAATGTTTTTTCTACATATCCCCTCTTATACTTTACTTTGACATTTTTTAGGGCCGTCCCCCTTTTTTCCCCCCCTTACTTCTGACGATTTTTTCCCTTTTTTTCCCCTTCTGACGACTTTTCCTTTTTTCCCCTTTGACGACTTTTTTCCCTTTTTTCCCCCTTTTGAGGGACTTTTTCCCTTTTTTCCCTTCTGACGACCCCTTTTCCGTTTTCCCCTTCTAAAGCCCTTTTTCCCTTTTCCCCTTTTTCCCCTTCGGTCGACTTTTTCCCCTTTCCCTTTTTTTCCCTTTCCTGACACTCTTTCCCTTCCTTTTTCCCCTTCTGACGCCCTTTTTCCCCCTTCCCCTTTTTCCCCTTCTGGCGACTTTTTCCCCTTTTCCTTTTTCCTTTTCTGGCGACTTTTTTCCCTTTTCCCTTTCCCCTTTCGGGGGACTTTTTCCCCTTTCCCCTTTTTCCCCTTTCTGGGACTTTTTCCCCCTTCCCTTTTCCCTTCGGGCGACTTTTTCCCCTTTCCCTTTTTTCCCTTCTGGCGACTTTTTCCCCTTTCCCCCTTTTTCCCCTTCTGGCGACTCTTTCCCCTTCCCCCTTTTCCCTTCTGGCGATTTTTCCCCTTTCCCTTTTTCCCCTTTCTGGCGACTTTTTCCCTTTCCCCCTTTTTTCCCCTTCTGGCGACTCTTTCCCCTTCCCTTTTCCCCCTTTCTGGCGACTTTTTTCCCTTTCCCTTTTCCCCTTTCTGGGGGACTTTTTCCCCTTTTCCCTTTTTCCCCTTCTGGCGACTTTTTCCCCCTTCCCTTTTTTCCCCCTTCTGGCGACTTTTTCCCTTTTCCCCTTTCCCCTTTTGGGCCCGACTTTTTCCCCTTTCCCCTTTCCCCCTTTCCCGGGCAAAATTTTTCCCCCTTCCCCCTTTTCCCCTTCGGGCGACTTTTTTCCCTTCCCCTTTCCCCCCTTTTGGGCCCGACTTTTTCCCTTCCTTTTTCCCTTTTTGGCGACTCTTTCCCCCCCCTTTTTCCCTTCGGGGCGACTCCCCCCTTTCCCCTTTTTCCCATGGCGACTTTTCCCCTTCCCCTTTTCCCTTCGGCGACTTTTTCCCCCCTTTTCCCTTCGGGACTCCCCCCTTCCCCCTTTCCCTTCTGGCGACTTTTTCCCCCCTTTTTTTCCCCTTTGGCGCCCTCTTTCCCTTCCCTTTTCCCTTCGGGGAAACTTTTTCCCCTTTCCCCTTTTTCCCTTCTGGCGACTCTTTCCCTTCCCTTTTCCCTTCTGGCGACTCTTTCCCTTCCCTTTTCCCTTCTGGCGACTCTTTCCCTTCCCTTTTCCCTTCTGGCGACTCTTTCCCTTCCCTTTTCCCTTCTGCGCCCTTTTTTTCCCCTTCCCTTTTTCCCCTTTGGGACTTTTTCCCCTTCCTTTTCTTCCCTTCGGCGACTTTTTTCCCTTCCCTTTTCCCCTTCTGGCGACTTTTTCCTTTCCCCCCATTTCCCTTCTGGCGACCCCTTCCCCCCCTTTCCCCTTTTCCCTTCTGGGACTCTTTCCCTTCCCTTTTTCCTTCTGGCGCCCTTTTCCCCTTTCCCTTTTTTCCCTTTCGGGGCACTTTTCCCCTTCCTTTTCCCCCCTTCTGGCGACTCTTTCCCTTCCCTTTTCCCCTTCGGGCGCCCTTTTCCCCTTTTCCCTTTTCCCTTCGGGCACTCTTTCCCTTCCCTTTTCCCTTCGGGGGCCAAATTTTTCCCTTTCCCCTTTTTCCCCTTCTGGCGACTTTTTCCCTTTCCCTTTTTTCCCTTTTGGCGACTCTTTCCCTTCCCTTTTCCCTTCGGGCGATTTTTTTCCCCTTCCCCCCTTTTTTCCCTTCTGGCGACTTTTTCCCCTTTTTTCCCCTTCGGGCGACTTTTTCCCCCCCCTTTTTTCCTTCTGGCGCCCCCCTTTCCCCCTTCCCTTTTTTTCCCCTTCTGGCGCCCCCTTTCCCCCCCTTTTCCCTTCTGGCGACCCCTTTCCCCTTTCCCCTTTTCCCCCTCTCGGGGGACTCTTTCCCCCCCCTTTTTTCCCTTTGGCGACTTTTTCCCTTTCCCCTTTTCCCCTTTTGGGCCGACTCTTTCCCCCCCTTTTTCCCCTTTCTGGCGACTTTTTTCCCCCTTTTTTTTCCCCTTCTGGCGACTCTTTCCCCTTCCCTTTTTCCTTTGGGGGCGATTTTTCCCCTTTCCCTTTTTCCCCCTTTCCCTTTTTTCCCTTTGGCGACTTTTTCCCCTTCCTTTTTCCCTTCGGGCAAATTTTTCCCCTTTCCCTTTTTCCTTTTTGGCGACTCTTCCCCCCTTTTTTTTCCCCCTTCTGGCGACCCCTTTCCCTTCCCTTTTCCCTTTGGCGACTTTTTCCCCTTTCCCTTTTTTCCTTCGGGCCGACTTTTTCCTTTTTCCCTTTTCCCTTCGGGCGACTTTTTCCCCTTTCCCCTTTTCCCTTCTGGCGACACTTTCCCTTCCTTTTTCCCCTTCTGGCACTTTTTCCCCTTTCCCTTTTTTTCCCCTTTTATTTTCTGCGATTTTTTTCCCCTTCCCTTTTTCCCTTCTGGCGCCCTCTTTCCCTTCCTTTTTCCCTTTGGGGACTTTTTCCCCTTCCCTTTTCCCCCCCTGGCGCTTTTTCCCCTTTCCCTTTTTTTCCCTTTGGCGACTTTTTTCCCCCCCTTCCCCTTTTTCCCTTTGGCGACTCTTTTCCCTTTTTTTTTCCCTTCGGCCCGGACTTTTTTCCCTTTTCCCTTTTTCCCTTTCGGGGCGACTTTTTCCCTTTCCCCTTTTTTTCCCTTCTGGCGCCCTCTTTTCCCCTTTTCCTTTTCCCTTCTGGCAAACCCCTTTCCCCTTTCCTTTTTTTTCCCCTTATTCTGACGACTTTTTTCCCTTCCCTTTTCCCTTCTGGCGACCTTCCCCCCCCTTTTTTCCCTTCGACACTTTTTTCCCCCCCTTTTTTCCCCTTCTGGCAAACTCTTTCCCTTCCTTTTCCCCTTTCCCTGGCGACTTTTTCCCCTTTCCCCTTTTTCCCTTCTGGCGCTTTTTCCCCTTCCCCTTTTTCCCCTTCTGGCGAATTTTTCCCCTTCCCCTTTTTCCCCCCCTTTTTGGCGACTTTTTCCCCCTTCCTTTTTTCCCTTTTCTGGCGACTTTTTCCCCTTCCCTTTTTCCCTTTTCTGGCACTCCCCCCCTTTCCCCTTTCCCGGGGGGCGACTCTTTTTTCCCTTTTTTCCCTTCTGGCGACTTTTTTTTTTCCCTTCCTTTTTTTCCATTTTTTTGAAAAATTTTCCCCTTTTAAAAATTTTCCCACGGGAAAAAAGGCCTGCCCCGGGGTGTAAAAGTAACTTCACTCTCTGCCGGGCGAAACATTGTCCTTTAATCCTTTTGGGAGCGAAAGTTTGTGAAACGATTCCACACCCGGGACATTTTTATAATCAAAAACCCAAAGGGCGCTAAACCCCAAAGGGCCCATACGAAACCCCCCCGGGGGCATTATCGCCCATTAGAGCGAAAAATTTTTTTTTTTTTTTACGCAATTTTTGACCATCATTTTTTAAACGATTTTTAAACAAAATTTTTTTTTTTAAATTTTATGCGCTGGAAGGAACCCTTAAGATTAATTAAAATTGACCTTTAAAGGGTTTTGGGTTTTTCCCAGCTTTATAAAGTTTGATACTCATCATTTTGAAGCTTTCATATATAAAACGTTTCGCTCTCAGTAAATTAGATCCCTGTTTGCTATCATTGAAATGTATATATCAATTTAAAAAAACTGCGGCTAGCTGAGGGAAATCAAAACCCCCGTTGTTTTGGGCCCCCTTCGTGGGAAAAGCGTAAAAATTTATGACGTAATAAAAACACTGGAACCCCCCTAAATTCCCACAAAAAAACTTTAGCCTAGAAAAACTTGGTTTTTCTTTTATGTTGCCAAAGGGGAAAACGATGGTGTGGGGAAACAGAATGAAAAATTTGTTTTTGAGGCAGCCCACCAACGTATGTCCCCCAACATAAAACAATCTAGTTCGCTAGGCTCTGTTTTTGTTTTTAGGCTGTTTGATTCCAAAGGGTTTTGGCCCGGGGTTAATTTTCCTTTTCCCCATGAGACGGGGGAAACAACAGGGTTTTGATCCAAGCTAGCTACAGTTTCTTTCTGATTAAATACCCTTTTTTGTTGGGCCCGCAAATTAAATATATATAATTTTTTTATATTTATATATATATATAATATTATATATATAAAATATATATTAATTTTAACCAAAAGATTAAAATATTTTTTTTTAACTTAAAAAAAAAAAACACCATCCCCACAAACACCAAACCGTGACATCTTAGGGAGTCTTTTCTCCCGGGTGCTGTTTTCTCCACTACACACACACACACACACAAAACAACCACACCAAACACACACACACACACACACACAAAAAACATCAAACCTCTCCTACCCTCTGGTTTCGAAAAAAATCCGGGGGAAAAATGACATTTATATAACCGTATTTTTTTATAAATATTCACCCGTACAAAAGCTTTTAAAATGTTTCCTGGGGAAAGGGGTTTTGGGGGGCAAAGCCCCTAGGTCCCGGGCTGGGGACCAGGCCTCATGGTGGATCAGGGTTTTCCCGATCAACCAGGGCCCTTTTTTTCTGGCCACACGAAACTTACAAAAACGAACCCCGCCCCAGGGTGGTCCCCAAATACTGACTTCAGATGGGCCCGCCACACCTTCTTTAAGACAGCCAAAGGGGGCTGCTTTATAAAACCTCCTTTGTTTGCTGGGGAAAAAGTTTTTAACAGTCTTGGGCCCCCGACAAATTTTTGTGTTCTCAGTGTACTCCGTAACCCCCCTTTTTTATTGGGGAAATGTTGCTTTTCCCTTCCCAGTCCTTTGCTTTTATAGGGGTGATTTTTCGTGTGCAAGCTTTGGGACTAACCCCTAGGGGTTTTCCCCAAAGGGGTTTTTTATCATGTATCCTCTCGTTCCCGCATTCCAGGGGAAAACTATCGAGGGGCTTTTAAAAACCCTTTCCCCGTAATTTTTTAAACTTCATCGTAAATTATGTTTTGCCGTGAAAGCTTTTTGTAACTCTCCAATCAGCAAATTTTGCCCGCCCGGTAGGGGGCAGTTAGTGTTTCTTTTAAAAGGGGAACAAAAAATTTTTAAGAGTATTTTGGGCTTTTGGTTTCCCCACTTTTGAAGGTTTTTTTATTATCCATCCTATATTTCTCTAGCAGATGAGGTAAAACACAAATTTTTGGGGTTTTTTGGGGCTTTGGGGTGAGATCCTCTAACGTTAAACACTCCCCGGTCCTTCACATTCAACCCCCCGCTTATTGTTTTGGTTAGAAAATTTTTTTTTATACACCCGAATTTCAGTTCTAAATTTTTCCTTTAAGTTTTCCCCTATTGAGTATTTTAAATTTCTCTTCAAAAGAAATTCATATTTTTTTGAGTGAACCCCCTTTTAAGACCCAAATTTTTGGGGTAGGATGGGAAGCGATTTCTGTTCCTTTTTTAAAAATTTTTTGTTTTTGTTTGTTTAAAGGGAAATTTGAGTCCATTTACCAAATTTTTTGTTAAATCCTTTTCCAAAGCATTTATGCGTTTTTACCCCCCCCTGGGCCACTTTGAAGGGGCTTTCCCCCCAAATTGTGTTTTACTTAAATTCATCGGGTGTTTAAAAAAATGAGGGTTTTCCCCGGAAAGTGAATTGTTATGAGGAAAGTTTATTTTTTGCGGGTGTATATGTGTTAAAATCTTTTTAAAAATAAAATGTGGATGCAGATGTAAGAAAAAAATTTTGTGGATGTTCCCGGATTCGATATCCATAACCCCCCTTGGCAATACTATGACTGGGGGAGAGTATCTTTTGTGAATTTTTTAGATATCCCCAGATCGGGTGTGGTTTAGATTTTCTTACTTAAATTTTTCGGTTTCGATGCCCTATGCAGTATTGTTTCCAGTGAAATGCGGCGAGGGTTTCAAGAAATCGCGCGGAAAGTTTTCCCGATGCGGTTTTCTGATACAACATTGTGTAATCATCTGTTTTTTTGTTTTTTCCTCTTAGCATCTATTTTAATTTATATTATATATATATATAAAAATTTATATATATATATATATTTTTTAATATATATAAATTTATATATATATATATATATATAAAATATATATATATATTAAAAAAATAACAAAAGCCCACTAACCGAGAAAACGAACCCTTTTTGTTTTTTGGGCCCCCCTCCCTGGTTAAACGAAAAACACCCCTGACGTTTTAATCCACGGGACCACGCCCCCTACAAATCACGCCCCCCCATCAAGCTAGGTGATTTTCAGTGATACAAAGGGCATAAAGGGGGTGTGGGTGCCTAAAGCAAATTTTCCCTATGTCTTCGGGTCACGGGAAAAAAACCTAGCCCCCGCCGGGTGCTGATTGCCCCTGGATTTTGTGGGGCCCCCTGGATTTGAGCGGCATGTGAGATTTTTTATCACCCTAGGCGGGGGCCCAAAAAGACATAGGTTGAATCCAAAGGGTACCGCAGCTTTTATTAAGACCACTTTTTGTGGTTTTCAAATAATATATAATTATAAATATATATATATATATTTTTAATTTATAAAATATATATATATATATATACATATTAAATTTGGGGCCACGACGAGTGGTAATTTTTCAAAAACAACACGCATACCAAAGGGCTCAAACCCCTGCTGCCCTTTTGGGTTTTCTTTGGTTAAAGGCTCCATGTATTTTCCCCCCACAAAGGGAGGCCCGGCCAAAGCAGCATGGGTTTTAAATCCTTGGGGTTTTGCAGTGTTTTTATTGATCAATACCACCCCGTTCTTTATCACAATAAATATATATTTTTATAAAATATATATTTAAAATATATTATAAAAATATTTTAATAAATATATAGTTATATATATTTTTTTTTTTTTCCAAAAATTTGGTCGTTTCCCCCCGAGGCAGGGGGAAACCCAAAAAAAAAAGAAAAACCCCAAAAAGAAATACTTTCATCATAAATTTAACACCCTTTTACCCCACTTCCCCACATTTTTCACTGTTTTTTTCAGAAGGGGTCAGAATACAACAAATTTTAGAAGCATATACTATAAAGATTACAAAAAAATACCCTCCAAACTGGGCCCTTTCCCCAAAAACCCCTTTCCCTTTTTAAAATGGGGCATTGTACCCCCACTTCCAGGGGCTTAAATCCGAAAATATAAAAAAACCGGTTTCCCCCGAAATCCCCTTTACTAAAATTTAAACCCCCCTCCAACCCCTCCCAAAAGATCGTCAGGTTCCCCAAATAAACATTCGTCTCCCCCTTTACTCCCATTCCCAAAACGCTCATGCACGTTGCTGGAAGTCCCCCCCCTCGCCCACAAAACCTCCTTTTCCCCCCTTTCAAAACCCTTGCGAGGGGGAACCCCCACCCCTCTTTCCTTCCCCCTATAGATTTATAGCTTTCCCTGTCATTTTCTTTGGCCCTTCCCTCTTAAAAGACCAAAAAACCCAACAACCCCCCTTCCCGGGCCCCCTTTTCTAATGTTTTATTAACTCCACACCTTCTCCTAAATTTTCCCCACTTTCCGAATTTTCTGCATAAAATTTACACCAAACATTGCCCCTTAGCAGGACATCTCCAATGCCTCCAACCGTCTCCTCGCTGTGCATTGGCCAAACCCCAAACTTTAATCCATTTTAAGGTGTTGGAATACTATAAATTTCATACCCCTTCCCCTTTTTTTGCCTTCCCTAGATAAGTTTTTTTAATTTCCCCATATACCCCAACGCACCACTCCCCCTTTTTTTTTTCCCCATCAATTCTAGGGTTAACCCCATCCTTCTAAATCCATCGCCACACGTCAACCCCCAAGTACCCGAAAAAATTCATTCTTTCCCTACTTCCCCCTCCCCCAATTTTTAATCCAATTTTTTTTTTTACTAAACCAAATTTTTTAAAAACCCTCATAAACCTTACCTTTTCTATGTTCACTTTTAAATTTCTACTTTACACACATTCTTTAAACCATCCCCCTAACCTTTTTCAATTTTTTTTTAGAAAATTTCCCAAAAAGCACAGTAAACATCAGCAAAAAAAAATGTGTCCCAATTTCCCCTTTTTTAATTTTATTTTTCCCCTAAATTTTTTAACCCCCCCCTTCTCCGGGAAAAACCCTAGCTTTTACTTTTTTTTACAACCCCATCTAAAATATATTAAACAACCATGGTGACATTACACAACCCCGTCTAAGCCTACTTTTACCGGGGGGGTAAATCTCCCTCTCTTTTTCACAAACCCAACCTGAGCCTCACTATCCTCATAAAAAGCTCTTTACGGGATTTTGTAACTTACCACCCCCATTCCCAAAACTTGCAAATCTGCCCCTTGCCCTCTATCCACTCTATTTTATATGCCCTTTTTTAAATCCAAAAAATGCAAAAAAAAAACTTTTCCCCAATTTTTCTTAAAAAACCCGTTCACATATATGCTTCAAAGTAAAAAACTTGATCTACAAAATCCCCAAACCCCCTCTGAAACCCTCCTTCCGTCCGCAATTCTACATTCGTCTTACCCCCTAATTCTTTCAATTTTAACCCTACCGTTAAAAAACTTTTCCCGGTTTTACTCAGTAAACTTATTCCCTATAATTTTTTTCAATCCTTTTTTCCCCCTTTTCCCTTTTTAAAAAAGGGGCTTTTACATGCCTCCGCCCCAAACCCCCCAGGGACCTTTTCCCCTCTTTTTATACCCTTTATTAAACAAAAGTACCAACCACTCCAACACCCAATATATTATTATATTAAAATTTTTATATATTTTATTTATTATATATAAAATTTTATATATTAAAAATATATATATATTTTTATAATTTTTGAAAACCCTGAACATGGTCTTTAAATACTGCGAATAGCCTTGGGGTTTCGAACCAATGTCGTTTTGGCCCCCCTCATGGAGGTGAAAAACTCCAGGAAGCCTAATCCACGGGAACCCCCCAAATACAAAAAACAAAGCACCCCGCGGTTAGGTGTTTTTACCTTTATCCAGAACCTATGGAAATTTGCTCATAGGAAACCCAAAAACCAAACCCTTTTACCTCGTTCACTGTAAATCACCCCATATTTTATATATAAATATTATAATATTTTTATATTTTATATAATTTATAATATATATTTTATATAAAATTTTATTATAAAAATATATATGTCGTGCCCAAAAATGTAAAAAAGGGCAGTTAGCAAGAACTCCCTTTAAAAAAATTTAAATCCTTTTAAAAATTTTTCTCTTTTTCGGGTTTTAAAGATATATTTTTTTTCATTTAAAGTTGATGGAAAAATTTTAATTTTGCACCAAAAGGAAAAATTAGAAAACTTACCTAACCTTATTATAACAAGCGCAATTTATTTTTTTCCCAACAAAAAAAAGTATATTTTGTTTGTTTTTCAATAATTTTTAAAACTAAACAAAATAATCAACATTTTTTTTCGTTAGGTTTCAGGGTTTATTTTTTCGAAATTATTTTCAAACACAAAAATTTTTCCCCTTGTCCCAAAAGGCAAGTTTAGCGTTGCTATTTAAGCCAAAATCGAATTTGCCTATTCGGGACGAAAAATATTTTTATATTTTATATTTAATCTCTACCTTGGCGGGTACCCTTTTCCAATTTCACCAGGGAGGAAAGGGGGGGCAAACTGCCCGCTTCAGGGATTTCCCCAAAGGCGAAAATTTTTGGAGAAACCCCGGCCGGGGCCCCCACTTGGAAAAGGCCCGGGCCGGGGGAAAAAAACCCGGTAATCTTTTTAAATAAACAAAAAAGGAGAACTTGCCCATCATTTATATGTTTGTTCCCAAAACTCAGAGACCCCCTTTGGGTCATGGGGGAAAAAGTGCATCTAAAAATTCCCCTTTAAAGGGGCGGGAAAAAAAGACTCATCAGGGTAACTAGGGAAACCCCGGGGGAGCTTTGTTTTTTTTCCAGCGGCTCATGCGGCTGTTCAAAGGGGTAATGCCTGTGTATTTTGGGCACAAAGCCCCAGCTCTGAGGGGCTGGGTGAGATTTTCGCCTTATAATCGGTGATACAAACGTACCCAAAATTTTTCCCTATATGCCCCCCTTTAATTTTTAAAAATGTATCTCTTAAATCTTCTGTACCATATTATGTAATAAAATTTTTCCTATTAGTAAAAAAAAAAAAAAATAAAAGAATTTGGTGGTAGGGGAAATTTGGAAAAAATTCAAACGGCTTCAAAGGGAAAAAACCAAATATTTTTTCCCTTTAAGCCTTTTATCCACTTTCCCAGGCTATGGGTTTTCCCCCCAAATTTTCCCCCAGAGGTGGCCCCAAAAACCCATATATATATATAATATATTTATAATATATTTATAATATATATATATATATATTTTATATATATATTTATATAATATATATATACAAATACATTTACAAACAGGCGATTTTTAACAATGCAGACAAGCCACATTGTGGGGGGAAAAACTTTAGCTCAAAAATTTTTTTTGCACTCCGTGGTTTTTAAAGGGTCGCCACTGATACCCTTTTAACTTGCCCCCAGTAAAATTTCCCCCTTTCCGTCTGTTTCTGTCTTGGGAATATTGCATAGCTCCGGGAAAACGCAAGAGAGTGGGGAAAAATCTTGAGCTAGAAAATTTTTTATTCCCCTGTACCTTTTCTGCATTTTTTTTGTCGTGCCCAAAGGTAAAATTTAAAATTAAGTCCTTTCTAAAAATTTTTTTATATTTTAAAAAAATATTTTTTTTTTCATTTATGTTAAGGGAAAAATTAAATTTTTTACTAAAAAAACCCCCAGAAAACCCTTTCCAACCTTATTTAACAAACGCAAAATTTTAATTTTGCCAACTAACTTTTATATATATAAGAAAGTTTTAAAAAAAATTTTAAAAATTAAAAAAAAACCATGAAAAATTTTTTTTTTTTTCGTTAGGGTTTATTAAAAGATTTTTGCTAGATTTTACATACACAAATTTTCCCCTTTTCCTTATTGGGGAAGAAGAGCGTTTTTCTATTTAAAATCAAAATTTAAAAGTTTTATCTATTTGGGAAAAAACACAAAATATTTATACATTAATTTCACCAAAGGGTGTCCCAAAAAAACCCCACAGGGTGTCCCAAAAAATCACCAGGGTGGGCCCAAAAAATCACACGGGTGGCCCAAAAAAATCACACAGGGGTCCAAAAAAAAACACACAGGGTGTCCCAAAAAAAACCACAGGGTGCCCAAAAAAAACTCCAAACGTAGCTAATGTTTGTTTTTTCTTTGTTTTCAGGGTACCCTTCAAGAATGTTTTTGGGCAAAAGGGGAAAAACGGAAAACAAATCTTCTCAAGGCCTTTTTCCCGGAAGGGGGGTTTTCGCCAGGTTGCAGTGAACTTTAAAAGGGGGTCATGGTGACACATCCCCCTACACTTTTTGCCAAAAATTACTGCGAAATTTAAGGGGGGATTTGATAGATAAATTTTTATTACCCTTCCCTCTGACGATTTCACGGAAAATTTTTTACCACCGAAAACTAGGAAAGTCAGAAGAGACTTTTGTATTTTTTTTTAAACAAGATCGTTTTTAAAAAATAAAAAACATTAAAAAAAAAGAAAAGTGAGAAATTTTTTAAATTGCCCCACTTTTAAAAAAAGGGATTCTGATTTTCTTTTCCCGTGCATCCAAGGCCTTTTCATAGTGGGGCCCTTGTTGTGAGAGGCAGGAGCGGGCCTGCCCTTTAACCCGGGTTTCCCTGGGTTGTGCAGTTTTGGGAAACCAGGTTTTTGCAATTCCGTTCTTAGCACTCTTTTTTTGGACCAAATGTGGGAGGCGCGCATCCCCCCTGTTACCACAGAAATTGGGGAATCATTTAGAGAATATTCTGCGAATAAAGTTTTCAATTTTTCTAAAAATTTCTAAAATTTTCCTTCTTTTTGGGGACTTCTCGGTTTCCTTTATTTTATAAATAAAAGCCATGAGAGGTAATTTTGTTTCTCCAAAACTTTTAAAGTATTATTGTGTGTTCTTGAGGATGTTTGGGTAATTTAGGATTTGTGTAAATATTTTGACAAAAATGCCGTATTGCCACATTGTTATGCAAATCACTAAATTTTAAGCAAAACAAAAGTAGCAAGAATTAGGAAGAAGATAAGGATTTATGTTATTCAAGTGACCCAAGACCAAAGTGTGAATCAACGTTATCTTCCATCCTAAAGACACGATGAAAATAAATGGTATAAAATACCGACACATTGGAAACATAAACACATATGCAGTTTAATGTGATCCTTTATTGACAACGTTTTGCCCACACAGTTGGCTTTTTCAAGTCACACACAGATCTGTATGTGACTTGAAAAAGCCCACTGTGTGGGTCAAACGTTGTCAATAAAGGATCACATTAAACTGCATATGTGTTTATATTTCCATCTTCCACCCGACTTGGCTTCATTCACAATGTTTCTTGATCTTTATATTTAAACCCTTGGTAATTTCTCCTCGTTCTCAATAATACTTCCCTCACCTGGTGTTCGACACTATTTCTGTTGTGAGGTGAATGTTTCCAGGTATTTAGTAACTAACACCACATTCCTGATGTCATTGTCTTCTTGTAAGGAACTTTAATAATTAACTGAGACGAGATCACCCACATTTAATAGTCGGATATTTGCATTTACACCTTACATATACACATGGATAATATACTCATACAGCACAAGCAAACAATACATAAACTTAATACATGTGCAGTGAGCACAAACAGGGGAACACACATACATTTGATAATGCTCATGGAGCAGGGAGTGGACGTAGTAGCGACCAGTGAAGAGGCGGGACCAGGAGCTATGAATCGACCCTGAAACTACATTTAGATGAGCACACGTTATCCACGAGTGGTCTGAAGTTACACTTTAGACCTCTCCAAGGAGGGGGGTATTGGCCCCCCTTCTGCCCTTTTCAGCCCTGAGGGGCCCAGCTCTCTCAGAAAGGTGGTGGCATTTTGCTTGCTTCTGCAACAGTTTTAACTAAAAGCATATGACTGTGTGTCATGATCACGCTAAGTCCTTGCAAGAGACCAGTGTTGCAAATAGGGTGGGTTAATGACAGACAATTCATCTTTTACCTTGGCAGAACAATTAAGGAAAATCCTGCACCCACTTTACCATGTTAAAGATAGTGTACATTGATGTCTATGCCAAGACTGCAAGAAGTGTTCTGCATTGCTTCATGGTGACAGTTTGGCAAGCAAAGGAAACATGCCTGATCAACACTTGTGTGTCGGAAGAAGCCAGGGCAAGCTGGGGAAACATTAATGCCGGGATAACGAACAAAGAACACTGATCCATGAATTTTTGTGCATAAAGGACAATCCACATTCGTGGTATATTACAGAGAAGTGTGTGCAGCTTCCTGTAGTGACATTACTGTGAATTTAAAACGATTGAAAGACAAAGCAGTTTTGTATACCGAGTGTATTGAGAACTATTTTTATAGACTAGTGCACCGAGACACCTATTCTTCAATCAAGTCAACGATCTATCAATAGGTGCAGCCAACACCTTAGCTCATGCTACAAGAGCAAGGTAGATTTTGAATTTACTTGTTATGCAGGGGACTGCACAGTTCTTGTGTCGCAAGGGCTCAAAATCATCCTATAGTCGGCAGAGAGTTGTGGGCTTTTGAGCCCAACACAAGTGAGTATAAGGCCTTCGTCAGTATTCAGTTATTCAATGAAATACTGACAACACTCCCTAGGGGTTATCATACATACAACCAATTTTATTTAAACAGCCAAAGTGTGGTTGCATCGTCGGCTCCAGGAATGTTCTGTTAGCAGCTGCAGAATGTTGAGTTGTCATCAAGCTAAGTCCCATTACAGTCCATTTATTATATAGTTTAGCTTGCTTGTATACTAAAACCCCGCAACTCAGCTATAGATGCCTTGAAATGTCAAGTAGCCTGGTTACAAGCCATGTTGTTCCTAGTGCCAGGCACACCCCGAAACCCTCTACAAGTGTATATATATATATATATATATATATATATATATATATATATATATATATATATATATATATATATATATATATATATATATATACACACACCCAAGGCAGGGTGGCCCGAAAAAGAAAAACTTTCATCATTCACTCCATCACTGTTTTACCAGATGCACGCTTACACTACAGTTATATAACTGCAACATTAACACCCCTACTTCAGAGTGCTGGCACTGTACTTCAGGACTCAAGTCCGGTCTGCCGGTTTCCCTGACTCCCTTCATAAATGTTACTTTGCTCACACTCCAGCAGCACGTGAAGTCCTAAAAACCATTTGTCTCCATTCGCTCCTAACACGCTCACGCATGCTTGCTGGAAGTCAAAGCCCCTCCCACATAACTACCTTTACTCCCTCCCCCCAACCTTTCCTAGGACGAGCCCTACCCCGCATTCCCTCCACTGCAAACTTATACACTCTCGAAGTCATTCTATTTTGTTCCATTTTCTCTTCATATCCGAACCACCTCAACATCCCTTCCTCAGCCCTCTTTATAATAGTTTTGGTAATCCTGCACCTCCTCCTAATTTCCAAACTACGGATTCTCTGCATTATATTCACACCACACATTGCCCTCAGACATGACATCTCCACTGCCTCCAGCCTTCTTGTTGTTGCAACATTGGCCACCCATGGTATAACTATACTTGCGATTTTGGCTTAAATAGCAATGCTCTTCTTGCCGAATAAAGCAAGCGAAAATTTGTTTATGCAATAATTTCGAAAAAAATAATTCAGAACGTAACGAAAAACATACATTTCATTGTGTTTGTTTATTATTAAATTACTGTAAACTTACCTAAATATATTTAGTTGGATTAGGCTAAATTAAAATGTTAGGTAAGACACATGTGCAACAGTTAGGTATGTTTATTTCGAAACGTCTCGCCTACACAGTAGGCTTCTTCAGTCGAGTACAGAAAAGTTGATAGAAGCAGAAGAGACTTGAAGACGATGTAATCAGTCCATCACCCTTAAAGTTTTGAGGTGGTCAGTCCCTTAGTCTGGAGAAGAGCATTGTTCCAATTTCTGAAACAATATGTAGTTGAAGTGACAGGATGGAGCCTTATATAGCGCCAGGAGGTGAGACGAATGTCACTAGTAGAAGTAAGAACGCAGATGTTGGGAGGTCAGGTCCCTCTCAAAACTTTAAGGGTGATGGACTGATTACATCGTCTTCAAGTATCTTCTGCTTCTATCAACTTTTCTGTACTCGACTGAAGAAGCCTACTGTGTAGGCGAAACGTTTCGAAATAAAGATACCTAACTGTTGCACATGTGTCTTACCTAACAACCTGTCGGTATTTTATACCATTTTAATGTTAAATTAAAATGCACCTTTATAATTAGGTTAGGTAAGTTTTCTAAGGTTCTTTTGGTACAAAATAATTTTTACATTAACATAAATGAAAAAAATATATCTTCAAACGTATAAGACAAAATTTTAAAAAGGACTTAATTTTATGAGTTCTTGTTAATTCTCCGGTGGGAAGTGGAACAGAATTCTTCCTCCGTAAGCCATGCGTGTCGTAAGAGGCGACTAAAATGCCGGGAGCAAGGGGTTAGTGACCCCTTCTTCTGTATACATTACAAAATTTAAAAAGAAAAACTCGTTTTTCTTTTTAGGTCACCCTGCCTTGGTGGGATACGGCCAGTTCTTTGAAAAAAAAATTACTAATTCACATATAAATACCAGTCAAGGAAAATACACATTCATACATATAATACATTAACAAAATTTTTATACATGCAAACGTATACAATCTGATATACATACCAACAAACACGCACAAACGTCCAAGAACACTAGTGAAAATTCTCAAAACGTATGTATATAACTGTACTTGTATACAGAAGGATGAGCACAAACACACGTGTATACAGACACAAACATGTATGTTAAAGCACAAATGCATACATGTATACAGAGGCACAAATATGCACACAGTCACTAACAAACACATACACAGAGGCACTATCAAACATGTACACAGATGCACTACGAAACACGTACACAGAGGCACTAACACACAGATACACAGAGGCACTGACAAACATGTGCACAGAGGCACTAACAAACACGTACACAGAGGCACTAACAAACATGTGCACAGAGGCACTAACAAACACGTGCACAGAAGAACTAACAAACACGTGCACAGAGGAACTAAAACACGTACACAGACACACTAACAAACATGTATACAGAGGCACTAACAAACATGTGCACAGAGACGCTACCAAACACGTACACAGAGGCACTACCAAGCACATACACAGAGGCACTAACAAACACGTACACAGAGGCACTAACAAACACGTACACAGAGGCACTAACAAACACGTACACAGAGACACTAAAACTTGTACACAGAGGAACTAACAAACACGTACACAGAGGAACTAACAAACACGTACACAGACGCACTAACACGTACACAGAGGCACTAACAAACACGTACACAGAGGAACTAACAAACACGTACACAGAGGCGCTAACACGTACACAGAGGCACTAACAAACACGTACACAGAGGCACTAACAAACACGTACACAGAGGAACTAACAAACACGTACACAGAGGCGCTAACAAACACGTACACAGAGGAACTAACAAACACGTACACAGAGGCACTAAAAACACGTACACAGAGGCACTAACACGTACACAGAGGCACTAACAAACACGTACACAGAGGCACTAACACGTACACAGAAGCACTAACAAACATGTGAACAGAGGCACTAACATGTATACAGATGCACTAAGAAACAAGTACGCAGAGGCACTAACACCCACGTACACAGACACACTAACAAACACATACACAGAGGAACTAACAAACACGTACACAGAGGCACTAACAAACACGTACACAGAAGCACTAACAAACACGTGCAAAGAGGCACTAACAAACACGTACACTGAGGCACTAACAACACGTACACAGAAGCACTAACAAACACGTGCAAAAGGCACTAACAAACACGTACACAGAGGCACTAACAAACACGTACACAGAGGCACTAACAAACACGTACACAGAGGAACTAACAAACACGTACACAGAGGCACTAACAAACACGTACACAGAAGCACTAACAAACACGTGCAAAGAGGCACTAACAAACACGTACACAGAGGCACTAACAACCACATACACAGAGGCACTGACAAACATATACACAGAGGCACTAACAAACATGTGCACAGAGGAACTAACAAACACGTACACAGAGGCACTAACAAACACGTACACAGAGGAACTAACAAACACGTACACAGAGGCACTAACAAACACGTACACAGAGGCACTAACAAACACAAACACAGAGGAACTAACAAACACGTACACAGAGACACTAACAAACACGTACACAGAGACACTAACAAACACGTACACAGAGGCACTGACTAACATATACACAGAGGCACTAACAAACACGTACACAGATGCACTAACAAACACGTACACAGAGGCACTATCAACCACGTACACAGAGGCACTGACAAACATATACACAGAGGCACTAACAAACACGTACACAGGCACTATCAACCACGTACACAGAGGCACTGACAACCACGTACACAGAGGCACTAACAACCACGTACACAGAGGCACTAACAACCACGTGCACAGAGGCACTAACAACAACGTACACAGAGACACTGACTAACATATACACAGAGGCACTAACAAACACGTACACAGATGCACTAACACGTACACAGAGGCACTAACAAACACGTACACAGAGGCACTAACAAACACGTACACAGAGGCACTAACAAACACGTACACAGGCACAAACGAACACGTACACAGACACACTAACACACTCATACATACGGACATTTTGAAGTCCAAATAAATGAAAAACAGAAAATGTTAAAATGTTTTATGGTTTGTGTTATCCGTGCCATTGACCCGCAATTGCATATTTGCTTTGCAGTTCACAGCTTCTCTCTCACAAAAGTCAGATTCATTCAGGGATACAAAATGCTGTTAACATTTTTACCAGCGTTTTTTTTGCATGGAAACCTCAGTAAATACCAATTTGCTACAATCGGGCATAAAAGCGCACTGTCAGGGAAAAAAAAGCCTTTTCGCAAAAATGTTAAGACGGCTGTAGCTCGCACCCAACAAACAGGTCAGAAAAACACGACCCTCGAGAAACAAGCTGGGCAAAAGTTAATCAGTTTCCCAAATTTTTAGTGCTTTTTGTCTTGGAGTGTTCCGTCTGGATCCAGAAGCCAGCAACACGCACACAAGTTGTAACAAGAGGCTCTCCTCCTGCAACCAGCGTCAGCAAGCTCGTCACTTGTACTTCGCTGAGATGGAGCAACAGTTAGGTGTTATATTGTCAACTTATCATCCTTCCTGGAGGCTACAAAACAAGTAGTGTCCTGTAACTAGCTTTTTCCTGTAATCAAAAAACTTGCTAGACATCACCAGGAAGAACACGCACAAAGTGGTGCAGAACTAATTTTCTTTTCGTACAGGATTCCGTGCGATAACTCGAGAATGCTTCTATAGCAGTTTCAAGCTTTCTACGTTGGTTATGTTACATAGTTGGAACGTTACGGCCCTGAGGGGAAGGTTTCCTGACTCCGGTGAGGGGCTCGTAATTCAAGAAATTGGACCTGATCTCCCTTTCCTTGGATCGAATCTGATGGCCTTCCAATACCTCACGAGTTTAATACTATTGCAGTAACGCAGCAGTTTCTGCGTGATAATTAGAACATGGCTCTTCGGATTGTTTTAAAAATATTTCTGGATTGTATCAAAAAAGTCGCTGGACACAAGATTTCCTGTCAAATTACTCCAGTCTATCTGTCGAAAGTTAAAATCTCCCATTAACACAACATTCCCGTATCTAGATGCCTTATGAATTTCGTCCCATAGCAGTTTAGTGCACTCCCTATCAAGGATTGGGGAACTGTAAATCACTCCCAAGAACAGTTTTTCACGACCCTCGAGAAACTGTAGCCAAACAGATTAAGTGTCTATCGCTTTTAATTTTATACCTTATCTAGTGCAACAGCTTAAATTATCTCTGACATACATCGCCACTCCGCCACCCTTCCTCTATTGACCCTATCGGCATGGAACAATTTATAGCCTTGTATGTGGCATTCAGAAGACATTTCTTCATCTTTCAGGATGGAGCAGGTCTCTGTTATAGCAATACTATCTATGCTTCCTGCATATGCAATTAATTAGACATTCAATTTCTTAGACATTCAATCGCTGCCCACTCCTATTTTAGACAAAATGCTACAAATGATCGGGACGCCTCCCTTTGACCTAATTAAGTCTATAGCTGTCCTGCATTTATCAAGTAACTCCCGTCTCCTGCCCTTTCCATTATAGTTTCCATGAGCACTGAATCAGATAATGGGCTTTTTCCCATTACCTGGTATATTAATCAACCTGTTGACTGTCACCAATACCAGCTCCTGGCACCTTCCTATCTCTGTTATAGAAAGCAGAGTCAATATATCTTGCCTATAAGTCACTGACCACAAGGATATTCCTACCTTTATTTACAGAGGAGTTAATGGTAACTTTATCTTCACTGACCAATGAAGTAGATTCGTCCTGGGGAACAGAGAAGCGATTTCCTACCTTCCTCACTTTGATGATTCTTCCGCTACTGGAAACATCCACGCAATTGTAACAGCTGTCAATCTGCTTCTCACTGCAGGTAACTTGTTTCCCTACTTATCCAGGCGAGTTTTCAATTTATTTCCCCTCTTTAAGAAGCAGAATCCCTTCCTTCAACAACTTAATCTCAACACTACAGAAGCAAGCCATTGTGCAATGTAACACTCCACACTAATCCCACGAAACTGTTTATATATATATATATTATATATATATATATTATATATATATATATATATATATTATATATATATATATATATATATATATATATATATTAATATATATATATATATATATATATATATATATATATATATTAAACTGTTATATATATATATATATATATACTCATGAGGTCAGTAGTCACGAGAGGTACCTATCCTGAGCAGTTTCGGAGGATTACATATACATTATATATATATATATATATATATATATATATTATATATATATATATATATTATATATATATATATATATATATATATATATATATATATATATATATATATATATATATATATATATATATATTGCCGAATAGGTAAAACTTGCGATTTTGGCTTAAATAGCAACGCTCTTCTTGCCGAATAAGACAAGCGAAAACTTGTGTATGCAATAATTTCGAAAAAAATAATTCTGAACTTAACGAAAAAAATATATTTCATTATGTGTGTTTATTAAATTTTGTAAACTTATCTGAAATATATATAGTTGGATTAGGCTAAATTAAATTGCGCTTGTTATAATAAGGTTAGGTAATTTTTCTAAGGTTCTTATGGTACAAAATTATTCATTTTTACATTAACATAAATGAAAAAAATACTTTTAAACGTATAAAAGAAAATTTTAGAAAGGGCTAAATTTTAAACGCGTTCTTGCTAATTGACCAATTTTACCTAGACACACACACATATATATATATATATATATATTTATATATATATATATATATATATATATATAATGAATCTAAAGCACTCATAAAACTCTACATGTACGGCTGGATCTCATATATAACTAAACTGAAGAGGAGAAGCTTAAGATCAAAGGAGCTCGGAGCCTCGGGAACAGAAATAGCAAAACTTGGCAAGATTGAGTTACAAATGGAATAGGAAGAAAATTTCTTCAATGGAGATAACCCTAAAAGGCAATTTTGGTTCGTTGAAAGCTTAGAGAAAATGCGAGCAGCATCTTCTCCAAGAGAAAATTTGAAAAGTTTGTAAATCCAGGAAAAGCCAAACCGTATGATACATATCCAGTCAGACTCGTGTATGTGTATGTGTGCACCAACAGTCAGTTATGGCACATGATCGTCCTGTAGTGTCACATACCCAGACTAGTGTATGTACACTACAACAATCATGGCACATGATCGTCCTGGAGTGCCACATACCCAGACTAGTGTATGTATCCCACAGCAGACAGTCATGGCACATGATCGTCCTGGAGTGCCACATACCTAGACTAGCGTATGTACCCCCACAACAGTCATGGCACATGATTGTTCTGCAGGCCATGTTTACCCCATTATCTCATTGCCAGAAAAAAAACTGAAGGCAACAATATGCTGTATTTTCATTTACAAATTCAATAAATTACTGTGCCAGCTTTAGCACATTGTAGTACATATGACTCGTTAGTGATTAGTGTGTTAGCACTGTTATGCTTCTTGGGAACAAATATGTTCTTTATGTTTCATTTGTTCATGTCAGAGCTGTGACTGGGTATTACAACCCAGGTTCTCAAAGGCCTATTATCCTGGGTATTGATGGAGCAAAATAAATACAGCAGAAAAAACTTTGAATTATATTATCATTCACCAAGTATAAACAGAATTATGTACACTATATACACTATGTACAGCAATAGGTATTAGTGCATGCCACGGTAATCAATGCAAAACAGCAGCCAAGAGAGAGCAGACCACCGTGCTGCAACCAGCGGTAGAATGAAAATGACAAGGGTGAAAAAGTGAGTGGTAACCACGTCACTTTCACAGTTGCCAGATCCACATGTGATTGACTGAACCTAGATACTGATCTGACGATGGGGCTCGTTGGATCGTCAGACCCTCCACATCTGGTTCGCTGGTTGGTGAGGCAGCCTGTTTGTGTTAACATGCTCCTAATAAAGGGAACATACTCGTTGCATGCAACACCCCCACCCGAAGGGGGCTCAGGACTTCGCTTCCACCTCAATGGGTAAAAGTGCCGTCATGGCACAGTATAATGGAACTGCTTTTTTTCTCAACCATCAAACTCATTAGAGCTCAACTTTTATTGCGACATAAAGCCAAACTCTAAACTTAGAGCGAGACAGCTCTAACTTTATCCCAGTGTTGCATGCAACACTGGGATAAATTGTTCCATAGGATAAAGCTGTAACTGGGATATGTTGCTCCATATTATAAAACAGGTAGTGACTTGGGAAAGTTGCAACATGGAGCAACTTATTCCGGTGGAACTAAGCTGCTAATGATCTACCATTGACCAGGTTATGTCTTCTGTGACTTTTCTGCACCTGTTAACAGCTCAGTTTGTACCTGGTCACAGGTCAGTATTTATACCTGGTCACCGGTCAGTGTTAGCACCTGGGATCAACGCCCCCGTGGCCCAGTCCTTGACCAGGCCTGGCAGTGGATCAAGACCTGATCAACGAGGCTGTTACCGCTGACCTTATGCAAATCAAGGTATGAACCACAGTCTGGCTGATCAGGCACTGGTTTTAAATACTTGCGACTGGAATACCATGATATACTCGTGTGACTGGAACACCGTCATGTACAAGTGTGACCGGAACACCATGTACATATGTGACTGGAACACCGTCATGTACAAGTGTGACAGGAACACCGTCATGTACAAATGTGACTAACACCATGTACATATGTGACTGGAACACCAACATGTACATATCTGACTGGAACACCAATATGTACACATGTGACTGGAACACCATGTACAATTGTGAGCGGAACACCATGTACAAGTGTGACTGGAACACCGTCTTGTACACGTGTGACTGGAGCACCGTCATGTACACGTGTGACTGGAACACCGTCATGTACAAGTGTGACTGGAACACCATGTACATATGTGACTGGAACACCATGTACATATGCTACTGGAACATCGTCATGTACAAGTGTGACCGGGACACCATGTACAGTTGTGACCTGAACACCATGTACAAGTGTGACTGGAACACCATGTACATATGTGACGAACACCATTGTGTACAATTGTGATCGGAACACAATCATATACAACTGTGACTTGAACACCATCATGTACTAGAGTGAATGGAACGCATGTACAAGTGTGCCTGGATCACCATGTACAAGTGTGCCTGGAACACATTGTACGGGTATGACAGGAACACAAGCATGTACATATGAGACTGGAACACCAACACGTACATATGTATTACAAAAAAGTAATTTTTAAAAGAAGAGAGATATGATGTTAAGATTTACTTCTTTTGTAATAAAGAGTTCGGGATACATAAATACACACATTAATAAATTAATCTTTAATATATAAAAATCAACTATCTTTGGTCTAGAGGTATTTGAACTATGATATAATAATAATATGTACATGTTACTATAATAAATTATAATCAGCATTTTACTAAAATATAATTAATAACCCTACACAGGGTACAACTCTTGACACTACTGTCACTATATATATATATCTCTATGCTAAAACAATAAATTATAAATAACATTTTTATAATAAAATTACAATCAACTGCCTCTCACGACACGAAGTCAGTCACACGACACTGTTCAGTGTACACTACAACCAGGCCATCTTCAGTGTCCCACGACACCCTTTTCATCTCAGTGTTCCACTACGGTCCTGTGCATATCTCAGTGTTCCACTCCATCGTACGTCCCTCAGTGTCACACTACGGTCCTGGCCAGTTCAGTGTAACACTCCAACCTTTTCTTCATGTAATGTCCACTAAACAGCATCTGACGACTCCGGCCCACAGTTGATCAACGTAGACGGTGAGTCCACAGACATCACCGGTAGTCCAGTAAATCCTCTCCAAAGGCGGTTGACACACCGCTAGCGAACACCATGCTGCAAGCTCACTGAATGCGGCCGTCAAGTAACTGAGGCCAACAGACTCAGCGAGCTGCGGTGAGCGGTTCTTCTAACGCCAGTAGATAGGTACGATTCGGTGGTCAGGTACCTACTGCATAGACGTGTACCCTGAGGGGTTCAGGTACTTAATGTTGAAGCCAGTAGACGTGTACCCTTCGGTGGTCAGGTACCTACTGCTTAGGTGTGTACAGCGAGGCGCTCTGGTACATACTGTTACTAAAGCCAGTAGACGTGTACCCTTCGGTGGTCAGGTACCTACTGCTTAGGTGTGTACAGCGAGGCGCTCTGGTACATACTGTTACTAAAGCCAGTAGACGTGTACCCTTCGGTGGTCAGGTACCTACTGCTTAGGTGTGTACAGCGAGGCGCTCTGGTACATACTGTTACTAAAGCCAGTAGACGTGTACCCTTCGGTGGTCAGGTACCTACTGCTTAGGTGTGTACAGCGAGGCGCTCTGGTACATACTGTTACTAAAGCCAGTAGACGTGTTTCCCTTCGGTGGTCAGTACCTACTGCTTAGGTGTTACCGTGAGGCCCCCTCAGTGAAATAGGGTATTTGGTTGGGTTAGGGGGGTGGAGGTTGGGGGTAAAACCTTCACAAGGGCGCCCTTTGCCGGATAAACTTACTGAAACAAGTTTAAACTCCACCCGGGAATCTCCCATTGGTATTTCCCAAGGGCCCCTTTAAAACAGAGGGTTTTAACCACCACCCTTTGAGTAATCATTCTTTTTGGTGGGCCCTACAGTACAGGTTTTTTTAAAAAAATTTTTTGGGGTTTATTTTTAATAGTCTCAATTTATTGTAAGTAAAGTCAGGCAGGATATAATTTTAATTCGCCCCCTTTTTTTATTCTACCTGAAACACTTTGGAGGTTTTAACTCTGGGACCCAAGTTTTCCATTGAAAATTTGTTTCTTTAAAGGGCCCTTTTTAAATTTATAAAGGGGAACTTTTCCGGGGAAAAACTTTTGATTTGGGGTGAAAAAATTTGGATGGTAAAAGGGCCCCCATTCATTTACGTTTCTCGGACCCGGGGCATAAAAAACCCTTCTTTTTCATTAATACTATTGTTTAAATTTTGAAGTAGGGATCGAGCCCTCTGGTTTATTTAAAAGTTTGGCGGCGGGAAAAACGGACCCCCCGTTTTTTTTGAAAACCCATTTCTTTTTTCCCGGGTATTTTAAAGTTATTCTTGAAAAGTATGGAGGAAAAACCTTTTTTTGGGATGAATGCTGGAATTTGGGAAATAAGGGGGAAAAAATTTAGAATCTTTCATTAGTGTTTAAAAATCCAGGGGGGGAATTAAAAAAGAGTTTTAAATCGAAAGAGAAAAAGGAAAAAAGGAGAGATTGAAAACGAAAAGAAGACAAAAAAGAGCGTGATAGACTTGACGTGAGGAAAGAGCTAAAGTACGTGAGGAACAATTTAAAATTTAAAGGGAACTTGAGGAAAGAGAAAAAGGGATAGAGAATAGATTTAAGGGGAAAGAGAGAAAAGGGATCGCGAGCTCGAACAAGCTCGCCTTGAATTAGAAATAAAAATTTAACTTTCTCACAACAGCAATTGATGAAGGAGTAAGGGAAAACAACGTCCCGCTAGTGCAAAATATTCCAACACCTAATGAACCCCCCTTCTTTAAGGGGGAAAAAGCCCCTAACTTCATACAAAAATCAGTTTGAAGATACCACAAACCCTCTGTGAATGGGCCTGCTGACACCGGGGGGCTCCCGGGTTAAGGAATTTTATTTTCGGTCCCCCCTTTGAATATCAAAGAAATTTTTGGGCGCAGGATATATGTAATTAAAATTTTAACTGAAGAAGGAAAATCCTTAAAGCATATAAAAAAAAAAACAAATTCTTAGGGGAAAAAATTTCGGGGTTGCCACCTTAAAAAGTCCGCCCAGAACTTTTAAACAGTTACGGGGAAACACTTTTTCGTTTTTTTTCAAACAAGTCAATGAAAGAGAGACTGTTCTTAAAAGGGTTTCATGCCCTTTCCATTCCCGGACATTTCTCGCAGAAAAACCCCTTAAAATAAAATTGGAAAACCTTTTTTTTGGCCCAAAAAAATGTCCTAAATTTTCACTACCTTTTTGTAGATCGTGTAAATTTTTGCCAATTTGTCTCCCCCCGAGGTACCAGGCGGGGAAACTATGGTCAAATTGCCAGTCTTTACGTTTCCTTTTGAAAGAGAAGCTATTGATACGTTGGCCTTTACCCCAACTTTCTTTCTGGGGCCCACAGTTTTATTTTTTAACGTTAGTTGATTATTGCTTCGAGTTTTCCCTAAAGCGTCCCCTTAAAGACCATAACTACTACAGGGGGGGTGAACCCCTTTTGCCCTCTTCCCCCAGAGTGGGCATCCCTAAAAAAATTTTGTCTGACCGTGGGGACAAAATTTAAACCATCTGTTTTAATGAACATCATACCAAATTTTTGGGGAGTGAACCCTCTCTTCCCCCACACCCTATCATCCCAGCGGAAAGGGGAGGATTGAGCCCAGCTTTTCGTTTCTCAAATCCTTTAAAAAGGAAAATTTTTGCCCCTTTTAAACCTAAGGAGTGGAAATCTTTAACCTCCCCTTGTTTTGGTTTGCCATGAGGAATTTCCCCAGTGACTTTTTGGGGGTTTTTTCCACCTTTTAAAACTTCTCTATGGTAGCCCGGCCAAAGGGGGCCCTTTTGTCCATCCTTCATGACTTAGGGAAACTAATAGGACAAAAGGCTGGGGTTTCTTTTCTTATCGTTCCTCCTTGACCTTAACCCAAAACTTAAAGGAGCCCCTCTGACATAGTTTCAAAAAAAATTTAAATTTAAGCTTTCAAGGCCCAGTACAAAACATATTTTTTATTCCCCAAAAATCAGAGGAGAAGTTTTTAAAGTAGGGGATGGAAAATTCCCGGTACTTTTGCCTATCAAGTCAAATAAATTTTTTGTGCATGGAAAGGGTCCTATAAAGTATTAAAAATTTGGGAAAATTTACTACCTCATTTGAAGTCAAAGGGGGAAAACCCAAGCTTTTTCAAATCCCAAAATCCCAAAAAAATTTACCGAAAAAATTCGGGTTTAAATGCCTTAATAATTTTTTACTTAGTTTTTCCACACCGGGAAATTGAAAAAGACAATGAAGAATGTAAAGGGGGTGCGTCTTTTAAAACCTTAACTTTAAATATGAAGAAGAAATACATTACTTGGGTGACTCTTTACCACTTTTAGGGGGGGAAACCCAAAAATTTAAAATTTTAAAGAATTTTGGGTGACCATAAGAGACATGAAAAAAACTTCAATGTTTTGAGTAAATTTTCAGGGCGGTTTTTTTACTGAAATTCCAGGTGGTTCCCCCACGGTAGTCAAAAAGATTGACTTTGTGGGCGGAAAAAACCCAAACAAACAAAAATTAAACCCCCCGGGTTTCCCGTTCCCTTAAGGGTTTTTATTTTTACCGAGAGGGGAACAAATTTTAAAATTTAAAAATCAAATAAAAACCTTTAAATATCCATATTGTTCCCCCCAGTAGTCCCGGGTTTAAAAGGAAGGATAAATTTTAAAATTGGCTATTTACTTCAGAGGCTTAATGCAAAACCCCGGTGGGATGCTGAGCCTAGGGCCCCTTTTTTTAAAAGCGGCTACACAAATTTTATGCTCTTCCTTCTTTTTAGGATTGATTTTTGCGCGGGATATCATCAAGTAATGTTTTGATTTCCCTTTTTCTAAGCGTACACCGCTTTTTCCAACCCCACCAAGGAATGATGCAAATAGAACTAGGGCCCCTTTGGGTTTTGGGAACGCTGTCTACCCACTGAGACTGATGAGAAAGGTTTGGGGGAATTTTGCCCAAATTTTTTCAGTTTATTTTTTAAATTTACATAATGGGCATCCCCGTGGGGGAACATATCCAACATTAAAAATCAGTTTTTCATTTGGTTACGCCAGGGGCCCCACTGCCAAGCCCCAAGAAAAGCTTCTTTGGGGTTTTAACAAAAAATTAGATATCTTGGATGATTAAATTTTTAATAACCTTTTGCAGCCTCTTCCAGTAAGAAACAAAGTTTTAAAAAAAAATTTAAAATTTCCCCCAAAAACCCAAAAAGCTCCTTTCTTTCTTTCTTGGTTTTTTTAAATTTTCCTGGGAGTTCATCCCCAACCTTTTGATCTTTCCGCAACTTTTTTTTTACTTTCCCTTTAAAAATTTTGTGGGGGAACCCCCTTGAAACCCTTTT
Source organism: Cherax quadricarinatus (assembly GCF_026875155.1). Lineage (NCBI taxonomy): Eukaryota > Metazoa > Arthropoda > Malacostraca > Decapoda > Parastacidae > Cherax > Cherax quadricarinatus. The sequence goes on along the minus strand of NC_069455.1, from coordinate 624,517 downwards.
CCCACGTTTGCTCGGGAAAAAAAATTTAAAAGTTTAAAAGATCTTTTCAAAAGACCCCATTTTAAAATTCCCCAAAATTAATTTAAAAATTTTTGTTTAAGAAATGTGCCCCCAATACTGGCTTAGGTGCAGTGTTACTACAATACCATGATGGTTTCTTTCCCCTTTCCCTTTTATGCTTTCCAAAACCCAAAATCCTTCCCACAGAAACGAGATACCATTAAAGAAGAGGAAGTTTGGCCCCCTTTTGGGGGGGTTTTTCCCCCAAAATTTAAATTTTTTTTTGCTGGGGAAAAAAAATTTATATTAAAAAATGGAAACCCCAAACCCTTTGATATACCTAGAAATTTTTTAAAGGGGGCCAACAGTGCCCCTTGGGTGGACATTGGCACTCCAGGCTTTTAAAATTTTCCCTTTTTGTATTTCAATGGGTTTATCCAATTATTTTTTCTGACTGGTTAATTTGGACGTCAAAAGAAGATTTTTTTGCCTTAGGCGACTTTCCCCTGTTAAAAAATTTTTCCCCTATTTTTTTATACTCCCTTGGGCTTTAAAAATTTGGTAGGGGGAGTGTGAGGGAAAAAATTCAATAGATTGAAGTAAGATGGAGTTATAGTAAAAATAATTTCTTGCCGGCCCGTTGTTAAGGTTTTGGGGGAAGTTCCCGCTCCCCTCCCCTCCCCCTTTTTTCCCCCCCCCGAAAGTGATAATTTTTTTACCGGCTGCTTGTTAAGGTAGGGTCAGTCTAGCTCCCGCTATCCCTTCCCCTCCTTCTTCCCCCCCCCCCGGAAAGGTGACATGTGGGGCTCCGGTCCAAACAGTAATCACTAGACTCACAGCTCCCAGCACTACTGTAAGTACATGCCTGCCTTGTATTCTAGTGGATTTATTGGTTGAAAGCTTCACTTTTGACCAATAATAAACTTAGTCCTTTCAGTCTTGCTCTAAGTTGACTGTTGTAATAATCACCACATCTTTTAGGTATTGTACTTATCATGGAGAGTGATTTCTTAAGCAGTGGGTAACCTGTCTATCTTTCCAGCTTGGATGACAGAGAGGGTCACCTGTCAATCAATGAGTAGAACTGATGGAGATGGACTAACGTCCTGAGACTTCCCCATTTTGGATTTAATTACCCGTGCACCTGTATGAAATTGCAGGACGTAACCCCTCATCATTGCAGCGGTAAAGAACCTGCTTTCCTGTTATCGGGTTAGAATACTCACGGTTATACTGTGAAGAACGAACCGGTGGGTTGTAACCAACACCTGCGACCCCCATCATCAGCAACTGCTACGATTTCAACAACCCGCAGTGTCACCAACACCAGACACCCCAATATCTATATATTAGCGTTAAGTTCAAATGTTATTTTATTAATTTTATTTTTCATTTTTCTTTCAAATAGGATATACCTTTCATGTTTTATTGTTTTATGATGCTTTAATAAATAATAAAGTGTTTATCTTTGTGAATTATTATTTCTTTTTCTATTCATTAATTTTCCTGAGGAGGAGCCAGCTTTGGTAATACTGTCTGAAGTTGTTACAGGGCTGAGTAAACCTTCACAGAGTGGTTGTGGAAAGATTGGATTGGTTGTGGTGAGGTGAGAGGGAGTGGTAGTGTTGAGGTGGGAGGGAGTGGTTGTAGTGAACTGGTGGTAGTGGTTTTGGTGAGATGGTGGGAGTGATTGTGGAGAGGTGGTGGGAGTGGTTGTGGTGTGGTTGTGGTGAGGGGGTGAGATTTATGGTGAGGCGGGGGTGGTTGTGGTGAGGATCGGGGGTTGTGGTGAGGTTGGGGGTGGTTATGGTGATGGGGGTGGTTGTGGTGAGGTTGTGGTGAGGTAGGGGGGTTTGTGTAAAGTTGGGATGGGTTGCTCTGGTGAGGTTGGGGGGTGGTTGTGATGTGGGGGTGGTTGTGGTGAGATTGGGGTGTTGTTGTGGTGAGGTTGGGGGAGTGGTTGTGGTTAGGCGAGGGGGGGGGGGTTCTGGTGAGGTTGGGGGAGGGTGTGTAGTGAGGTGGGGGTGGTGGTTCTGTTGTGGTTGGGGTGGTTTTGGTGAGGTTGCTGGGTGGTTGTGATGTGGGGGTGGTTGTGGTGATGTGGGGGTGGTTGTGGCGATGTGAGGGTGGTTGTGGTGATGTAGGGGTGAGTGTACATGGTGTGAAGTAAGTTTCACAGGTCAGAATTTTCCTTAACAGTGCCTTAGTCTAGCCGAGTATATCACACACACATACATCACACACACATATATCACACACACACATACATCCCACAGACATATATCACACACACATACACACAATCACACACACATATATCACACACACATCACATACACATCACACACACATATATCACACACATACATCACACAATCACACACACATACATCCCACAGACATATATCACACACACACACATATATCACACACACATATATCACACACATATCAAACATACATCACACACACATATCACACATACATATCACACACGCATATCACACACACATATCACACACACATCACACACATATCACACACATACATCCCACACACATATATCACACACACATACATCACACACATGTATCACACACACATGTATCACACACATGTATCACACACACATCACACACATGTATCACACACACATGTATCACACACATGTATCACACACACATATATCACACACATATATCACACATACATCACACACATCACACACACATGTATCACACACATGTATCACACACACATCACACACATGTATCACACATACATCACACACACATGTATCACACACATGTATCACACACATGTATCACACACATGTATCACACACACATGTATCACACATATATCACACATACATCACACACACATCACACACACATGTATCACACACATGTATCACACATACATGTATCACACACATGTATCACACACATGTATCACACATACATGTATCACACATACATCACACACACATCACACATACATGTATCACACATCACACACACATGTATCACACACACATCACACACACATGTATCACACACATGTATCACACATACATGTATCACACACATGTATCACACACATGTATCACACATACATGTATCACACATACATCACACACACATCACACATACATGTATCACACACACATCACACACACATGTATCACACACATATATCACACACACATATCACACACATATCACACACACATATCACACATACATGTATCACACACACATACATCACACACACATACATCACCTACACACGTCACACAGACATATATCGCACAATCACAAACATATATATCACACAGACATATATCTCTCACACATACATATATATCACACAATATATCACACACGTATATATCACACACACATCACACACATATCACACACACATCAAAAACACATGTTAGACATATATCTCACACACACATCACACACACATCAAAAACACATGTTAGACATATATCTCACACACATATCACACACACATGTCACACACACATATAACATACAGTGTGTGTGATATATGTGTGTGTGATATGTGTGTGTGTGATGTGTGTGTGTGATATATGTGTGTGATATATGTGTGTGTGATATGTGTGTGATACGTTTGCGTGTGATATATGTGTGTGTGTGTGTGTATGATATATATATCCCACACACACATACATCACACACACACACATCACACACACATACATATCACACACACACACACACATCACACACACATACATATCACACACACACACATCACACACACATATATCACACACACACATATATATACCACACACACACATATATATACCACACACACACATATATATACCACACACACACATATATATACCACACACACACATATATATACCACACACACACATATATATACCACACACACACATCACACACACAATCACACACACATATCACATACATATATATCACACACATCACACACACACACACACACCCATATATATCACACACACACGCATATATCACACACGCATATATCACACACACACACACAATGTATAACACACACACACACACATCACACACACAATCACACACACACACACATCACACACACAATCACACACACACACATCACACACATATATCACACACACATATATATCACACATATATCACACACACATCACACACACATCACGCACACACACACACACACACACCCATATATATCACACACACACGCATATATCACACACGCATATATCACACACACACACACACACACACACACACACAGTTACAAGTTAGAGTTACAAGTGGAGAAGGTAACAGGAACTGAAGGGGACAGGCCAAACTATAAAAGGGGGGACTACACAGGTATGAGAAACTTCCTGCAGGAGGTTCAGTGGGACAGAGAAATGGTAGGAAAATCAGTAAACGAGATGATGGAATATGTGGCAACAAAGTGCAAGGAGGCAGAGGAAAGTTTTGTTCCCAAGGGAAACAGAAATAATAGGAAGACCAAAACGAGTCCTTGGTTTACCCGAAGGTGTAGGGAGGCAAAAACTAAGTGCAACAGAGAATGGAAAAGGTACAGGAGGCATAGGACCCAGGAAAACAAGGAGATTAGTAGAAGAGCCAGAAACGAGTATGCGCAGATAAGGAGGGAGGCCCAGCGACAGTATGAAAACGACATAGCATCGAAAGTCAAATCTGACCCGAAACTGCTGTATAGCCACATTAGGAGGAAGACAACAGTCAAGGACCAGGTGATAAGGCTGAGGAAAGAAGGTGGAGAACTCACAAGAAACGATCAAGAGGTATGTGAGGAGCTCAACACGAGATTTAAGGAAGTATTTACAGTAGAGACAGGAAGGACTCTGGGGGGACAGACCAGATGGGGACACCAACAAGGAATACACCAACAAGTGTTGGACGACATACATACAGATGAGGAGGAGGTGAAGAAACTGCTAAGGGACATCGATACCTCAAAGGCAATGGGACCGGACAACATCTCTCCATGGGTCCTTAGAGAGGGAGCAGATATGTTGTGCGTACCACTTACCACAATCTTCAACACATCCCTGGAAACTGGGCAACTACCTGAGGTATGGAAGACGGCAAATGTAGTTCCCATTTTCAAAAAAGGAGACAGAAAAGAGGCACTAAACTATAGACCTGTGTCATTGACGTGTATAGTATGCAAAATTATGGAGAAGATTATCAGGAGGAGAGTGGTGGAGCACCTGGAACGGAACAGGAGTATAAATGCCAACCAGCACGGATTCACGGAAGGCAAATCCTGTGTCACAAACCTTCTGGAGTTTTATGATAAAATAACAGAAGTAAGACAAGAGAGAGAGGGGTGGGTTGATTGCATCTTCTTGGACTGCAAGAAGGCCTTTGACACAGTTCCTCACAAGAGATTAGTGCAGAAGCTAGAGCATCAGGCGCATATAACAGGAAGGGCACTGCAATGGATCAGAGAATACCTGACAGGGAGGCAACAACGAGTCATGGTACGTAATGATGTATCACAGTGGGCACCTGTGACTAGCGGGGTCCCACAGGGGTCGGTCCTAGGACCAGTGCTATTTTTGGTATATGTGAACGACATGACGGAAGGGTTAGACTCAGAAGTGTCCCTGTTTGCAGATGATGTGAAGTTAATGAGGAGAATTAAATCTGATGAGGACCAGGCAGGACTTCAAAGAGACCTGGACAGACTGCACACCTGGTCCAGCAAATGGCTTCTCGAATTTAATCCTGCCAAATGCAAAGTCATGAAGATAGGGGAAGGGCACAGAAGACCACAGACAGAGTATAGGCTAGGTGGCCAAAGACTGCAAACCTCACTCAAGGAGAAAGATCTTGGGGTGAGTATAACACCGAGCATGTCTCCGGAAGCACACATCAATCAGATAACTGCTGCAACATATGGGCGCCTGGCAAACCTGAGAACAGCATTCCGACACCTTAGTAAGGAATCATTCAAGACACTGTACACCGTGTATGTCAGGCCCATACTGGAGTATGCAGCACCTGTTTGGAACCCGCACTTGATAAAGCACGTCAAGAAATAGAGAAAGTACAAAGGTTTGCAACAAGGTTAGTTTCCAGAGCTAAGGGGAATGTCCTATGAAGAAAGATTAAGGGAAATCGGCCTGACGACACTGGAGGACAGGAGGGTCAGGGGAGACATGATAACGACATATAAAATACTGCGTGGAATAGACAAGGTGGACAAGGACAGGATGTTCCAGGGAGGGGACAGAAGAAACAAGAGGCCACAATTGGAAGTTGAAGACACAAATGAGTCAGAGAGATAGTAGGAAGTATTTCTTCAGTCATAGAGTTGTAAGGCAGTGGAATAGCCTAGAAAATGACGTAGTGGAGGCAGGAACCATACACAGTTTTAAGACGAGGTTTGATAAAGCTCATGGAGCGGGGAGAGAGAGGGTCTAGTAGCAACCGGTGAAGAGGCGGGGCCAGGAGCTAGGACTCGACCCCTGCAACCACAAATAGGTGAGTACAAATAGGTGAGTACACACACACACACACACACACACGTATAACACACACATATATATCACACATATATCACACACACATCACACACACACACACACACACCAATATGCTCTCATAATTTACAATAGAGCAACCAAACCACTGGGAATAAAAGTTTTTACTTGTTAAATGTGTGATGTAAATATTTTCCATACAAATAATAATGCAAACGTCACAAATAAAACTTAACGAGATATTTACTAAGGAAATACTTCACCCACCAGAAACTTTATGAAGCCAATGTTTACATTACATGGACAATCAGAAGCAGCAGCCGCTGCCGCCGGTGATAGTGTTGTTGTGTGTTTAAAGTAACAGTGTGTGAGACAACGTCTGCCTGTATGCACTTGTCTCCCCATGGCACATTTAGAAGCTGAACGTTTTAACATTATCTTTAACGTCACATGGGTATGTTACGTGGACGATATCGTCCTTATCATCCCTGGATGATACGATTCCCACGGTCTACAGTGAAGTCTTCAATTCACTGTAGAAGGGAAATCCGAAAACTATCTCTAGTGCTTCAACGCCCTTATAAACAAAGTTTATAATTCATTCAGGTTCAAAGTCTACAGAAAAATCCAACTAAAACAATCTCACTCTTTTACTCCTGTTAGATCACCAAAACAAAACGTGGCATAATATTTTTTTTTTCTAAGAGCTTTACGTACCTGTTGTACCGGGTATCTAGACGAAGAATGTGCCTGTGTACACACATCTTCATAACACCATTTCGTTACCTCTTTATTGAAAATTTTAAGTGCACTTTTAAAATCGTTATTTGTTCACACGGTGACACTTGTTCCTGCAAATTCATGGTCCTTTTTAATGACCAGGTTGCCAAAAATGTGTAAACAGAACCCGCCCAAGGCACCGCCACTAGTTTCTCCAACAAGGACCTTATTAAAATTAAAATCTCGCACCTTGAAATATTCCACGCACATGTCTATGTCATTCCCTGTAGGGGATGCGACAAAACATATATTGGATAAACTTTTCACACCCTCAAAACATGCCTGAGTAGATGCGACGACCTATAGGTCTTCTGCATTCAGCATCTGAACACCACTAGTCACACTATGAAATAGAAGCATACCATCGGGTTATCCATAAACCAGACACACACAGGCGAAAGTGCTTGGAGGCGACCCTTATACGCGTCTCCAACACTTCCACAAAATAAAGGCAGCTATAATATTTCAAGATATTCTAACCCTAATCCTCAGACTCGCAAGACTACCATTCTGGAGGCACCTTCTCTACTTCAACAACAACCACCTCAAACACACGAGACCATCATCTCTGGAGGCACCTTCTCTACTTCAACAACAACCTCAAACACACGAGACCATCATCTCTGGAGGCACCTTCTCTATTGCAACAACAACATTATCATCCCTATTGCTATCCCATCCTTCCCTATATTTACCCACTGTGTGTGTAATGAGGCCTGGTCACAGACCGGGCAGCGGGGGCGTTGACCCCCGGAACTCTCTCCAGGTAAACCGGTTCGACAAAGTCTATGGAGGGCGAGACTTTTTCTAAATGTATTGAAGTTCATGTATATCCATTTACCTAATTTCTGTTGGTGTTAAAAAATTACAGATATATAAGTTCAGATCACAGAGGGAAGTCAGCCAGCCATCTTGGTGACAGCCAAGCAATCCATTGTTATTTTACTGTGTGTCCTCAGCCTGTCTTAACCGGACGTTAATAAAGTCAAAGGAGACGAGGGCTAAATGGTCATTTTTCATTTGTTCCAGGAATCATACGAGATCTTTGCGTTTTCTCTTTCACTCTCTCTCTACCCTCTACTTTTCCAGCACTCTTCTTACCCTACCTCACTTTCCTTAGCCTTTACTCTCTTCCTTTACCTTCCTTATCCCTCGTATTATCATCCCTTCCCCCCACATACTATACCTTCCCACTCTCTCATCTTTCTTACTTTCCTTATTTTTTCTCTCTTTTCCTTCCCCATCCCTAAGGCTTCCTCGTTTTACCTCCCTCATTTCCAGAACTCCATCAGTGCCTCCTTCAGTCTCCCTTCCACATCTTTTCCTAGTAAAGGTGCCCAGTAGCTCGGTTGGTAATTCAGTCAGCTCTCTCATTGAGGTCCGTGGTTCGATCACCGGTGCAGGTGGCAATGTTAGAATGTGTTTCCTTAAGACACCTGTTGTCCCTGCTCACCTAGCAGTAAATGGGTACTTGGGCGTTAGCCGACTAATGGAGTCGCATCCTAGGGTCAAAATTAGCTTAATTTACCGGTAATGCTCTGCATAAAAAGGTGCTTTCTATACAGTATGTCGCTGATGTCAGCTAAGCCTGTATAAGTTGTATCATGTACTGGTAGAAATAGATTATTATTGCCTTACCATCTCCCTGTGTCGGAGTTTCAACACCAGGGTACACTGCCAGAACACAATATCAGTGTCGTGTATCAGAATGCCTTGTTAGGGAACAGTGTCTGCTTAGTGTTAGAAGTACGGGCGACTACATTACCAAGTATACGAGTTAAACAGTACAAGTAACTAGTGGCTGACCATGAAGGCGAGATTTCTATGAATGTATTAGATTTGAATGGGCTTATGTAATATGAAAAAATATTTATTCTTCAACAGCATCAAGAGTCTGTATGGTTCCAGCAAAGTGTTTCTGAATCACTGATAAAGGGTGGCTGCTACTAGCAGTGAGTCCGGACCTGTCCGGGTGATAGCAAAATTATCCACTTGTAAAGGTGACCAGATATTTGTGGAAAGAACCGAGAGAAGTGCATTAATAGCTCACGAGTCTCAAAACTGACCGCGGGTTCAAATCCCGCCCGTGGTATGGTTTGCCTTAATAGCTCCTGGAACAATGTTGTACTAAAGAAGCACCCTTATAATATACCTTCGATTTGTTCAAAATCCGGAGAAAAACTATTACCCACCTGAACACCGAAGTATCTCCAAGATAGGAGTTGAGGAAAAATAAGGGTTTGCCTCTGAGACCTACAATATTGGCATTACATAAAATTTAATGCCAGATAGCGTCGTAGGATTTTTCCAGATCCAGAAACATGGGCATAAATTATTGTTCGGCAGCTAAGGCGGGTGATCAGAGTGTACTAAATTAATTGAGCCATAACTAGGGGTAGTGACGATTTCTAAAATCGAAGTGATGAGGGAACAAACAATCGCGTGTCAGCAGATATAGTATACACAGATTTTGCAGAAGCCTTTGACAAGTGCGATCATGGTGTAATAGCACACAAAATGCGTGCTAAAGGGATAACTGGCAAAGTGGGCAGATGGCTCGTCAACTTTCTAACCAATCGAACACAAATAGTGGTGGTAAACAGAGTTAAATCGGAAGCTGCTATAGTGAAGAGCTCCGTTCCACAAGGCACAGTAGTCGCCCCTATCCTGTTTCTCATCCTCATATCAGACAGACAGATGTAAACTATAACACCGTATCATCCTTTGCAAACGATACTAGGATCTACATGAGAGTGTCAGTGTTATATCTTCGAAATTGGTCATCCTGTGTTATTTAACTATTGTAAGAGAATATGTTCATCACTTAATATTATAGCGTGAAAGTCCCCGTTTATAGCTAAAATAGAGACTTTCGGCGTTATATTATTATCTGTTAATATATGAAAAATACCATGGTATTATCACTATTTTGTTGTTATCACTATTTTGTTATTATTATCACTGTTATTTTATTATTATTGTTAGGTAGGATTTCTTGTGTACATAGAGTTTAAGTCTCGGAACCATCCGGTGAATTGTTCAATTGTTTATGTCCGGCTGGCTGACGTTTGGGTCAGCTGATCCAACCTGACGACGTGTCAACAGACTGGCAAGTAGTCAGTCTGCTCCCTGCTCTAGCCCTGACAACTGATCATATATTGGCTCTTACGGTGTACAGTTTGAATGGTTTTGAGAATTTGACTCTAGAGCTGACTCAGTTTGTTCCTCATTGCTCTGAAAGATTCTTTCGATATTTATATTCTTGGTCAGTTCAGTAATCCATAGAGATACTTTACGGCCAGATTCAAAGGTCTTGTTAAATCTTGTACCTTTTGTATTTTGAGTTTACAGTCTTGTTAAGACAAAGACGTAAATGTTAATGAAGACTTAATTACAGGAAGAATAATTAAACTTCTTTATTAATGTGACATTTCCATGATTTTGAACTAAATGTATATGTTAAATTTATTGTACAAAGTATTAAGTTACATTAACTACAAAGAGAAGATAAAGTATTGTATTTAAATACCTTAATAAATTTGATTATTATTCTATGGAGTTTCCCAGTTGAAATTATTTCCCCTAGACTAAAATACCTTTAAATAACTCGGATCCAAAAATATTGTTGCATAAGAAATAAATGGTAACAGGCCACATTCTGAAGTTCTTTAAAAAATTTCTTATTCGCAACAGTCAGCAATTGAGGACACGGCAAATCTCCAAGATATAAACCAAATTTTCCAATGGGCAATGGAGAATGATATTCAATGAAGACCAATTCCAACTACTCCGTTATGAAAAACTGGAGGAAATAACTGCTAAAACTGAGTATACTACAAACTCAGATCACACAATAGAGCGGAAAGGTAATATGAAGGACCTGGGAGTCGTAATGTCTGAGGATCTCAGCTTCAAGGATCACAACAATGCCACTATCACATTTGCGAGGAAACTGATGGGATTGATAATGAGAACATTCAAGACAAGAGATGCCAAGCCAATGATCCTTTTTAAATCACTTGCTGTCTATAGGCTTGAATATTGTTGTACATTAACATCTCCATTCAAGGCAGGTGAGACTGCAGATATAGAGAATGTACAAAGAATCTTTACTGCACATATAAGTTCCAACAAACACCTTAACTACTGGGAACACTTGGAAGCACTTGACTTGTACTCATTGGAGCTCAGGTGAGAGAGATCATAATCTACACTTGGAAAATCCTAGAAGGAACGGTCCCGAATCTGCACACAGAAATCACTCCCTACGAAAGCAAAACATTTGGCAGGCGATGCAGCATACCCCCAGTGAAAAGTGTCTTGGGGCAAGACTGCTGAACAGCCTCCCACCAGCAATAAGGGGCATTTCCAGTAGACCCCTGGTTGTCTTCAAGAGGGAGCTGGACAAATACCTAAAATCTGTACTGGATCAGCCGGACTGTGGTTCGTTCATTGGACTACGAGCGGCCAACAGTAACAGCCTCGTTGATCAGGTCCTGATCCACCAGGAGGCCTGGTCATGGATTGGGCCGCAGGGGCGTTGATCCCCGGAATACCCTTCAGGTAGACTCCAGGTAAGTACAATACCAGGCATTTAATGACAATATTGTAACAATTTACGACAGACCTACAGTTAAATGGATCTGTCCTGAGGTGCCTGGTTTGTGAACCATATCTGGTTATGGACCAAATCGTATTGAAATGGTGTAAGAGAAAGGCAATCGCTATGGGATATAAGTACATATCACCGGGCCAGACTGCCATTGGTCTGCTCTTAGTGTTGATGGAAGTTCTCAAAGAGCATAGGCGGCGTTGTACGATTTATTAAGGTCTGATTTAAGTAGAGCGTGGACAACTCCCATTAAAGTTTGAATTGCAGAAAACAGGTGAAGGTAAAATTACTTGCAGTGGTAATGGTATCAGGTGAGGTGGTGGAAGTGGTGGTAGTAGCAGCAGCATTAAAATAGTTGTAGAAAAGAGTTGTGTAGGTGGAGAAGATTGAAGAGGAGCGACAGGAGGTAGACCTGTGTCCATCAGTGGTGTAGTCTCCGAAATGTAGTCGGAGATAGCTTCAATTGTTTCAGAGAACAAGGACGTTGCATGTGGGATAATACTGGAGATAGGAGGAGGAGGGTGAGTAAAGATTGGGGGGGGGGGACGCAATTTACCAACGGGAATGGGACAGGAGAAGATGGTACTGAACGAGTGGGAGGATGGACCTCCACACTTGCAACAGAACGAGTAAGACAAAGCTCCAGGTACAGAGACTGGAAATTAAAGAGTATTACCCTTTGGGGATTTTTTGGACATTGAAGAAGTAGAGGCGAGGGGGAAGAGCTGTTATGTGAGGTATTGTAGACATAGAAGCTTGCATGCGTGATGAAGATTGAAGAACAGTAGGAGGTGACGAGGTAGGGACCTCGGAGTCCAGGACTGCAAAGGAATTAGATACAGAGGTGACTGTGGAAGGAGTAACTGCAGGGGAAACTGCAGGAATTGGGACCCCAGAGGTTGGGAGTCTCTTAGTAACTCGAGAATAATCATTATAATCAAATAAAACACTAAACTGACAAGGGTCATGCAGCTCTGTGGAGCAGAAAATAGTGCCGAGGCAGCTATAAACAGCTACTAGATGGAGAGGGATCAGAAGAGAGCAGAGAAAAGGACTGGAAGGGACATTAGGGGCTGTGTGTCAAAGTTCATACAGTAAAGCAGCTGCTGACGAGTCAGAAAGTGATCGTAAATCAAAGGCAGGGCCGTCTGCAAGAAGGGAAGATAAGGTAAGAGTGGTAGGGCGGCTGTGTCGGTGTAAATTCTCCGAGCTCGCTGGTAAACCAGACAATCGACAAGAAAGTGAAGAACCTCACTGAGGGGGATAGGGTGTCGTTCCATGAGATACCAATGGGTAAGGCGAGTATGGCTGATGCAGAAATGGGAGAGTGCAGTCTCCTGAGTAAGGCAATTTGTTATGGTGCATGTCTGACCGCCGTTGTTGCTAACGGCTGGGAATATGGGTAGAGATGGTGGTAAAATAATCCCTGAATGGAATACCTCTATAGGAAACCGGAAGATCAATCACTGCAGATCTCGCATCAGTGTCCGCCTGTTCATTGCCCCGTAGATCAACATGTCCAGGGACGCAACAGAAAATGATATTTTTGGTTTTGCTACCTACACAGAGCAACCAAAGTTGAATATGAAGGCCAATGGATGAGGGGGATCAAACTGTTTAATGGCCTGTAAAACACTGAAGGAATCTGAAATAATCACAAACGCCGAAAGAGACATACTTGTAGTATGGAGAAGTGCTATGAGAATGGTATACAACTTGGCGGTAAAAATTCTTGCCGAGTCTAACAAATAACCCAGGACAACATCGTCAGGGACACCCGCGAACCCAACACCGTTAGAAGATTTAGATTATTATAATCAAAAAGAAGCACTAAGCCACAAGGACTATACAGCTAGAAGATTTAAAACCATCTGTATAAACAGCATTGACACGAACATGCGAGTGAAAGTGATCAAGAAAAAGAGAGCGAGAAGCAGTTGAAGGTAGGAGAGCTTTGGTGCACGGCAGTAGGGGGGGAATAGTAAAGAACCATCAGAACCTCCCAAGGGGATAGGGAAAAGAAATATGTTACATGAACATACAAGGGAGGCAAGTGGAGAGAAGACTGGAGTGAGTGGGACTCTCCCCAATGATGATGATCAAAATTAAAATCACCAAATAAGATGGGTGGAGGAAGAGAAGAGATCAGAACGCAACATCCGAGATACAGAATGCATGGAAACAGGAGAGATAGAGAGCAAACTATATACACCTTCTGTGCAGATAAATGTGGGCTGCAGTATAACGCAGCAGAGAACGAACGAAGACCTGTTGAAACAGTATACCAATGCACACAAGAAGCACGCACTCATTAAAAGTTTAATCAGGAAAGGGATCATTAGAATGCAACAACACACAACCCAAAATGGGATGGATAACAGCTGAACAACTTCAGGCTCCTGTAACCTGATACATACTGAGAAAAACTGGGAGAGCAACACCTGGAGCTCTCCCTGATTACTCGAGGCCACGAACATGCCATTGTAAATAAGTCATTATTCACAAAGATAGGTATGCCAACAATCAGAAGCGATAAAATCTATGGGCTAGTAGGATCAGTGAAGTCAACGTGTGGAGGCAACAGAAAGCATGTAAACAAGGAGGAATTGGAATGCTGTAAAGGAAAAGATTGCTGTGAGGGTTGTGAAAAATAAGAAGGGGCAGAAGGAGGTGCTCCAATGTCCATCGAGGGTTTCATCTTTGCAATATAGTTGGAGACCACGTCAAGTGCCTCAGCAGACAATGAAGATACCGATACCATGACTTCAGAGACAGGTGAGGTAGAGCAAGTAGAGATCGGTGTGACTATGGAGGGAATCAGAGGTTTGAGAGGGGAGGGGAGTATGAACTTGGAGAGATGCGCCGGCAGTGACAGAAGAGCCCTGTGGTGGAACAAGAGGGAAAGGAGGATGGAAGGGGACTGGGGAAGAAGTCTGGTGGGAAACAGGAGAACAGGGGACCACACAAGGGGTGAACCTCCACCTTCGTGCGAGAGTTAGAAAGGGGGTGAGAACTAGGCACAGAGGCCGAAAAGGAAAACAGTTGAGAAATTGTAAGCACTGGAAGAATGTGAAGAGACTTGGGTTTAGGAGACAGGTTCAACTTCGCAGATGACAGGTACAATGATGATGCAGGCTTGCGAGGCCTCACGGACTGAGAAACTAGCGGGCGAGAAGATGAAGTAGAGGTAGGAAGAGGTAAGGAGGTGGGGGGTTTCAGATGGTAAAACCACATAAGAATTAGAGATGGGGGTAACCCTGAAAGACATGGCACCAGAGGAGCAGGAGCTGGTAGGCGGGGGGATCGCCAAGGTTGGAGCTCACTTAGCTACTCAAGAAAATGGAACATGGGGTAGATTCCCCTGAAGGCGGAGCCGAGAGACAGCAATAGCATAAGTAAGGCCTTTTCTCTCATTAAGACAACGGATTTCACGTTCATTAAGATAGACCTGACATCAGTGGGAAAAAGAAGGGCGAGTTTCGTTGCAATTAAGACAAGTGGGGGTAAGACTGCAAGATGAATTTGTTGTACCTTGGAGATGGGTCATCATTGTCTGAAAATGGGATTATCACTTATTATAGCGAGAAAACCCCCATTAGTAGCTAAAAGAGAGATTTTCAACGTTATATTTGCTATGTACACACACACACACACACTATTATTGTTATTATCGATTTCGATGATTTAAGTTATTATGATGTTAGGTAGGATGGATCTCTCATATGCATTGAGAACAAGCAAAATGTCAGGAAACCATCAGTAAATTACTATTCACTTGTTTATGTCTAGCTTACACAGGTTTGCATCACCTCATCCAACCTTATGACGGGTCAACAGACTGGCAGTGAAGCAGTGTGCTCCCTGATCTAGCCCTGACTACTGATCATATATCTGTTCTCCCTTTGATTCACTCAGTTTGAATTTTCTTGAGAATTCGAGTTAAGAGATGGCTCCTGGTTCACTCAGTATTGTTCATTATTATTATAATAAAAAAAGAAGAGCTAAGCCACAAGGGCTATACAGCGCTGCAGGATAGGGAAGGAAGCGAGGGTATTGGGCTGCAGAAGGGGGGAGGGATGATCAGTAGGTTACAGAAAACAGCGGGGAAGGGGATAGTGCGGGGGTAGAAGGCAGCAAGAGATTGAGGTAGAAAGGGCTGAAGGTATCATCAAAGTATGTGAAGTCAGTCAGTTGTCAAAAAGTCAATGAGAGAGTCCGGATGAAAGGTGGGTCCATCAGCTAGAAGGGAAGGTAAAGAGAGAGCAGTGGAGCGAAGACGACGTTGGAGGTATATTCTGCGTGCTCGTTGATAAAGTGGGCAGTCTAATAGAATGTGGCTGACTGATAATGGAACCTGACAATTCTCACAGAGAGGAGCAGGGTGCCTTTCCATGAGATAACCATGAGTAAGATGAGTATGGCCAATGCGAAGATGGGAGAGAGTAGTCTCCCAACCTCGACACTGGTGACAAGAAGACGGCCAGTAACCTATACTCGGTTTAATAGATTGAAGTTTGTTACCGAGCAGAGTAGACCAACGTTGTTGCCATCGGGTACGAAGGTGGGAAGCTATTGCAGCAAAATAGTCCATAAATGGAACACCTCTATATGAAACTGGTAGATCATGTACTGCTGACCGCACAGCAGTGTCTGCCTATTCATTGCCTTGTACGTCAACATGACCAGGGACCCAACAAAAAACAAAAAAAACAATATCTTTATGCTTGGAAGAGATGCGGCGTAGCCAAAGTTGGATACGGAGGACTAAGGGGTGAGGTGTATCAAATTTCTGTATAGACTGTAAAGCACTAAGGGAGTCTGAGACAATCACAAATAATGACACAGGCATAGATGCAATACAGATAAGTGCTGCAAGAATGGCATACAATTCAGCAGTAAAGATACTAGCCGAAGATAGTAAATGCCCTCGTACGATGCTGTCAAAAAACAATGCTGCGAATCCTACGCCGTCAGAAGACTTAGAGCCATCTGTGTACACTGCAATGGCATGAGAATGAGAGTGGAAGTGGTCAAGAAAAAGAGAGCAGGAAGCTACCGTAGACAGTTGGGCTTTCGAGCAAGGGAGTGAGAAAGAACAGACTCGAACAGCTGGAACTTCCCAGGGGGGTAGGGAAAAGTGAGATGCTACATGAACATAGAAAGGTGATAATTGAAGAGAAGACAAGAGCGAATGTAGACGAAGGGAGAAGGGACGGAGCAAACAGGGGCGGCGAACAAATAAAGAATATCTACTAACATCAGTGACGATTCTATAAATGGAAGGATTGCAGAGATCATGAGAGCTTACATAGTAGCAAAGGCAATGGGCATCACGGCGATCAGATAAGGATGGAATGTTCGCTTCTGCATAGAGGCTCTCAACAGGGGAAGAGCGAAAAGCACCAAGGCATAAACGTAATCCTTGGCGATGAATGGGGTTAAGGCTAGAGAGAGTAGCAGGAGAGGCCGCCGAATAGATATGGTCACCATAATCAAGTTTCGATAAAATGAGGGCGGAATGTAGGTGAAGGAGAGTTCGACGATCAGCTCCCCATGAAAGATGAGCAAGGGTTTTAAGAAGATTCAGCCGGCTGTGACAAGTTGCCTTCAGAGAGGTAATGTGAGGTTTCCAGGATAACCTACGGTCAAAGAGGCGGCCTAGAAACCTGACTATCACGTTCAGGGATACGGGAGCCATAGAGGTACAAAGGATGATCGGAGATGACAGAGCGTCTAGTGAAAGTAATTTGGTGAGTTTTGGTACTGGAAAATTTAAACCCATGCGTGGTGGCCCAATTGGAAACACGGTCGACAGCAAGCTGGAGAGAAACTGTAATGAGGTGACAGTCAGCGCCTGCACAGGCAATAGTGAAGTCATCAACATAGAGTGATGACCAAATATTGGATGGAAGACTAGAGGCCAAATCATTTATAGCAAGGAGAAAAAGTGTTGTGCTCAGAACACATCCCTGGGGGACACCTTCAGCTTGGATAAAGTCCGGGGAGAGCACATTATTAACCCGAACACGGAAATGACTGTCAGTTAAAAAGTTCTTAACGAAGGATGGTAGATTGCCTCGGAGGCCTAAGGAGTGGGCTTGGGCCAAAATATTATACCTCCAAGTTGTGTCATATGCCTTCTCAAGGTCAAAAAATATGGCAATAATTGAGTGGTTATTTGCAAAGGCATTACGAACATACGTATCCAAGCGTAGTAAGGGGTCTATGGTAGAACGGCCCTTACGAAAGCCATATTGACAAGTGGAGAGACTGTCGTCTCTCTCTAAATACCACACTAAACATCTATTTACCAGGCATTCCATCACTTTGCAAACTGCACTGGTAAGAGCAATGGGACGATAGTGCGAGGCTTCATGTCCCATAGTACCCGGTTTGCGGAAAGGGAGAACAATGGCAGATTTCCGCAGCTGTGGAAGAACTCCCCGAGACCAAATAAGATTGAAAAGGCGTAATAGGACTGCAAGGGCTGACTGATGTAAATGTTTGTAGCATACGAATATGAATGCGTCGGGCCCAGCTGCCGATGATCGGCAAGCTGAGAGTGTTGCCTCCAGTTCTTGAAGTGTAAAAGGCACATTATACTGTTCTTCTCTGAGAGAAGAAAAGTCCAAGGGTGCTAACTCTCTGGCAGACTTTGAGGAAAGAAACGAGGGGCATAGATGGAGCCTCTGAGAAATACGGACCAGATGATTGCCAATTTCATTGGCAACATCCAGTGGGTTTGCTATATCAACACCAGCAACCCGCAGAACAGGATCCGGGTCAGGAGAATATTTACCACTCAGTTTTCGTACTTTTTTCCAGACTGCACTCATAGAGGAAGCAGAGGTGATGGTGGAGACATGATCTCACCAGCAAGTGCGTTTAGCATCACGGATGACATGGTGAGTGATCGCACGCTTCTGCTTAAAATAAAGAAGTCTCTCCGTTGTTCTGTTGTACCGGTACCTGCCCCACGCAGCGCGTTTCAAACGTACTGCACGAGCACAAGCAGGAGACCACCAAGGCACGCATTTCTGCAAATGCCTGCCCGAAGTTTGGGGTATAGAATGATAAGCTGCGGTTAAAACGGAGGACGAGAAGAGGTGTAAAAGCTCATCAATGGAGGACGAAGAAGGAACATCACTAAAAACAGTTAGTTGTGAGTAAAGGTTCCAATTTGCCTGATCAAATTGCCAGCGTGGGTTACGAAGAGGTGGTGAATATGAAGGGGAAGTAAGAATGATTGGGAAATGATCGCTGTCATGTAAATCCGGGAGAACAGACCAGGTGAAGCCCAATGTGGCGGAGGAAGAGCAAACTGAGTGATCATTGCAAGAGAGAGTATGAGACCGAGGATCAAAATGGGTGTGAGTACTTGTATTTAAAACATGGAGGGGGTGGGTAGCAAGAAAAGCCTCTAACTGAATGCCACGGGAATCACAGTGAGATCCCCCCCAGAGGAAATGATGGGCATTAAAATCGCCAAGTAACAGAAGTGGTGGCGGTAATGACAGAACAAGAAAGGCAATATCTGGGATAGATAATGCCCGAGAAGGAGAGAGATACAAAGAATAGTGTGTATACCACCTATGCAAGTGGATACGGGCTGCTGTGTAATGCAGCGAAATATGAACAAATAGCTGATGGTACGGACTGTCAGTGCATAGAAGAAGAGCACTTTCATTAAAGGTCCCATTAGGAAAAGGATCTGAAGAATACAATAAATTATAGCAAGAGATGGGATAGATAACGGCAGTGTGTAATTTTGGTTCCTGTAAGCAAACACCAATAGGGAAAAACTGGGAGAGCAACATCTGAAGCTCACCCTGATTACCCCTGAGACCTCGAATATTTCACTGTAAATAGGCCATGATTGGCAACGATAGAGATACCTGAAATCCGCAGGTAAGGGTACCTATGGACTAGAGGGGTTAGAAAAGTCCACATGCGGTGGGAAAGGAAAACGTTCAAGTAGCGAGGGAATGGTGCATTGTGAAGAAAGGAGTTGCGCAGATGGAGAAGAGGAAAGAGAAGGAACAGAGGGTGGATCAGTGTCCATTGATAGTTTGGTCTCTGCAATATATTCAGAGATTGCTTCAAGTGTTTTGGTTCAGAGACGTCGTATGGGAGACAATATTGGAGATAGGAGGAGCAGCAGCTTGACTATAGATCGGAGCTGTAATGGACTGTACCAAGGTAGGGGGGGCGAAAGGGTGGAGGGAACTGCAGAAGAGGCAGAAACCTGGGAGGTGGCAGAAGAGGAAGAAACTTGGGAGGGGACAGGGGAGGAAGGCACAGTACGAGGAGGAGGATGAATCTTCACACTTGTAACAGAGCCAGTAAAAGGGGAAGACCCAGGTACAGAGACCGGGAAGGTAAAATGTGGAGGTGGATGAAGGGAAGGAGGGGTTAAAGGAGATTTTTTGGACCTCTGAGAAGTAGAGGGACGATTGGGAGGTGTCGTCGTACGAGGTCTTGTCGATACCGGGGTTTGTGAGGGAGAACACGAAGAAGTGAGGACAGACTAAGGAGTTGAAGTAGGGACGTCTGAGCCCAGAACAGCAAAAGAATTAGATACAGGAGTGACTATGGGACAGGCAACCGCAGAGGAGGCTGCAGAAGATGTGACCCCAGAAGTGGGGGGACGCTTTGAAACACGAGAATAAGAAACACGGGGCAGTCTCCCTTGGAGGCGAATGAGAAACCACCATAGCTTAAGGGAGACCTTCTGCCTCTTGGAGACAACGAATTTCCCGCATATTTAAGTAGACCTGGCAACGGCGAGAGTACGAAGGGTGAGCCTCATAACAATTAAGGCAGGAGGGAGGTCGACTGCAAGATGTATTAGAATGGTAATCGGCACCACTGACTGAGCATTCGGCTATAGATCTGCAATATTTTGCTGGGTGGCCAAATAGCCAGCAATTCCTACACTGTTGCGATGTAGGGATCACTTTCCAAACTTGTAACCAATGTCCTGCTACATAAACAGAGGATGGGAGTTCACGGCTGTCAAAAGTTAAACATTGCAAGGGTATCGTCTTTGCCAGCGGGCAGGAAGAACATAAGTGTCTACCTTGAGAATTGGGAGATCTTGGAGTTCCAGCTGTTCAAGAATGTCCGTGCCACATGTCTGGAAATTCTGTTGGACTGTGGTATGGGGGCAGAATAACAGTACCACTACAAGAATTGAGGGAATGATGTTTTTCGATAGTGATAGGAATAGTATCGATATGTGAAAGAAGAGAAAGATCATGAGCTTGGGTAGAATTCTGGACTGTGATGATGCGCATACCACTCTTAAGAGCATGAAAGGAAATATCTCTACCAACGTGGCATAGGAGCGCTTTGCCAATATTATGGTTGGAAAAATAGGCAGTAGAAGAAGTCGCTCTTAATGTAAAGAATTTAGTCCATTGTGTGGTCCAAAACCGAGTGTGGAGAGGGAGTGCATGACATGTCAGTCTTTTCTGAGTAGAATGGGAAGGTAACGAAGTAACATCATCAGGAAATTGTTGTTGATGTTTAGAAGTAGGACCAGAGTGGGTCCGAAGTGGGACAGGCTGGCGATTCGAAAATTGCCGCACCGTAGAGGGAGAAGCCAGAAGCACAGTCAAAGGAGAGTGGAGGTCAGACAAATCGAAGGAGTCAGTGGAAGCCCCGGTACCTGAAGCAGGTGAGGAAACAGCACCAGCAAGAGGTACAGGGGCTTTAGGAATGTCCGAAGAGTGGCCAAAAGACGAGGCGAGGTCAGAACGGGGTGCGGTAACAAGGGGCCGGGGGGGGGGTAGCGGGGTCATGGATCGGGTACTCCATGGTTAGGTTACTTCTTTCTTTTTGTTTTTAAGAAAAAAAGAATGAAGAAAATAAAAATAATAAAAAAAGAAAAAAAGGGGGGACCGGGGAGGGATAGTTCCTAGGAGGAATGAAAGGGCCAGAAATCTCCGTCCACACCCAAGAGGACCTCAGCACCGCAAGTAGCATAGATGCAGCATGGAACCCGTGCCATACCCTACCCATCATGCCAGTAAACCAGCAATCCGGGATAGCAACCTCACATCTGCCGAGGTAGGCTTCCAGAGATGCACCCGTCGCCCGAAAGACACCCAAAGCCACCCTCCGGGATACCGGAGAGGGATCGGGACATCCCCAGACAATCCAGATTCCACGGCAAACTACGCCACCGCCAAGAACCTCAACGGAATGGGATGGACCCCGGTACCCTTTCCCCTACCTAGGAACTAGTGTGTCTGTGGGAAAAAATCCCAAAGGCCAAAAAGGAAGGGCAAAAGGGAGGGGTGGGGAGGAGGAGGAAAGGAAAAAGGGGTGGATGGGATAGGGAAGGGGGGTAATTAGGTTCGGTCTGAGGAAGGAGACTAACAGGTCTAATTCCTCAGACCAAGAGCCTCTTCACCACGCCAAGGAGCCCCCTTTGAAGAGGCAGTATTGTTCAGAAGACTGATTTATTCATATTCTCGGACACTCGAGCAATCTTTAGAGATTATTATTATAATCAAAAAGAAGCGCTAAGCCACAAGGGCTATACGGCGCTGCATTCTTTAGAGATGCACGTCTTTCATACAAAATCTTGGTGTCTCTTCTTTATGACTGGATTCAGAGACGTTGCATTTTCCACTTTTATGCAGTTGGTTTAAAGACATTGTCTTGTTGAGGTAAATTCTTTGATGAAGACTCGGTGTTAAGATTAGTCTTTATCGTTAATGTGATATTTCCATGCAATTGAACTTTGAATATATATTTTGTAAATTCTAAGTAATGAGTTTCCTTAAAATAAAACTATTGTACATACACTATTAGGTTGTAATATTATGTAAGAAGACAAAATTATTGTATTCTAATACTTTATTATTATTATTATTATTATAATCAAAAAGAAGCGCTAAGCCACAAGGACTATACAGCGCTGCAGGGCAGGAAGGAAGCGAGGGCATCAGGTGGCAAAAGGGAGATGGATGAGCAACAGGTTACGGATAACAGCGGGGCAGTGGATGGTGAAAGGGTAAAGGGCAGCAAGAGACTGAACTAGAAAGGGCTGGGGGAGTGCGAAAAGTATCATCAGAGTTTGTGGAGTAAATCAGTCGTTGTCAAGAAGTCAATGAGAGAGGTCAGGATTAAAGGGGGTCCATCACAAGAAGGGAAGGTAAAGAGAGAGTAGGAGAACGAAGACACGTTGGAGGTAAAATTTCTGCGTGCTCGTTGATAGAGAGGGCTCTAACAGAATGTGGGTAATCGATATGGGAATTGACATGCTCACAGAGGGAAAAGGGGGCCTTATGAGATACCCCAAAAA